>JAWWMS010000120.1:151606181-151654444 GCA_035048045.1 Chlorospingus semifuscus
GGATGCAAACAAAAAAAAAGCAAAACCAGATTTAAGCAAAATGAAAGGAAAAAACCACACATTTAATGTCTTTGCACTGTCATTCAGTGCAGCAGGACACAAAAAAGAAGCAGCCCTGTGTTGCTGTGGAGGAAGGATAAAAGTTCATCTCTTTGTTGAAATGGCTTCAGCCAAGGCTGGCGCATCCTCCCAGAAATGAGGGAGAGTAAAGCGGCTCTTGTCAGTAACTCCTGGAGACAGCAGAGAGAGACTCAGCACTGCTGGGTGGGCACATGGCGCAAACTGGGGGACAGAGGGGTCGTGTCTGAGGGCTGGCAGGTGTCCCAGGGACAGCAGAGGTGTGTGGTGGAAGGAAATGGGTTCTGCAGGTCTGGCAGAGAGCAGAGCAGCAGATGGATGCAGTAGGAGAGGTGAGTTAGGAACCTCTGCTGCCACCTGAGGTTCTTTATCTTCTCCACAGCCTCCATTCCTGAATCCAGAGGATTTGTGCTACCTGGTTTCCTTTGGAGTATGAATCCAAGAGTTGACTCCACATTTCTCCCCACCCTGGTGTCTCCCAGGGCTTTGCCCAGGGCAGCAGCTCCCGGGCAGGGCTCTCTCTTGGGTTACTCCCAAACTTTTGGCAGTGGCTATTTTCCTGCACCCCCAGCAGGATGAGAGACCCTCTCCTCTCCATTTCCAGGAGCAAACCAGCAGTCTGCTCAGATCTTGTCCCTGAGCAAGGGACAGAAATGGCAGGCTGACACTCTGAGTCTCCTCAGATGCCCAGCTCAGATGTGTGTTCCTTTCCCCTGCCCTTTTGGCTTCTTGTGGCAGTCAGAGAAGCTCTGTCCTTACCTGCTGCTGGGAAAGTCGGGGATCTCTGCTCCCAGTTTTCCACTGCAGGAATTTGATTTGTCACTGTGGGTAACAGCTGTGTTCTGGAAGGAAGAAGTTGTTCACTAAGGAATGAGGAGAGCAAAAGCTGTTCTGGTTCCTCTGCATGGAGGCAGAGTTTGAAACCTTTGGAGGCTGGTGGAGAAAGCACAGGGTGCATGGATATATCCTGTCTGTCCCAGTGGAGGGAGAAAGGGGCTCCACTGAGTCTCAGAGGGCAGGAGTGGATAATATGGATGAGGTTCAATATTCCTGACAATGGTTTTTAATTGAATGGTGGAGGCAAAAACCAGGGTAGAGCCAAGTTCTTATCCAGCACCTCCAATCCTGTGTTCAGTTTTGGGCCCCTCATTCCAGGAAAGACCTTGAGGGGCTGGAGCATGTCCAGAGAAGGGAACAGAGCTGAGGAAGGGTCTGGAGCACCAGGAGCAGCTGAGGCAGCTGAGGAGGCTCAGCCTGGAGAAAAGGAGGCTCAGGTGAGACCTCATCACTCTCAACAGCTCCCTGAAATAGGGACTGGTGTGGTGAGGTGTGGGCCAGAACCTACTCTCAGGTAACAAGTGACAGGACAAAGGGATATGGCCTCAAGCTGCACCAGGGGTGGTCCAGGTTGGATATTTGGAAAAATTTCATCCCTGAAAGGATGATCAGGCTTTGGAACAGGCTGCCTGGGGAAGTGGTGGAGTCACCGTCCCTGGAAGTGCTACAGAAACAAGTGGACCTGGAACTTTGTGATAGAGTTTAGTGGCCATGGAGGGATTTGGTCAAAGGTTGGACTCGATCTTGGAGGTCTTTTCCAACCTTAATGATTTTGGGAAAACCACAGGGACCTGTTTAGGCTCATGGTTTATCAGCAGTGTTGACACAACCAAGCCTTGGGGTCCCTGGGTGCAGCAAAGGGAAATTTCAGTGCCTGAGCAGTGCCATGGACATAAAACAAGAGGAGATTTGGGTGATCAGAGATACCAGCTGCTGCTGGGTTGAAAAATAAGTGAAGAAGTGACCTTGGTGCATTGCTTGGAGCAGCTGCTAGCAAGCAAGTGCTTCATTCTGGATGATGCCTTCTTGACAAAGAGAGAACTCAAAAAAAAAAAACACCCAGGCTGCAAGGCAGGGTCTGGAGCAGGGTAATTGCACTTGAAAGTCAGCGCTGCAATAAATGGTTTATTGGATTAGCAAAGCAGCAAGTTGCTGCCTCTCAGTCCCTCCCTCTCTAATCCAAACTGCACACAGAGTGACCTTATTTAATACACAGCAGCTGGTTATTGATCACACTCAGAGTTGGGCTTTAAAAACAAAACCTGCGAGGCAACAAAACAAACAAACAAAAAAACAAAACCAAAAAAGTCATTTTTTCTGATGTTCTTTGTTTTTTTTCTTTCTTTTCTCTTTTTTCCCCCCTTCTTTCGTGTCCGTGTGTGTGTGTGCAGCACTTTTAAGCCTTATCTGTGCTCAATGGTTTTGTTCTCCCTTCCCAAGTGCCCCTGCTGAGAGTGTGGGAGCACTTTTGAGAGCCCTGATGCCCCTTTCCCTTTAGTTCTCTGCTTCTGGCCTGGGCTTGGGAACCGTGTTGGAAGGTAGATCTGAAGAAAATCAGAATTGAGTAATGGCCTTGAAGATGTTTGGACCTGAGGAGATGGTCTAAAGAAACGTTGTGTTTCCTTTAGCAGAGGCAAGAAGTATGGTTCAGTGTTGCAAAAACAAATTTTAAAAAGAGTGGGAAAAAAAAAAAAACAAACCTAAAAATAGGGAAAAAAAGATCTGTTGGGTGTTAAGAGGAGCCCAGCACACATTCCGCACACTGGTTGTCACGAATTCATCAGCACCAACAGTTTTCATGAAATAACACCTGAGACACAAGAATTCTGCCCTGTACTTAGCAGTGGAAATAGCTGTGGTTATTGTTGTCACATCTGTCAGAAAATGCAGATTTTCTAGCAGCAGTGATTTTATAGGTGGATCACAAAACCAGGCTGTAGAGAAAGGGGGTGTGAATACCTGGAGAGATGGAGAAAGGCCAAAACCTGTCTGGGAATGGAGAAAACCATCCCAGAGAACAGTCTCTGTTGGTGGCCAACTCCACCACCAGTGTTTGAGCTCTCTTGAAGGGATTACTACCAAAAAAATGAATGTTTTAATGTCAGGAGCCTTTAAAATGAATTTCAAATGTATTCAGCCAGCATTTATTCCACATCTGTGTGCTCACACAGGCAGGGAGGAGGATTGAGACCATCAGGGATATTCACCAGGGCTAATTTTAGCTGGGTTTAATCTCTCTGGGCTTCCTCTGCCGCTCCTGAGGAGAGACAGGAGCTTTGTCACCCCCTTAGAGAACCTCTTCTTTTATCTCTGTTGATCACAGAAACCACCCAAGAGGAGTTTGCCCCAAAACCTTGTGTGAAATAATCTCAGTGCAGGTGTCCTGATGGGGTGGAACAGAGCTGGGTTGTCAGAAACACAAAGGGGAAAGGTGATAAATCCACTGAGACAGGAAGGGATTGGGATTGCCCTTCCTCTGGGAATGGTTCCTGTTGGAAGCTCCTGCTCTTCGGGCTGTGGATGGTGGAAAGCCCTGCTCAATAAAAAGGCAGCAAAGCCCAGGCTCCAGTGAACACACCAGATGAGCCCGTGAGCTGTTTGTGGATGTTTAGGAAGCAGAAAAAGCTAGATTAAATGAAGGCATTATTCACTGTGATTATTTAATTAGCTTCCCTTTCATATGCACAGGTGCCAATCTAAACCTGCTACGGAAATTCAATATATCAACAACCTCATGCCCCCAACCAGAAGGAATTAGGAGATAAATGTGCCCACATCAGTGCCCACTGCTTGCAACTTTCTGCATAAACACACCCAACAGCAGCTACAGTTGTGTGTTTACAGTGGTCTTCTGGCCAGTTCTCTGTGATTCAATGTCATTCATGTTTTTTCTGGTACAGTTTCCCATCAAATTCCTCAAGTCAATCTACTTTTTTTCTTTTTGCTGCCTATCTCTGCCTCTCTCTGTCTCTCTGCTTATCTGTTCTTTGTGGCTTATAGATTTGGGGATAAGCTGTTGTATTTATTTTTTTTTTATTATTTTTTAAGGGTCGTGCACCTAATGCCTCTCCAGACCCACTTTATCTTTGGTTCAGCCATTGTCCTCACAGGATTTACACCATCCTTCCTGGAAGATATTTATCTGTGGACACAGCAGCTAATTTCCTCTGTGTCTGAAAGCTTCTGTGGGATGCCTTAGTCATTATTCTGGACGAGAATGATGATTTATGTCGCTGTAATTAATGAAAAGACCAATCAATAGCCACTTGAAAGGGGGCCACTGGGCCCACTGCTGCTGCTGTGTTGGTGCTCATCAGGATGTCTTTTTTGCAGTGAGACTGAACAGAGAGCCACCAAAGCTAAGAAATACTCTGTGGAGCCCCCTGATCTCTCTCCCAGGCAGGGCAGGGCTGTAAAACCCCTCCTGGTTGGGGCAAACCTCCCTCAGCAGCATCCTCACCACACACCCAGGGATGACAGACCCTGTGCTGTCCTCTGGCAGTGATTTCGTGTCTTCTCTGATGCCAGGAACAGCAGGAAGGGCTGGGGGATGTTTTGCAGACTCCTTCCCGTTTTCCAAGCCAGATCTGACGTGAATGTGGATCTGTGCAGGCCAGAGAGAGCACACAACCAGTAAATTCTGGGAAGAAGCAGGACCAGTGCCAAGCTAATGTGGCTTCTGGGCTCCTCAAGAGGAGCTGAATGGGGGGTGGTTCCCACACATCAGCTGCTAAAAATCCCAAGGGTTTTTGTGCTGTAGCAGATCCCCTCATACCAGCAGCCTCCAGTGGCTGTTTCTGTGGTTGGTCCCATCCAGGAAAAAAAAAAAGTGGGAGCAGCAGGTGGGAATAATTCTCAGGGTTCATCCCCAAGATGTTTTTGGCTCCAGAACAGGATGTGAGAGAAGGGATGTCTCAGAAGCAATCAGCCAGTTGGGTTCCTTTCAGGGCAGGTTAGGGGGTAAGGAAACACCCAAGCTCAGGATTAACTTCAGGACATAAAAGAGTCCCATCCTGCATCAGGGAGGGAAGCCAAAAAACCAAAACGTGCCCTCTGACCAAAAACCAAATAGTGGCCTCTGTCCTGGTCTCACCAGCTCCCAGTCAGAGAAAATAAGCGATTTATCCCTTGCATTGCTTTGGGATGCCAGATAAGCAGGCACAGCCCCCACAGCCCTACTTCTTGCCTTCTACTGCACAACCCTGCCACCTTTTTTGTTTTGGAGCAAAAAGGCCAGGAGGGAAAAGAGTAACTTCTCAAAAACACCCCAAAAAATCAAACAAAAAGAAGGAGATGGAGACTGGGAGAGCAGTACTGGTTTCTCTTCCTTGGGTGCCAGAGAGACACCCTGAATCTGGCAAGACTTTCACCAACACAGTTCCACCCTCTCCAGCAGCACCAACAAATCTGAGTTGTCCATTTCCCCCCGTTCCCCGCATCTGGAGTGGTACAGATGAGAGAGTTTTAATTCCTGCCTGTCTTTCATTTCTCTTCCCAAACTGGGTATGGTTGGTTGGCTCCCTTCTCTCCTTCCTTTCTTTTTTGGCTTCTCTTTCCCTTTCCTTTCGACGTTTGTGCTCATGAGCGAAGTGTTTTGTTTTGTTTCAGTCTTTTGGTTTTAATTGCAGTCAGATGGCAGTGCCCCTTTACGGCATGACGCTCAAATGTTCCAAGTGTGGAGTAGTTTCTTCTGCTGAAGTTTCGGCCACAGCCACCAGTAACGCCATGTTAGTTCCTCTAATTTCAACTTCTTTTCTTTCTTTCTTTCTTTCTTTCTTTCCACTTTCTTTTTTTTTTTTCTCCTTGTTTTTTTTTTTCCTTTTCATTTTGATTTTCGCTTTTCAGTTCCTTTTTTTATTTCCCTCTTCCATTTCCCTGCACTCACCAGCCCGTGTTTGTTTTCTCTCCCCATGTCCCTGCCCACCTCCCTGACATCCCCCAGCTCTCCCCAGCCTCATTCTGTGGGCCATGAGTAGAGCAGGGCTCCTGCAACACCCCTGGAGCTGATGGGCTGGATCCTGAAAAGCGCTTTTTTTGACATGCCTAGATTAAATATTTAAGCATGTGACCAGCCCATGGAAAACAAAGGGACTCTGCATTTGTTGCAAGCCATGTTTAATCTGTTTAATGCTCTATTCTTGGAGTTCCAGACTTCAAGCTGTACTGATTCCCGGTAATTCTGGTGGTAGACAGGGACTCCAAAATCCAGCTTTGTCAGCCACTTGAGCACCTGCTTGAGTGTTTTCCTCCAGAGGCTGCAGAGCACTGAGTGTGGTTTAAGTGAGTTGGTGAATCACTTCTAAGTGGGTTTTTTCTCCTCTTGTGAAATGCTGAAGTTAAGTTTAATACCTCGTAGGCCTGCAGGTCTGATTTGATAAGTGTTGACTGCCTCTTTTGGACCCCTGAAAGCACTTGGAATTAATTCTCAAAATCTTAAAGCGTTTCATAGCTCTGAGTTACAAAAGTCAAATGCTGTTAAATCTCTTCTTAGATGATGCTGGAGTTAGCTTAAAAAAAAGAAAAAAATAATTCCAGAGCTTTGTTCTGCTGGAGAAATTGCTATTTATGTGGTTGGCTTTTTTCACAAAGGTTAAGGTTGGAGGAAGAGTGATGAGGGAAGGTTTGTCTTTCTTCCTTCCCTTTTGGAAATTTTATTATCTGTATCACATCCAAGTGATGCTACGCTTTGGTTTTGATGTCTAAATTAGTACATGCAAAACGTGTGAGGGAAACAGTCTCAGATCATCTGCAGTTTGAAAATTCCTACCTTTAATTAATCTAAACTAAAAGAGGCAGCCTATTGCCAGATCTCAAAATGTAAAAAGATAAAAGAAAATCAACTCAAGAGCACCTGGAAGGTGTCCCTGCTCATGGCAGGGGGTTGGAATGAGATGTTCTTTAAGGCCTCTTCTAACCCAAACTGTTTTATTGTTCTGTGGTTTTCTCAGTGAAACGCAGAACTGAACAAAATTTGATTTATTTTTCACTGCTAAAGTCATGTACTCACCTTTTGCAGCAGTGCCCAGCTGAGATGGTGAGATGGAATCAGTCCAGACATGTGTATCACAAGTCTGGAATGAGCAGCTCGCTCTGCTTTTTGGATTCCTGTAACTGCAGAGCAATGTTAAACCAGCAGTAGGTTTACTATTAATAAATTAGACTCTTAAATAGGAGAGGCTTTCTGTTCATAGTAAATTAATTTTAAAAGTTAAACAGTCTCAAGTCCCTCTCCAATAGTGTCTGACATTGGTCTGCGATAAATCACAAATTCTGATTCATCTCCAAATCAGGAGAAAAAAGGGATGTGAAAGCCAGATCTCCTATTCATTCCTGCTTCTCTAATTTAAGTGGATTGACAGAAATTGGAGGGCTCTTGTAAGAGGATTTTTTTTTTTTCTGTTTTGTTTCCCAGCAGATTGGGTACCTCAGATGACAATGTCCAGTATCAATTTTGTTATTTGTCCTCAAGTGTCCCGTGCTCTTATCCTTGCAAAGGGAACACGGAGGAATACACAGACAAGTTCACTAATTTCCCCTTGTGATCCACTTCATCCTGCAGCTGAACTGTTCCTGGTTTTCCTCCTCCAAATTTCTTGTAAATGAGGTTGCCAAAAAGGCAAAATTCTGATTATTCTTTGTGCCACTGCCACTCTTCTGCTGGGCCCTCTCCTCCCAGACCTTGCAACAGCTTTGCCATTCAGTTTTGGAGTCTTTAAATGTGGATTTAATGCCAAGAGGATTCCTGGCTCCTCCCTGACCTGGAATGAGCCATAATTTTTTAGTGCAGAGCACATCAAGGGTGTTCCTGCCTTGTTCCTGCTGGGATTGCTCATGCCCACCCCAGCTTCCCTCCCATAGATTCCAGAGATTTATTTCTGGGGTAGCATGGAGTGAGAAATAGATCCTTTAGACTGTTTTTCTTGGCTTTTGGAAATCTTTGTGGTGAGATCTGTGGTTGGAGAAGGGGATGTGTAAAGGAGGGAAAACAGAGGGAACTGATGGGAGAGAAAAGTGGCAGAAGTGGAAAAATAAGTACTGGAAATTGTGTGATTTCTTAACCTGGGGAATGATAAATGGAAATCTTTGGATGTCTGTGACTTGTTAGGGGTTAGCTGGACTTGACAGGTGTGGGTTAAATAAATCCTTCCCTTTAGGCTGTGCTGAAGAAGATTTTGGGCAGGTTTTTTCATTGGAAGATCTCGGTTCCCACATTTCCTCCCATTTATTGCTGCCTGTAGAGCACCCTCAGCCAATGAAATGTTGCCTTGTAATTAATTTGTCTTTCCTACCTGTGAAAATTATTTTATCTGAGATGGAAAACGTGTCTCAGGGGCTTGGCTTTTTTTGGTGCTGGCTGTGAACGAGGGAAACCACTGCAGATAGCAGGGAGTGCTGAGGGAGGGATGGATGGATGGATGGATGGATGGATGGATGGATGGATGGATGGATGGATAGTTGGATGGACAGATGGAAGTTGATGTCCTGTCCCTGAAAGTGTCCAAGGCCAGGCTGGATAGAGCTCTGAGCAACCTGTTCTAGTGGAAGATGTCTCTGTCCATGGCAAGGGGTTAAAACTAAATGATCTTTAAGGTGCCTTCCAACCCAAACCATTCCATGATTTTATGAATCCTTGCCAAGCAGCTCATTGGAAATCTGGGCTCTCAGGCTCTGACCAGTGGGAAGAGACTTGCCCAAGACTAAAACCCTGGCACAGTGTGTTTTTCCAGGCATCCCACCCAAGAGCCAATGTCAGGGGTTCCTCGTGACCCTTATCATCATCATTCCTCCTAAATCCTTAGGATTCACATGTCAAATCTCCCATCTAAGGGTTTTGTCCTTTTTCTTGGCTCAATATCCTTTTAGGAAGTCTTGGATGTCAAATTTTCTGCCTGTGCTGTAATTCCAGGATTAATGTGAGTCAGTGCTTCCATGCATGGCTGGTCTAGGAAGGAGACTGTTCCTCAGGAGAGTGTTGTCCTCATGGTTCAAGGAATTTGAAATCCTATCCTTACCTGGGAATAATACCTGGATCCTGCAAGTCCTTATTGGACTCTCAGAGAACACTTTACCTTAATTAAAGGTGAATAATGAGGCAGTCTGGTCACAGCTGCCTCATCACCTGCCTGCCTCATGTGTCATAAAATCATCACAGAATAGTTTGGGTTGGGAGGGACCCTAAAGTTCATCTCATTCCAGACCCCCACTATGAACACTTTCCACCAGACCAGGCTGCTCAGGGCAGTTTAGAAGCATTTGATTTCCTGTTCCCCTAATGTTACTATTTATATTGTGGCTACTGGGAATCATCTTTTAGGGGAGAATAGAAATCACAGCAGGTGTTTCCTTTTTGCCTGTGATGGGAAGAGCGAGCAGAGTTTCCCCTCTTTTTTGGTTACAGGTTTCCTGTCTTGGTTATATGGGCATTGAGTTACAGGGATTGCTCTGAAAGTGTCCCTAAAATCAGGACAACACTCTTGCTTTTGGGAGAAACAGTCTTTAAGTGTTTAAAAAGTGTTTAAAAAGTGTTTAAAGCCAGGTTGGATGGAGCTGTGAGCAGCCTGGTCTAGTGAAAAGCATCCCTGCTCATGGCAGTGGGGTGGAGTTAGATGATTTTTAAGGTCCTTTCCAGCCCAAACCATTCCATGATTCTGTAATTCTGTGAATACAAGTCAGAGGAGTAGAGAAGCACGAGAAAATAAATAAAGCACATCCATGTACTGTGATTTTCCTGCAGCAGAACTGCTGGTGTGTAAGGAGCCATCCATTATTTGTTGAGTCCTGCAACCGATTCCCTTTTCAGAGCTCCTCTCCAGGAGCTACTTTTGAATTATAAAGTGATTTTTTTTTCCCTTCTGCTTCTTCTTTAAGTTGCTGCTGCTCTGTCAAGGTTGAGTAATGAAAATAATTGATCACTTTGCCCTTTCTAATGGCCCTTTACATCTTTATTGGCATGTCCTGTGTGTCCCCCTGCACCTGCCTTTTCTCAGGGTGCAAGACTCTTCATCTTTCTTCATGTAGATCTTTATCTCCAAACCCATTCTTTTTGCTCTTTCCATTGCTTTCTTCTAAGTGCAATCCATTTATTCTGCTTCTTTTGCAAAGACAAAGACTCTCCATGCTTCTAGCTACAAAGAGGGCAAAGACACAGATAGATTTTGTCATTTTGGCCAAATCCTTGCTGCCAGAGCAGGGTCTGGTGTGTGCTTTTATAAAGCTGTGTGTTTCCCATGGTAGATCCTGTATTTTAGAGCACATTAGGAGTGGTTGAGGGAGCTGGGATGGTTTATCCTGGAGAAAAGGAGGATTGGGAAGACCTTATCACTCCTTGAAGGGAGGTTGGAGCCAGGTTGGGGTTGGTCTCTTCTCCTGTCAAGTGACAGAATGAAAGGAAATGGCCTCAGGTTGCACCAGGAGAGGTTCAGGTTGGATATTGGGGAAAATTTCTCTGAAAGGATGATCAAGCATTGTCTCAGGCTGTCCAGAAGATGGTGGAGTCCTCATCCCAGAAGGATTTAAAAGCTGTGTAAATGTGGCACTTGGGGACACGGTTTAGTGCTGGGTTTTGCAGTGCTGGGAAAAGATTTGGACTTGATCTTAGAGGTCTTTTCCAACCTCAGATGGAATGCTGCTGTCACTTGTCCTGAGGGCTGTCATAAAATGGGATAAATAAGAGGATCTGCCAGCTAATTCCTTTGTCCCAAGCAATAAAAGTAATGGATTTATTGATCATGGCTAATCCATGAAAAGCCATTAGGTGGTCACAATGTCTTTGTATAACAATTGATCATTTCATATCACATCTCGTGATAAGCACCCTAATGTGATACTTCTTAAATCCTATAAATAATTCTGGGGTCTTTTAAGGATTCACCATGCCTCCTGAAAAAAGGGACAGGTGGGAAGGTGGTTGAAGTGTGAGTCCTGCTATGAATTCAGCTCACAGCAAGTAGAATTAAGGGCAGTCTCACAGAAAACCCACTTGTCTTCCTGTGAGTTTTCACCTAAAATTTCAGCCTGTACCAGATTTCTTTAATGGAGCTTTTAATTTGGAGTTTAATATTTCAAAAATCTAAGCAGAGCCCTGCAAGTGAAATTAGAGTGAGATCCATTTCCTGTGACCTGTTGCCACCTGCTGCCTGAGAATAAAGATGATGCATTTAGGTAGCAAGCAGAATTTCCATCAGTTGTGTCAGGGATGAATGCTGCTGAGAAGGCACCAGGAAGGTGAATCACAAAGAGAGCAGAACTCTGAGCTGATGTAAGTCAGCACAACTTGGGAAAATCCTGATTTGATCCAGATGAATATGTGGTCATCAGCTGAGCTGGAAGGGCAAGATGATGTTTTCATCATCTGGTAGGAAGGGCAGAGCAAATTGACTCAAACAATTCATTCTTAAAGCAAATTTTGAAACCAGTGGATTCCAATCTTACCATTTGCTGAAGAGAAACATAATTTACATATAATTTACTTTCTCAGCAGCATCCCTTGCAGCCCCAGATCCACATCTAAGTCTTGGATCCAGATCCAGATCATTGTTTTTATGAGCCTGCAGTTCTTTTCAGGAATGGCAAACCCACCCAGATTCAGTGATTTGGTTGAGACCTGGCTCAGATCCATTGCCAGGTTGTACATTGGTGGCAGTAACATCCACAGAATGGGGGTACCAGGAATGTTCAGGAACACCAGATAATTCCAGGAAGCAGAGTTGTCTCTTACAGACCTTTTCCAGCAGCTTTTAGTGAACTTTGTGGTTTCCGCTTGCTGCTGGAATTATTTCATCTATTCAGCCATGTTGTGTTGGCTGACAGTGACATGGAAGACACATCTAGAAAGGTTCCTTATCAACCAAATCTTATCTTTCCATTCAGCATTTCTGCCTCTCTGATTTTTTTCTTTCATGCAGTTGCTGCTTAGCCAGATTTATGGAGGCACTACCACAAATGACAGCAATGAGATATTTCAGTGTAATGAGGCAGATTTCGGAGAATTGGAGTAAGTTATTTCTCTTTAGGAGTTGTTTGGTTGCAGGCTGTTCTTTTGTGTATTTTTTAATAATACTTTGAAATTATAGTTTGTCTTGGGCATTAAAGAACAGCATTTGCCATCCAAGATAAAATTACAAGGGTATTGGATTATATCATGGCCTTTACCTTACAAAGAGGTCTCATAATGCTTGTTCTAATTAAAAAGAAAAATAATTCCATTTCCCTGCTCCTTTAGGTCAATTAAATTCCCTAATGATACCAAGAAGGAACACATCGAAGTGTGGACAGGCTGTAGGAATATTTCCAAACAGGGTCTAATTCTGACTATAAAACTAAACTGTCACTTTAGTGTGTGGTCATTGCAGAACTGATGTTAACAATCCTTGAAAAACCCTTAATGAAGCCAGGGTGTTCTATGCTGATGTCCAAACCTCTATCCAAGCTCCAGCTTTGTTCAGGTAAAACTCTCACTGAGGTCTGTGAGCTAACCAGCAAGTAAACATTAAGCCTTTGATCATAGATCAGGAAATGGTGAGCAAGTCCCATGTAAGTACTGCTGAACGTGTTTCATGGTATCTGTCCTGTAATTTCTTGTCTTGCCTGTATTTGTTTGTATTTGGAGGTTTTCTTGTAACTCCTCTTGTTATTCGAGGCCTTCTCTGGTTTGTTAGGTAAAAACCCACAGAGAAATTCTCCTCATATTCTTGGTGCCAAATAGATGGGATGAGTGACAACTTAAAATCTCCCTAGTCAGCTGTTAAAATTGTTTGGGATCTTTTTTTTTGGTTGGAGAGATGGATGCCTGAAGAGTCCTTGGGAAAAGAACTGCTTTCCCATTTGCAGGGCCATCATTCACAGCTGAGGTGGAGTTTCCTGGGGCAGCATCACAGAAAACTAGTTTTGTCCAGTTTTCTGTCTTGTGAATGGAGATGTGGCTTGAATCTCAAGTTAATGTCCACACAGGAATAAACTTACAAGAATGGTCAAACATGGAACAAAAAGCTTTTTTTTTTCCCCAAAGCATCGGCTGGGGAGATCTCTCAAGAAAGCTGAAAATTTTCTGACCACGGGGAAATGAAAGGTTTTCGGTCAGGTCAGGTTTTAGTCCCCCAGTGTCTTGGGGACCGTCATCTGTAGATTAAAAGGAGAAATGCAGATATTTCAGTCTGCACATCAGCTCTCTGCCTGTCCGTTTTGAGTCACTCAAAAGCGTGACGCGTCCCAGTGTTGGTGTCTTCCATGTGCTGTGGAAGTCCAAGTGTCTGTGACCCGAGTACCGACAGCCATCGTGACAGACCAGTCTCTGCTGCAACTGTTCCCCTTCCCCTTGGCAACCTACAGTGATTGTATTTTGTCTCCTTCCCTTGGGAAAAGCCATGGTGGTGGATTAGGGGGAAGGGCGTGGAAGGAGGAGGGAGGGATCCGCATCCTTCCTCCCCACCTCCTGTTTTATGCATGACCGCACCGTTGGGAAGCTGTCCCCTCTGTTTGGGTGGCATGAGTGTGCAGAGCCTCCTCCTGCTTCCCTGGGAGAGGGGCTCAGGAAAGGTCTCCCTCAGGGAGATGCTGGCTGGAGAAACCCTCTGCAGCCCGGTGGGATCAGGAGGCTGAATTAGAACCCCACCTGGGAGTGGGTGAGGTGGAGCTGAGCTCTCTTTCCCTCTCCCTTGACAGGGCATCCCTCTGGAGCTCCTGCGTGGTGCTGCCCCTGCTGGCTCTCACCTGGATGTCTGCAGTCCTGGCCATCACCGACCGGCGCTCGGCGCTTTTCCAGATCCTTTTCGCCGTCTTCGACTCCTTGGAGGGATTCGTCATCGTCATGGTCCACTGCATCCTCAGACGGGAGGTGAGAGGGAGGAATCATTATCTGTTACATAATTAACATTATTTCCCATAAAAAACACATGGAAAAGTGCCCAACCAGTTGGTCACTTCTCTAACCCTACAAATTTCGCTTTGGGGGAGATTGTGACCACAAGAATGACTGTGACATTTTCAGTCAGAGGGAAGGAGGGATGAATCAGGGTGGAGTTTGGTGAGATGGGATAACATGTCAGGCTTTGCTTGTTTACCAGCAGAATTCTCATTTCCAGAATCTTCACACCCCACCTCCAAAAAATGCCACATTAAAGAAGTGATTTGTGTGATTTCAGGAGAGGCGAGATGCACTGAGATTTGCAGGATGAAATCTGTGCTGGCATTAACACCCTGATATTCCAGCTAGGAAGTGCAGCCAGCAATAATCAGGCAAGGAAATTGAGGAAATTCTCTTCAGCCTCCCTGTGGAGATTTAAAATGGTGAATTATATCAGGGAAGAAAAGGACGAATCTTTTATGTTTCTTTTATTCTTTTCATCCTACGGAGTGGAGAGACTATTAATAACAGAGACAGGAAGGGTTTTTTTTTCAATATTAATTTTATCTTCTTACAGTTCCTTTAAATTCAGTAAAACAGATTAATTTCTTATGTCAGGCCAATGAAATCAATGGAATTACACCACTGGCTTGGTTGAGACTCCTTCCACTAATTGCATTATGAATATGAGTCTGCATTTAACTCCCATTGCAGTCACCAGGATTTTTTTTTCCAATTATTTCAGTGAGTTTGGGATCAGATTTATATTACAGGATCCTGAACAGACTTTGTAGACACCAATACAATGATTAATGCAGGAGCATCCATTTAAAACATATTGCAAGCTGCAAAATAAAGGACATTTTTATTCCTGACTGTATAAATCAAGCAAATGGAAGTGACCTAGGCAGTGACCCGGGGTTGCTGGAAAAACGCAGTTGCTCTTCAGTGTGTGAAATATGGAACACATAAACCTTGTGAAAGAAATGCTGCTAAAGCAGGGTCCGTGTCCTTTTGATCTAACAAGGGCTGTTTTTATTTTGGATTTCAGCAGAATTTAAGGTGGTTTGGTCAGCCTGACTCTGACCTTTGCCAATCTGTCCCTGCAGGTCCAGGATGCTGTGAAGTGCCGGGTTGTGGATCGTCAGGAGGAAGGAAATGGAGACTCAGGGGGGTCCTTTCAGAACGGACACGCTCAGCTCATGGTAGGGAAATCTCCCACTTCCCCTTTAGTTGGAGGTTTTTGGAGATTTTTAACTCATAACTGATAATCAGAGGGCTCTGTCCATCCCAGATCCTGAATTCACCATTCTTATTTCCCTTAAACTTTTGCTTGAGCAAACACAGCCCTTAAAATGGACTTTTTCACACAAATCTGGGGCGTTACATTGTAATTTTAAGGTTCTCAAGCTCGCACACCAGGTTTTGCAGACATCTTGGTGAGATCCTTTCTTTCCCAGAAAAATAAAGAACCAAAATACACCTCCCATGTCTTCCAGACCTTTTAATCCCCATCAAGCTGCCTTGTTCTGGCTGGAGCTAGGAAGTTGTAGTTTAATACTGTTTTAATTACAGTCTGTTGAGTTACTACCATAAAAAATGCTGTCTCTGAGGGATTTTTTTCTCTCAAAAGCACACTTTGCTTCACTGGGAATAGTTAAAGCTCTGTAAATTGTCGTCCTCTTGTGTAAGTCCTTTGCAAACAGTAAAGGAATAGGCTTTGGGGGTTTTGCCCTGCATCTGCTCCACTGTTATGGTGTAGTTGATGCAAGAAGCATTTAATTTCTGAGGTTAAGATAAAGATATCAGGAGAATCAGAGGATTTGAGCAACTTCCAAGAGCTCCTGGTTAATATTAGAGCTACAGCACAACCCAGTGATGTTTTTTCCCCGATCACTCTTGTGCTGAGCAGTTGCTGCCTGGGTACGAGGCCTCATTTCAAACAGCACAATCTTGGAGTCAAGACATCAGCAGAGCTTTAATTCCACCACACCTCAGTGGTGTTTGCTAAGAACAGGTGCCTCATTTCTCATTTAAATGCAGAGTCTTCTTATTTTCAGACAGGTTCTCGCTCTGCCTAATTGTGGGTAATTAGAGGGCCCCTTGTATGCCTGGTGCTTTGCCTTGTTTAGTAATAGACACCACAATCAAACCCAACCTCAATCTTATTTCCCATAAGTTAACCCCCAGAGCTTTCTTATTCTCCCTCTGTAAATCACGTGCCCTCAAATTATTTATATAACCCCCTCCAGATTCTCAGCAACCTGAAAAACAGGTGGATCCTGTGATTGTCACTCTGCTGTCGCCATCCCAAGTTCCAGGGCTTTGCATCTCTGTACGACTCCACATTTCCATCCATTATCAGCCACCTTGGGAAATTCTGTGTCAGCTACGAGTTTTTTAGCAATGCTGCATTTCCTTGAGTGTGTGGAGGAGCAGGGAGCTTACAGTCACTTTCCTCACATTCCAGCACAAAAAGCTGAGGAATCTGGCTGTGAGTGATGACTCCTCACTGGTGTTTTTAGAGGGGTACAGTGTTATTTTGTTGTAAAATCACCGAAGGAATCAGAAGCTTTTGTAGGATGACATTTTTGCTGTTACCTTTTCTGTTTATCTCCAAATCTGCCCAGCTAGTGAAAAGGAGCTTAGCTGAGTAGAACTGTTTTTTCCCCACAAAATCTTGTTGACTGGTATTAAATATAAACCTGTCTTTCATTTATTTATCAGCAGAACTAGTGCAGGCTGTTGAGCTGCATTTTTTTCTGGAAGTCCTGTCATGGAAATGAGATTATATTTTTCTGTGTCATCCCATTTGCCCATTCGAATGTTAGTTCGGTTGTATTTCTCTTCCATTCTTTTCAGATTTGTTTGATATCCCAAAGAATTTACTGGGAAATTAATATCAGGAAAGCTGAGACAGTTAAAAAAACTCTTGGCTCTAAACTTGCTAATATTTAAGTGTTTATCCCAGGGGGATGGGGATTTTTCCCACATTCTTCTCAGTATTCAAATGGATTTCATTTTGTCACATTAATACAATTATGTTAAATGTCTTTTTGAAATGATACCAGAAATAATCAGTGAACTCTTCTACCTTTTGCCAGTCTGCAGCTTCCCCATTACTCCATGAAAGCTCACGGCCTGCTGTGACTCAGTTTATCCAGTTCTTTGAAATGTTATCTGCTCAAAGCTTCAGAAACAGGATTAACTCCTCCTGGGAGAAGAAAGGAGTTCCCTTTGGCTGCGCAGACCACTTGAAAAAGTTATTCAGCCTTTGTGCCTGTGGGAGCCATTGATTTTATGTGTTAAGAGTTTCAGAAGCAGAGACTTGTTCCCACTTCTTGTGGCTTGGTGACAGATCACAAAAAAGCCCAGTGGGGGTGGAGCATTCCCAGCAGGATCCCCAGATCTCTTTAATAAAGGCTGGGGAATCCACTTAAATTTATATGTGGAGTGATACATCCAAAACAGTTCGGGCCAGGAGCCTGTTCCCTGTTTTTTTAGGGGTGTGCATAAATGTGTTCCAGCAAGATATTCTAATCTGCAGCCCAGGAATGAGTGAATGGATGAGCAGATGAACAGTTGAAAAGCAACGTTCCAGCTTTTTCAGTGATAAAATTCAAAAGCCAGCAGGTGGAAAAACATTTTCCATGTTTGAAAATCCAAGCCAAACTTCTCCCCTCCACTCTCCTGGCAAAGGCTGTGCCCACCTCACTAATAAAGTGGGGGTTTTGCGTTTTCCAAGTTTTCCAGTCCCTCACTACCTCCTTTTGACCCCATCCCCTGTGTTCTCTGTCTTTCAGACCGATTTCGAGAAGGACGTGGACATGGCTTGTAGATCAGGTGAGCACATCACAGGTGAGAATCAGCAAGTGACCTGGTTTGGGGATTGAACTAGGCCATTTCTTTTTCTTCCCTTTCTGTTTCCTTTGTGTGTGTCCTGGTTCCTTGCATGTCCTTACGTGGGTTGCCCTTCCTTTCAACCCAAGCCAAAATAAAGTAACACCCTGAATTCTCCCTTTGCTTTTCCTATTTTCCTGTAGCTCTTTTGGCCTTTTAACTGAGATCAAGCCTTGCCTCTGAGGAGTTGTTTTTTGCCATGTAACACAGTGGCAGAGAAGAGCATCAAGGAAGAAGAGATGGGATCCATCTCTTCCTACTGTGATCCTTCTTTGTTCCACCAACCCCTGCTGGGGTCATGCCAACCCCAGGCAGCTCTGTGCTCATGAAGGGTGTCTTTGTAGAAAGTCTGGAGTCTGGAGAGCCTTCCCACCACTCCACCTGGCTCCAGGCTCTTCTGTGCACCTGGAAGTGGCTGGATCTCTCCTCCTCTGCCTGCTCCTTTCTGCTGTGTGTTCATCACACAGGTTCCTCTGGATCCTGAGGGTGTGCATGAGTTGACAGCCCCTTTCCCCAATAATCCCAGGGGTGTCTGTGCTGCCTGGATTCTGCCTGGCTGCCTGTTCCTCTCTGCAGGTTTCATCCTCTCCTGGTCCTGGCATGCCTGACCTTTGGCTGAGGTTATTTTTCTTACCCTTTGTAGAGACTGAGGCTTCCATTTGCCCTCCCAGACTTCTTCCCTCTGCCAAGCAAGAGAAATACCAGCTTGCTTGGGAATTGCATTATTCATATCTCCCAAACCAGGATCTTCCCAAGCCAGGGACAGCACACTCTGTGTTCAGTAGCCTCTATGGCAAAGCTTCTCTCTCCGTCTTTTTATTAATCTTTCTTTCTTGCCTTCCTCCTTTCCTTTTTCCTTGTCTTCTTTCCTTCTCTCTTTCTCTCCTCTTTCCCTGTCCTGCCTTTTTTCTTTCTCCCCTCCTCTCTCTCTTTCTATAAACATCTACCTGTCCTTTTCATTTATCCTTTTCTTTATCTCATCTATCATTTATTTATCTGCTTCTATTGTATTTATCTATAATTCATCTCTTTCGTTCTGTCTCACAATCACTTATTTATCTCTGTCCTCAGCTGTCTGTCTTGCTATACCTGTTATTTATGTATTTCTATCTGTCAACATTTGTCCCTGTCACTGTGTTTCTGTGCATTGTCTATCACTGTCACTATCATTTATCTGTCTAATATCTATCTATATCTTATTTATCTTTTCCTGTCCATCTCTCTGCCTCACTCCCTCTCCCTGTGCTTATCACAGTCACAGTATATTTATCTCACTTACCCCTGTGATATCTTATTTCACGGTCTCTTTTGTCCATTTATCTCTTTTCAGGGTCTCTCCATTTTTTTTTCCTTTCTGTTTTTCTGTCTCACACTCTCTAATTTAATTTCTAGCTGTCAGCCTCTTCTCATTTGTCTCCCTCCTTCTCTTTTGACACCAAATATCTCAGTCCCAAGAAATCACATGTGAAAAACATGTGTGTGTGGGGCCATGTCTGAATTGAGGGGATGCTCAGGGAGCCTTCACCAGACACAGAGTCAGCTGTAAACCTCAGCAGACACAGATTCATCCTCTAGAGGAGCCTTTCTGGATCTGCCACTACATCTCTTCATCCCAAATTGAGTTTCCCAGAGGAAGGGAAGGAACTGATTTGTTTCACGTGATTTCATGGCAGGAGCCCCTGGATCAGCAGCTTGCCAACAGCCTAAGCTTCCCCTCCTTTGCCAGCGTCCAACTCCAGAATTTGTATTTATCTGCCTGGAGATTCTGCTCCTCTCATAAAGTGCCATTAGATTGTGCCAAGATAAGTAGTTAATAATAAACCTCATTTCAGAGACCTTTTGGAGTGGTGCATCATCCCATGCACTCTGCTTATTGAATAATAAAATCCAGGAACCTGTCCAATGGTTTCTGGCCATCGTTTCTCCTGGAGGCACCATCTCCCCTCTTGTGATGGATTGGAGATGTGGCTGAGACCACTCAGAACCCCCTCACATTGATCCCCTGGTAGGATTTGCTCCAGGGCTCAATGTTGAAGTCTCACTCTGCTCCTTGCTTGGAGATTGCCAAGTGGAAACCTCTCCAAACCTATTTTCTGTAACTGATGTGAGCATGGAGAAGAGTCTGGATCAATAAACCTTACTGGGGCTCCCGAGGGAAGGGTTTGACTTGTTCTGATTTATCCCAGCAATGCCAAGATGTTTGTGGCTGCCAGAGTTTTCAGCTTTAAAAGCTCTTTACAATCTCTTTTTATTCTCCTTGGTGCCCTGCTCATCCTGCCTTGCTTGCTCTGTGGTCCTGGGGCAGGGAGTTTGATCTTCCCTCACTCCCACTCAGAGCTGGTGGGAAAATCAATGTGTCCTCAGTGCCATGGGATGCCCATCCCACCTCTGAATAATGTCAGCTCACCCCAAAAATCCTTCTCCCCTGTCCTAAAAAAGATCCATTTACCTATTTTTATTTCCTCCTTGCAATGGGTGAAAGGGGAACATACATTTCTTTCTCTTTTGCTGTGCTGAACTCGTGGGTAAGTAGCCCACAACACCTTGTCTGTGCCCCACAGTCTGATTTCCATGGTTTTCTGATTTTCCACCCAGCAGAGACATCAAGGTTGACATCATTATTTTCTCAAGGTCTTTGTTGCAGCCTGAAATCAACTGAGCAATAGATTATTATGCCTGGAAAGGGGACAAATTATTTTTCTTTGTGGACAGTATTGCGTGGGGATGAATGTCCAAATGTCCTTTATGACATGTTCACTTCCTCCTCAGTTTTCTTCTCTTTTTAAGGAATATTCCCATCACCAATTGCTTTCCTGAAGGGAAATTGAAAATTGCTAAATAATGAGCTCTCACAAAGGCTTACCATGATTACTGGAATGTAAGATTTTATGGAGAGCAGTTTGAAATTCATAACAAAACATGCTGTGTTTCAAAATACCTATTTATTAACACTGGAACTGTTAAGGGAAAAGAGCAACCTGAAGTATTTTAGTGAGTTAATACAAAAAATTAAATTTGAAGGGGGCTGGAACTCGATGATCTTTTAAGTTCTCTTCCAGCCCAGGCCATTTGATGATTTTATGGTTGTATGAATCATTAATAATGTTGTATTTCAGCTATTTCCTGAATCAAAATAATTTTTTTACATGAAAGCAACCTTTTATTTTAAAGAATTCTACTCCACAGGCTAATAATGTATAGATTTCATATATACATACATATAGTAGATGTACTGAATATCTAAAAATCTCTTTGGTTTTCAGGGTATTGTTATCAACATGTTGGCCTAGATGGGAGTTTTGGCCATGGTTGTGTTGGAAAACTCACATCACAGAGAACTGTCCCAAAATAACCAAGTTTTTTTCCTCCTTAGCTTTAATTTTGCCTTCGGTGTCCTGGATTTTAAAAATACAAATAACATTAAACACTGTTGTGCCTCTCTGGGAGAGGTGCTGGCGGGGAGTGACTGTGGGAGGTGTCTTGATGTGCCAACAAAACCCCAGGTGAGGTGCTGAGGACACTTCTCTGTCTCCCCAGTGCTCAACAAAGACATCACCACGTGCAGAACCTCGACCATCACGGGAACCCTGAAGCGCCCGTCGCTGCCCGACGAGGAGAAATTGAAACTCAACCACCAGAAAGGCTCATCCAACTTCAACAGTCTTCCAGCCAACGTCTCCAAGATGCACCTTCAGGGCTCCCCACACTACCTGGGGGCCATCAACCTGAACGAGTTCAGCAACCACTCCCTCACCCTGAAGAAGGACAAGAACCAGCCGCCGAAATCCATCTACATCTGCGACGGGGACATCTTCAAGAAGTTGGACTCAGAGCTCTCGCGGGCGCAGGAGCAGACCCTGGACACCAGCTATGTGATCCTGCCCACCAACACGTCCACCTTGAGGGCCAAACCCAAAGATGAGAGCAAATACAGCATCAACATCGACCAGATGCCTCAGACACGGCTCATCCACCTCAGCATGGCCACCGACCCCGGCTTCGTGGTCAAGAGTCCGCCGCGGGAGCCGGTGTCCATGGCGTGCAGCGAGGTGCAGGGTTCCTCCATGATCCAGCAGCAGCAGCAGCTGGCTCCACAGAACATCTCCAACGAGTCACAGATTCCCAACAGCCTGTGTGACACGGGTGACTCAGGGAACTCGGGTGTGGTGTCCAAGAGCGAGACCGTCTCCACCCTCTCCATGAGCTCCTTGGAGGTGAGCGTGGAAATCGCGGTGGTGTTCTCAGCCCAGGGTGGTGCTCTGTCCTCAATCCTGCCACTCCAGGGGGTTGGAAAGAAGAACTTTAGGGAAAATGTAGCCAGGATGCAATGCCAGTGTCATATTACCCTGAGGGACCACTGGCATGTGGTCATATTTTGGAATGTGATGTCACAACTTCCAGAGCACATTCCATTGCTGGATCAACTGTTTTTAGCCCTACAGATGCACAAAGTAAAAAAAAAAGTTAATTTATCAAAGACTGTTCATTTTAATGCCAGGCACATGGCCTGCCTTACCTCTTCCCCTTTCTATCCTCTGCCCTATTTCTCATTTTGTTGGTTTCAGTCATGATACAGATGAGAACACCCCAATGATCCAGGCTGGATAGGGCTTGGGGCAACCTGGGATAGTGGAAAGTGTTCATGCACATGGCAGGAGGTTGGAACTGGTTGATTTTAAGATCTCTTCCAACATAAATCATTCAATAATGTAAAATATTTGGCACTTCCCATCATGAAGAGCCAGAAAAACACATTAAAGGTGTAGAAAAAGGGAAAGGAGAAGGACTTTTCCTGTTTTATCCTCTTACTAACTTTTACCCATCTCTTTGTCTCCTGAATGCCCAGAGGCGGAAATCCCGGTATGCAGAGTTAGATTTTGAGGTGAGTGCATCCCTTTCTGAATGTTGGTCCCAAATTTTTTGAGCCACAATCTTCAATTATCTCACCCTTGCCAGAGCACATGAAACCCATATTTAGCCTGCTTATACATGGAAAGGAAAATCCTTCTGGAAATTGTCCTGTCTCTCCTTCTGGGCAGCACTAGGTAGAAGTGAAATGCAGACGGGTCAAATTAAAATAAAATGAGATTGTGGAACAGTTTCTAATGAAATTACCTGAATTCTACATGTTTGGGTGAGCTCTGAACACATTTACAGAAGTGACAAACTGAGGAAAGGCTGGACATGGGAACAGGTATCAGTTAAAGAAGGGTAGCAAACCTTCCTTAGGACATTGACTGTCAAGCTCAAATCCTGCAGCATAAAAATTTGATTGTTGCAAGTTTAAGGGGGTTTTAGGTCAAAAATTAGTATTTTCCACTTTCTCCCACCATCTCACCTTGAAAATAAAGGCAGTGCTGCAGTGGGTCCTCAATAAATACTGAAGTTATTTTAGGCACCTGCAGGGAGACAGAGCTGGGGTTAAATGATGTAACTCTGGGGGGAAGATGTGTTCCTGATGAACAGGGTTTGCTGACCTGTGGCCCTTTGTGTTTGCTCCAGAAAATCATGCACACAAGGAAACGTCACCAAGACATGTTCCAGGACCTGAACAGAAAACTCCAGCACGCAGAGAAGGAGAAGGAGTCTCCAACAACGGACAGCAAGGTTAGTCAGACACTTCCAGAAGCCCTCTGGTGCCAGGAATGTGGGAAAATTCATGAAATTGGTTTTTGACCGTGCATTTTGCAAAAAACACACATGCACCACACACAGCCCAGGAGGAGGATGTCTGTCCCCATGTCTGTCCATGGTGTTGTTTTCCCTTTGTCTGTCCTTGGCATCCCTATGTGCCCTATTCATCCACTGCTAGGTAGGAACTGGAAATTGGGTTGACCATGAGGAAATCTGGGTGGAAAGTGGAGAGGGCAGAAAGAGGGGAAGCATTTTCCCCTGGCAAGGAGGCAGAGGGTCAAGGTGGCAGTGATGGGATATTTAGGATGGCCACAGCAGTGGGATTTAAGATGTGATGTTGGGAGCACATTTTGGGGACTGGAGACTATTAAGTGTAGGTTATTTGTGACAGCTGATCACCTGATATGAGCATGTGGGAATGAGCAGGTCCAGACAAGGCCATGAAGGTTCTCCCAGGGCTGGAGCATCTCTCCTATGGGGAAAGGCTGAGAATATTTGGATTCTATAGCCTGGAGAAGACTCCTAGATGAGCTCATTGTGGCCTTTCAGTCCCTAGAGGAGCTGGAGAGGGACTTTGACAAGGTCAGGTAGTGACAAGACTGTGACAACCAACAAGGGGCAAAGGCTTTAACCTGAAAGAGAGTAGGGTTAGATGGAATATTGGGAAGAAATTCTTCCCTCTGGGGGATGCTGAGGCCCTGGCACAGGTTGCCCTGTGAGGAACTGTGGCTGCCCCATCCCTGGAAGTGTCCAAGGCCAGGTTGGATGGGGTTTGGAGCAGCTTGGGATAGTGGAAGATGTCCCTGCTCGTGGCAGGGGGTTGGAATGAGATAATTTTTATAGTCTTTTCTAACCCAAACCATTCTGTGGTCCTGTGATATCCAGGAGCAAAGTTCCAGGGAAAAGGGGGCTCCTTTCAAGGAGACAGACTTAGGGAAGCATCTTTCAGCCTTTCTTAGGGGCAGAGATCTGGGACTGGAAAAAATTATCAGCAGCCTTTGTAATAATTGGTGTTGTAAATAATAAAATAAGGAAGAGCAGACAGATGGCACCTTCCAGCCAGCTGGGCAAGGACTGAAGGGCTGCAAGGAATTCTTACAGCTCCAGCTGAAGAGAAAAACAAGAAGCAGAGCCAGGTTGACATAAGAAATTAAATTTCCTGCACTCAGAAAAGAGGCAAGGTGAGCTAATTATAACAATTCTTGGTGATTTGTAATCAAAGTCCCTCATGACAAGAAAGAAATTGAGGGACTGGGGAGAGAACAGCAACAAAGATGGAGAAGAGTCTGGAGCACAAGTCTGGTGAGGAACGTTTGAGGGAGCTGGGGGGACTCAGCCTGGATAAAAGGAGGTTCAGGGGGGACCTTCTGCTCTCTAGAACTCCCTGACAGGAGGTTGGAGCCAGGTGGGAGTCGGTGTTCTCTCCCAGGTAAAAAGTGATAGAACAAGATGAACCAGCTCCAGTTGCACCAGGGGAAGTTCAGGTTGGATATTTGGAAAAAATTGTGCAGTGAAAGGGTGGCCAAGCATTGGAGGAGGCTGCCCCAGAGAAGTGGTGGAATCACCATCCCTGGAAGTGTTCAGAAACCATGTAGATGTGGCACCTGGGGACACGGTTTAGTGGTGGCCTTGGTAGCTGGAGACACGGTTTAGTGGTGGCCTTGGCAGCTGGGGACACGGTTTAGTGGTGGCCTTGGCAGTGCTGGATTGACAGTTGGATTGGTGATCCTGGAGGTCCTTTCCAACCTCAGGAATTCCATGACCCTAAAACAGATCCGGGATGTAGCACCCCTGCTGGGTTAACAGTTGGATCGGTGATCCAGGAGGTTTTTTCCAACCTCAGGAATTCCATGATCCTAAGACAGATCCAGGATGCAGCACCCCCCTGCAATGTGGCAGATGTGGCACTGGTGGGGTTTATTTTGATGGGACTCCCTTGGAGGCAAGAGCAGAGCTCAGAGGGTGATGGAACAAGAAGTTTGGCTTTTTTTGGATGAAAGCAGAGCACTACAGAGCCTTTGGTCTGTGTTTGATATAAGGGTCTCTTCGAGCTAGGTCTTATAAGCTCTTGGAGATTTATATCACACCCGAGGTAGCTTAGTCACTTGAGATGGCATAAAATCAGCAGGATGGCTTCTGTGGCAGTGTTGGAAACAGAAACGTTTTAATAAAAGGCAAAATAACAAAGCTCTTTACAGAGAAAAACTGAGCCAAGGCAAGAGGTTCTTGTTCTTAGTAAAACACCTCACAAAAGCAATTAGTTTCTTTGTTCTCTCCTTTTTTTAGTAAATTGCTTAGGTGAGACTTTTTGGCTTCTGTCCAATTGGCTATCCTTAAGTTTGAGGTGAAGTCCCCAAGGTCCTATGAGGTGTTTTTTCACCTAATTGAGGAGAGAAACATCTGGGCTTTTTTCCTTTTTTAGGAGACAGAGGATAATTTTGTCACTCTGTCAACAGGGGGTACATTCTTACACGTGTTCTGACCCCACATTGCTGTGCTGAAGTCCAGAGATGTTACCCCAGCAAATCCTATTTGTATTGCATGTGGCAAGATGTTATTATGGGCTGCCTAGTGTAACAGAGTGAAAGGCAGTGGGTCTTCAGGTTCAGACCAAAGAATCCTGCCTGGCCCAGAATCCCAATGTGTCTCACTCAGCGTCACCTCTTGAGTTTTTTTATTTTTTCAGTCATTTTAGTATGACACAGCTGTAAACCCAAAAAATGCTTAAATGCGGTGTAAAAGCTAATCTGTGGTCTATTTGCAGGGGGGGTTTATAGATTGGGAAGGTTTTAGCATTTCAGAGATGCATCTGTGTAGAATTAAAGTTGCCGCTGTCAGCATCAAAGAGCTTTGAGCTGCTGAAGGAGGTTCTGAAGGTGGCTTTTGCATATTGACTGAATCTTTTTCAAGCTGGGAATTTTCTCTTGGATGTAACAGGAGAGGGGGAGCTTGTGAAGAGCAGGATTAGTAAATCAGGAGTGGGTATTGGTTTAAAAAATATCCAAAGCAATAAAAAGTCAAATAAACAGGGTTTTTTCAGCCTTTTTTCTACCATTTGTTGCTGAGAACCCCATTGGAACTCAGGCCTCATCTTCAGCTCACCCTGAGAAGGCAAAGAGCAGATAACAGGGATTAAAGGAACAACAAAAGAATGTTTTCCCTTTCATGTGTGTTTAGGTTACAAAACGATGGAGTGCTTCTCCTGGTGGCAGTGATAAAACAAACCTCAGTGTGAGTCTGGCTTTCATTTGCACTGCAGAGCATCCTGGACCTATCCCAGCCCCTTCCATGACATTGCCTTGGTTTGAAAGACAGTTGTCTGCTAAGGAAGGCAAGAGCCTCCCTTGAAATGGAAAATACGAACCCCCTCCCTCCAAATTATTATGATTTTGAAATTAAGGGGCTCTCAGGCAAAGATATGAGAGTAGGAAATAACAGTTCTTTACTAGAAAAATAAAAAATGCAAATGCTATTGCATTGTATTTTTACAAAAAAAATACAAAAAAGAAAACAAACCACTGACAGAGTCAGAATACAACCTGACACCCTGTGGGTCAGGGTCGTGGCACAGTCCCATTCCATGGTGGCTCAGCCCTCCTGCAGTGCCAGCTGTGGTTCTGTTGGAGCAGGGATCCTGGATAAGGGTGGAGTTTTCCTCTGAAGGTCCAGGGGTGGTGTAGATGGGTTTGGTCTTCTTCTGGGAATGCAGTGGAAAAGAAAGCTGCTCCTTTGGGAATCCAGTGGTAAAGGCTGTCTCTGATGTTCAAAACCTCAGATTATATCCAGGTAGGAATGCTTGGCTCCTCCCCCTGGGTGGAGCATCTCCCAGTGGGATGATGGAACTTTATCAGCCATGCAGGGACACTCATTGGCCCGTTGACAGATGATATTTCCTGGAGGGAGGATTGGTTGTGGAAGAGATAAAAAAACCTGCCCAATTAACAGAAGATAACTGCCCCACCTCTAATAGATGGCAATAAAATACACACCCCTAGCTAGATCTTTCAACCTAAGACAGACATGAATCCAAAAATTCCTTAACCAGCAGAAAGCTCTGTGCCTTGTGGGCATGAGCAAGGTCATGACAGGATCCTGGAGTACCCCTGAACCCTTCCTCATCCCTTCCTCAGAGCAGAAGGGATATTTCCTGGGTCTGCTCTATCTGCCTGCATTGCTGTTCTCTCTGATTTCCCTTTTAAATAAACAATCACAAAGTCAAGCTCCCAAGTCTCTCTCCAAGCCTGGCATTTTCCCAGCCTCTCCTGGCAGCATGTCCCATTGTCCTCAGTCCTTTCCAGGATACAATGCTTGTCCTGCTCTTGCTGTTCCTCTCTCCTCCCTCAGCTCCAAGGTCAGAAAAATGCTGATGAAACTGGAATTAAATGTCTGCACAGGACAGTCGTCATGTGGATTCCTAGGAACGGTGCTGGACATTTTTAGGGATCACTTTTTTAGGGATTTTATTGTAAATTGCCATCCACACAGTACTCCAGTGCACTTACCATGTCACACTAAACACAGGCTCCTTTCACATGAACTCCTAAATTGTCAGATTTTAAGGAAACACCAAGAGAAGAATGGGATGAAGGAACAGATTTTCAGTCTCTTTAGGAAAAAGGGTGGAAAATTCAACCATCACGTTTTATTTATTGTTGAGAATTTCTCCCGCTTCGAGGGTAAAATATGATTTTTAGAACCCCTTTTTTGAGGAATTTTCAGCCATGACACAAAGGTTTATACAAGCACATGTGTTCCTCCTTTTTAGGTATCCTGACAGATGGAAACTTGGGATAAATGTTAGTGCTATGTACATTGATAAAGAAAAATGTCCTTTGCTTACTGTCCCAGAGAAGTAACTGGCGGAGCTAGAAACATAATCAGGGACTCACAGAATCATTAAGGTTGAAAAATACCTCTAAAATCATCAAGTCCAACCACTAAACTGTGTCCCAAAGTGCCACAACTAAAAATTCCTCCCAGGATGTGACTCCAGCACTTCCCTGGGCACCTGTTCCAATATTCAATATCCCAGCTCTCTTGACCACCTTTTCAGTGAAGAAATTTTTCCTAATATCCAGCCCAAACCTCCCCTGGCACAACTTGAGGACATTTCCTCTTGTCCAGTCCTTTGGGAAGAGAGACTTGAGTTGTAGGGAATTTTAAATGGAGACGGTTTGGGGATGAATTCTTCTTTTCCATCAACCTGTGCTTGAGGAGTCCTAATCCACATCCCACTGGGATTGGGGTGTTCCCGCTCCCATCAGCTTCCTAATGAGTAGGGCTGGTATGTCAGAGAATTATGGGAAGCAGGATAATTCCTGGAATGCCAGTCAGGTCTGAATCTTGCCCATGTTCCAGGCATTCCCAGGGATGTGGCACTGACCACAGTTATTGTTTCACTGCAGTTATTTTGCTGGAAATCAAAGCAAATTCCTAATGGTAAACTAAGTTGAGCCTCAGAGTACAATAACAAAGAATTTCCCTCCTTTGAGGAATAAACATGGATTTTTCCATGTTTTCTTTTCCATTTTATTACATAAAATTTATTCCATGTGACACGGAGTATCTTTTGTCTGTACCTTAACTCTAAAATGCTCCCACTGGAAGCACCCTCAACTATTCCTGATTAAAATCATATTTTCCAGCAGGATCCATGTTCAAAGCACACAGGACCACACATCCAGGTGGTACTCAAGCCTTGGCCACCTCTTCCCTGCAGCATAAAAACGTGGTCAAACTCAAAATGGCTTTGATTGTGACCACATGTGCTCCTTCTAAAAAGGAAGAACACATGTGCTTGTAGAAACCTTTGTGTCATGGCTGAAAACCCCCTCTAAAAGGGGTTCTAAAATTCATATTTTACCCTCGAAGCGGGAGAAATTCTCAACAATAAATAAAACGTGATGGTTGAATTTTCCACCCTTTTTCCTAAACAGATTGAAAATCTGTTCTTTCATCCCAATCTTCTCTTGGTGCTCCTTAAAATCTGACAATTTAGGAGCTGAAGGAGGGACATTTAGATGGGATATTGGGAAAAGGTCATCCCTGTGAGGCCCTGGCACAGGTTACCCAGAGGAGCTTTGGATGTTTCATCCTTGGAAGTGTCCAAGGCCAGATAGGACAAGGCTTGGAACAACCTGGGATAGTGGAAGGTGTCCCTGCCCATGGTAGGGGATGGAATGAGGCAATATTTAAGATCCCCTCCAACCCAGACCATTCAGGGATTCTGTGATTTGTGGCTGTATAGACTGATCAGAGATGTAGGCATTATTTCCCAAATTTTTCCATACTAAGGAATTAAGATTGGAGCAGGAGGACATCCAGCAAGATCTGATGACAGCCAAGTTGAAAAGTCAGGTTTTTAATGCACTGATGGATCTCTGTATGAGACCTGGCATATTCCTTCCCACTCTGGATATTCTGTGGTCAATTTTTTCTCCCTTGCAGTCTTCAACTTCAGGTGAAGCAAGGAAGGTGGAGGTGATTTTTTTCCTAACTCAGAAGGAAATTCTGGGGTTGTAGGCAGGAATTTTTTGCTCATGTTTTGCTGGAATTTGGGACAGATGTTCTCTGACCACCTGAAGAGATGGAAAAATCTAAAAACAGCACCTCAGGAACAGCTGGTTTGCTGTGCTCACCCTCCTCCCAAACCTGTGGAGGTTTCACACTGTTCCCCTTCCATTTAATCCCAGCCCAAACTGGAAGCTGGTGCAGCCCCTGAGAAGAAAACTGAATGAGCCCTGTGTGTGTGGAATATTTATCCCCCTGACAGCTTATTTGCAACCAGGAAGCATCAAAGGAACCAAAGACTTGGAGACAAGCAGAGCAGGATTTGCATCAAAATACCCAGCCACCCCCACCAGGCATCCTGATGGAAATTTAAAGCTCTTTTGGTGTCTGGGATGCCCCAAACCCTCATTTTTAAGGCTGCAATAAGCAGTGAGTGGCTTCCACATGGATTATAAATCTCACTTTCTATAAGGGAGGTTTTGGATGTACATTGGAATGTTAGCTTGGGACTGACTCAGACAGCAGTGTTCTTCCTTCCTAATCACTCCCATCACTTTGACTCCTTCTTTACCTCCCCAATTGCTACCAAAAAAAAGAAAAAAAACCCCATTGTTGGAAAACCGTGCTGCAAGTTTGTTTCTCCCTTTCAAAGCCTGACCTTTGCCTGGCAGACTGCAGGCTCCACCACACAATTTCTTCCCCTTTTTCCTCCTAAATACACAGAGTTACCCAGCTTTGAATTCTTGTAGCTGAGAGTTCTTCACATTAAAGCAGGGTAGTGGTTGTTTTCGAGCTGCTTTGTACTACACAGGAAATATTTTTCCTGTGCACATCTGTGTTCTCAGGGTTTAACATCTCCAATGCTGCTGCTCCCTGGGAGTTAATTGCTAAAGAAATTCCTGAGTTTGGGCTGGACATTGAGAGGGGTCTGTGGTTTTAAAAAAGCCAAGGTTTTGCTTCTCCTGTGCTTTTGATAGCACTGGAAGTGGTGCTCCTGCTTCCCCCTCAGCAGGAATCCTTTTGATCCAGCTCCATTAGAGAGGCTGGAATCACATCCATATTCCTCTTTTCCTGCCAGCATCTGGCTTGGCATTCATTTTAAACAGCAGCTCTTTGCTTGTGCCGAGGTCAGCGCTGGACAGAGCTCTGCACATTCCTTGGATTTTCTCCTCCATGTTGATGAGCTCCCTGCCACATTCAGCTCCCTGCAGCTGGAATGGCTTTGGCTCCTGTCCTGCAGCTCACATGCAGGATCTGGACTCAGTTTGTAATTCATAGAATCAGAGAGTGGTTTGGATTGGAAAGAACGTTAAAGATCATCTCATCCCATGGGCAGGGACACCTTCCACTATCCCAGGTTGTTCCAAACCCCATCCAACCTGGTCTTGGACACTTCCAGGGATGGGGCAGCCACAGCTTCTCTGGGAAAAAACACAGCTCTCAAATCCCATCCCAAATCTCTGTTGATCCTGAAAAGCGCCTGCTCCAAATCCTATTTTAAAAAGATATAAAGTTTTTTCTGCCTAACTTTTCCTTATTTCCTTCTGGACAGTGCTTATGTCTTGATTCCTCACTTTCTTTTCTCACAATGAGATTTTTCTGAGCTTTCCTTTTTGAGCATCTGGAGATTTGCCCATTCCAGCAGCACTGGCTTTGGCAGCCTAATGGAGTGTTGGGAAAAAAGGACCATGGAGTCACAGCAAAAGGGCAAAAGGTTTGAAGATGACAGAGGGCAGGTTTAGGTTGAATATTAGGAAGAAATTTTTCCCTGTGAGCATGATAAGGCCCTGGCACAAGTTCTCAGAGGAGCTGTGGCTGCCCCGTCCCTGGAACAGTCCAAGACCAGGTTGGACAGAACTTGGAGCAACCTGGGATGCTGAGAGGTGTCCCTGCCCATGACAGGAGGTGGTATGAAATGACCTTAATGTCCCTTCCAACCCAATCCATTCCCTGACTCTATAATTCTATGATTTTTTGAATAATGATGGATGTTGCAGCTCATGCCGAGGCAGGGCTGTGTCTCCCTGGTGTGCTCTGCTACAGGAATTGGAACATTGGGAATCTGCTGGCTGGGTGTCCCTCTGCAAGGGAAGCTCCACTTTTGGGAAGGGTGTCTTTGTGTCACATCTTTAATCCTCCCTGCACTGCTTAAAGGCAAATTTTAACAGACCAATTAGTGAAGCTTTTATAGGGAGGAGCTCTGCATAAAGTCTGATAATTACCGCAATAAATTCTGTTATGAAAATGACGTCAAATCTTAATTCAGTCAGCCGTAAACCATCTGCCAGCTCCCAGGTATCAAAATACACCATCAATCAGAAGTTCACCTCCTCCTGCAGATCATCCAGCACCTTTTGTCCCAACAATTAGGGGACAAAATTTGTCCCAGAGAAATCTGATCCCTGTATGCTCTGTTCCAACACCAGCACATTGAAACTCCTGGGTTTTTATACTCTGAAATATTAATAATTCTTTAGAGAGTCTAAATAAAAGACTCTATGAAAAATCATGCTTTGGGTGCTCTTGATCCCCTCCTGGATCCCCAGTTGCCCCCATGAGGCAGCTCTGAGAGTTTTCAGCATTTTAGGGAATTTAGTCCTCCAGGTGGGCTCTTCACAGACCATAAGCATTGTCCCAAAAAAGGTTGGGATTGGACCAGCTGGATTAACAGCAAGGATGCTCTGGAAAACAGCCTGTTCCTCATGCTGCTCGGACCACAGGTGTTCTGTGCAGCCTTCAGGCTTTTCTGGAGTCAATAAAAAACTTCCTTGATCCAGAGTTTGTTCACCTTCAGCTGTTTGGCCTCGCTAGAATTTGTCTCACAGCCACCCCTTCAGGATGGATGAACTTCAGGGAATACAGAAGCAGAAGACAAACTTTTATAGCCCAGCAAATGTTGGGTATTTCAAGTTTCCTAACTGATCTCCAAGTTAAAGCCACAAATTATTTTTACTTTTTTTTCCTATTTAATTTAATGAAATTCTGAACAAAGCCAGCCACTTCCTTTTATTTTGCTTTTCTCCTAAATGAAAAGGGGAAAAAAAAAAGAAAAAGCATAATCTTTGTAGTTCAGTAGCATAAAATGAAAGAACTGCAGCTGCTTGTTTCTGAGAAGGAAAGGAAAATTTATCATTCTCTAAAGAAACAAGACAGCTTTCCCATTTTCTAATCACTTTTCATCGACATTGATCTGAAGATGGATTAGACGAGCGTGAGCCACATTTATCCTTCAAATTACCTGCTCTACACTCTGAATAACTTCATCCTGGTCCTGCAGTCATCAGTGTCATGGGCAGAGACCATTTGGGTCATGAAATATCCTTTTAGCTGACTCCAGAGGCAAGGAAAACAGCATGGGAGGGAGTTCCAGGGGAGTTATCACTGAGAGCTCAGAGGAAGGCCCTGAGCTGCTCCTCAGGTTATTTAGGGTAACCATAAAAACTGGCTGTTAAAAAATAAAAATTAACAAAAAACCAAAGAAAAACCCCACGAAACAAACACAGGGAGGTGCAGCTTGAGCAGCCTGAGCAGTTCATGGGGTTTGGCTGAAGTGGGAAATCCAAGCTGTGCCTTAGAGCAGACTCTTGGGCTGTATTTATGCACTGCAGGGATATAAATACACTTGGGCTGTATTTATGCACTGCTGCTCTTAAGAAAAAGAGCTGGGACACAGGAGCTCGGGATGAAGCCAGCCTGGACTCCTGGAGGCAGCACAGGAAGGTGTGGAGGGGGAGGGAGGGGATTCTGCCCCTCAAACCTGCTCTGGCCAGACCTCACCTGGAACCTTTTGTTCGGTTCTGGGATCCCAGCACAGGGAGGACATGGAGCTCCAAGATGATCAGAGGGATGGAGCTCCAAGATGATCAGCTCTGCTGTGAGGAAAGGCTGAGAAAATTAGGATTGTCCAGCCTGGGGAAGAGAAGGCTCCAGGGAAACCTCAGAGCTCCCTTCCAGTGCTTGAAGGGGCTCCAGGAGGGCTGAAGAGGGACTTGGGACAAAGGATGGAGTGACAAGACAAAAGGGAATGGCTTTAAATTGACAGAGGTCAGAGTTAGATGGAATATTGGGAAGAAATTCTCTCCTGTGAGGGTGCTGAGGCCCTGGCACAGGTTGCCCAGAGAAGCTGTGGCTGCCCCATCCCTGGAAGTGTCCAAGGCCAGGTTGGACAGAGCATGGAGCACCCTGGGATAGTGGAAGGTGTCCCAGCCCATGGCAGGGGCTGGAATGAGATGGTTTTGAGGGTCTCTTCCCACCTAAACCATTCTGTGATTTTGTGATGATTCCCTGAAGACCCAGGGTAAGGAGCCACCACCATCACCTTTGCACACCCACCATGAGTCCAGCGCAGGTGGCTCTGCCAGGACCAGCTCCAGCAGAAGGATGTGTGCGTTATCTCAATGCACTTTGCCCAAGTCTTTATCAGAGATTTGGGGATTTTGTTGGCACTGCACCCCAAACACCTTTTATCCCAAACCCCTCCCTCCACCTTAACAATTTGCAGCTAAAATAAAAGTCAGGGCTGAATGAAGGAGACTCCCAGTGCCAGCAGGATGATGAACACCTCCACTCTGGAGCTGCTTTTACCCCAGCTCTGAGTGTGGGTGCTCCCTCCTTTCCCACCCCTCTTTTTTCCTCCACAACCCTGGCACCAGGCAGGGTCTGATAAACATTTCCCTCCTTCCCAGGAGCTCCTGAGCTGTGTCAGGCCAGAGTGATGGCTCTGTCCCTGGCTCCTGGTGCTCTCAGCCCCTGTCTGGGGCCAGCCCTGGCTGTCTCAGAGGCACTGAGCCAGCTCCAGTGCCTTTTCCAGCCAGATTACACATCCCTCTCTCCAGGATTTCTCTTTCTTTTCTGTGCATAGCTCAGTTTTCCCTCCTGTCTGCAAGAATTGCAAAGACCCCACAGTGAAGCTGGAGGGAAATGCCAGGGTTGGAGCATGAGCCCAGTGCCTGTTTCCCTGTGCTGCTCAACTGGCCAAGACCCCATAAAAACTTTTTTTCCATATGGAGGGAAAGAAAAGGGGAGCTGTTCCCAGGAGGCTGCTACCAATTCCCAGGGTGTCCTGTGCCAAGAGGAGATTTTCTTTTGTCTCCCAGCATCCTTCCCAGGGCTCTGCCAGGCTGATTAACCTGCTCAGAGATCCCAGTGGGCACAGAGTCCTCCTGCAGCCAGCACCTCCCTCACAGCCCCACCAGAGAAGCCTGATCCTTCCCTGAGAAATGCAGAACTAAAAGCAAGTCTGCCTTGTTCATTTCTTCATTTTCCAGAGCTCTTTTTCATCTTCTAACTGTGAATAAACACCTCTGGAGTCACTAAGCCCACCACAGTCACAGGTAGATATCACACTGATAAGGAGGATGGAAATCACCATGTGGGGTCAGACCCAAGGGCAGTTGCTGCCTCCTCTCCATGGCAGAGTGAAAAGGAGCTTGGAGAAATTAAAGGACCCACCTGTGGTGGTGCATCTTCAAAGATCCCCAAAACTGCAGGAATTTGTGCTCAGAGACCCCTTCATGCAGAGTGGTTCCACTTTCACTGGATGGCACTGAATGGATGTTTGTTTTGTGAGTGTTTCCATGTGCTTTTCATGAGTTTGGAAGTTTTCAGGATGGACAGAGAGCTGTGGAAAGGTGGCCTGGAGGTTGGCTGGGCACTATGGGCAAGCCCAGCTCCCAGGGTTCACTCCTTGGTGCTCTGGAGTTCCTTTGTTGGAAGGGATGATCCCAATTCCCACCATCAGTGGTCCATTCCTATCATCCACAGGCCTCACAGAGCTTCACAAAACTCTTTTACATCCAGCCATAATCTCTTTTAAGGCCTGAAGGTGGGAGTTTGCAATCTTTCCTCCCACAGGACATCTCTATAACTTTATCCGTGGCTGGAAACTGGCCACATTTATCATTTCCCCTTTATCCTTCTCTCAGAAAGCCCACTGAGTGCCCAGAATATTCAAGATGCAGATGCAGAATGGAACTGTTCACTGCCAGAATAATATTTCCTGTTTCATTCTCTCTTCATTTCTTAATTTTTTTCTCTTCTCAACAACTCACAACATTTAATGTCTGGGGTTTAAATAATTATTGTCACCCTTAGGTGGCGTTCCTCAGTGAAAGGGCTGATCAGAGGCCACTGCTGTAGATCTGAGCTCATCATTTTTGTATTTTGTCGGGTTTTTGGGGTTTTTTTCCTTCAATTTCTGTTCCCTCCCTGTGTTTGCAGCTCCTCTTGCTCGCTGGCCCATGGCAGGGAGGGCTCTGAGGTTTCTGATCACGTTCAGGGTGCAGGATCAGATCTGGGAGCATCCTCCCAGCATGAAGGAGAGGCTGAAGGTCGGGAGTGTGGCAGATGGAGAGAGACTGCTAAAACAGGCATTGGCTGCAAACAGAACCTGGTGCTGAAGGTGGCCATAAATAATGCCATCAAAAAAGGGCTCTTGTTTGAGGGGGAAAAACAAATTATTTATGAACTTCATGCATAAGATCACTTGTGCTGCTCTCTAATACAGCTGTGGACACCAGCAGCTTTGGAAACTCGTGGCATTACAGCAGTGGTGGGAGAAAAAACCATGTTTTTCATTGAAAAAAAATCTATTTTGACCAAGGTTGTTTCTCTTCACCTTTTGGGAAACTTAATTTCATTCAAATTTTTGCTCTATTTGTGCTTTTTTCTCTGTGTTCCTTCCTGCTGTATCTTTTCAGGCAGACTGATGGTCTCCAAAATCACTGTAGGTGGAAATTTCCCTTCAGGAAACTTCCAGCTTGTCTCATCAAGGCACACACAAGAGTTCAATAGGTTCCAATTTTAGTTGCAGTGGTTCTAAAATAAATTCCAAAAAAAGATAATGGAATAAATCACGAATTTTATCATTTTTTCTGTGGCATTAGTATTAATCATTGTCATGTTATATCATGGAATAAAGTAAGAATAACACCAGCAGCATAAGGAAATCTCTGGATTGTAGAGTGTAATGAAAACCTCAGCTGCAGATTTCTAAAAATTGAGAATTTAGTGGTTTACATTCTTTTGAGCAATACTTTTACACAATCTCATTTAAAAAAAAAAATTGAACAACAATTCTCTTTAAAAGGACTTAAAAACTTATTTTTCTCCCTTTGAATGAAAATAATTTCAGAATGCTTTCATTTTACTTGGAGATATTTACCTGGTTTGTGCATTCCCCACCTTCTAATCACCAAAAACTCTTGCCCAGAGCCTTCCTCCTGGGAGTAGTGAGGTGCAGGACCATCTTCAAGCACATCTTATTTTTACATTAAAGTTTGGACAAGCAGAATTTCCTGGCTTGGGTGATCCAAGGAAAGCTGCCCCTGCAGGGATAATTCCACAGCAGCTTTCCTGTCAGCACTGCAGTGTGGAGCTGGGACAAACAACAGCCTGGCAAAAACATCTCAGGGAAGGACAAACTGAGGAGCTGAGGCTGCTGGGTGAGCCTGCAGCAGATGGGGATGGAAGTTTCCTGTGGAGCTCTCAGCAGCATCCTGGAGTGACCCCACATATTTTTGTGGCTTCATCTCCCCTCAGTCAATGCATTTTGGTGACAGCCTCGAGCTGTGATGTGTCCTGGTGGCACATCTGGCTCCTCACCTTCTCTCCAGGCTTTTCCCTCCTTGTTGTCATCCTCCATGAGCTGCTTTCCTCCCACCCTTCCCACTTCTCCTTTGGCAGGTGGCTCAAAAGGGCTCTCATGTCCAGGGAAGCCTTTTCTTTCCCAGTGCTGAAGTGTTTTTGTGCAGATAATTAAGTGTGAAAAGCATCACTGGTGTTTGGAGGGGAGAAGTTGAGTGGAACAACTCATTTAAAACCTTTCATTTCTCTGCCCACTGAGGAACACACCCATTTTCCAGCCCCTCAGCCCTCCCCAGAGCCTTGTCTTGGTGCATGTCAGGAAAAAACATGGAAAGATTTTCTGGATCAATATCCATGGTGGGGTGCTGAGGGGATACTGAGGGTCAATAAAGCCTCCAGGGCTTGGTGGAGAGTTGATGGAAATGTTTTCAGCCTCCAAGCTGAGCTCCAGCTCCTCAAGGAGCACAGATTTGGTTCCCTGGTGGAGCAGGGAGCAGGTTCTGCTGCAATTAAAGAGTCTACAAATAGCTGTGCATCCAATGCAATGGGTGTTCAGGAAGAGCTCATTGTAATCTGGATTTCACACGTGGGTTGGGTTGGGTTGGAAGAGACCTTAAAGATCTTATAGTTCTTGATAGTTTTTTATAGTTTTTTAAGATCTTAATAGTTCTTCAAGATCTTATAGATCTTACAGGATCTTAAATCCTGTAGTTCCACCTATAGTTTCACCCCCTGCCATGGGCAGGGACACCTTCCACTATCCCAGTTTGCTCCAAGCCCCTTCCAACCTGGCCTTGGACACTTCCAGGGATGGAGCAGCCACAGCTTCTCTGGGAATTCCATTCCAGGGCCTCAGCATCCTCACAGGGAAGAATTTCTTCCCAATATTCTGTCTAAATCTTCCCTCCTTCGTCTTAAAGCCGTCGCGCCTTGTCTTGTCACTACATCTGTGGAAGTAGAAAAAGATCTGATGTTCTCAAAACAACGCTCATTTTTTTTTCAGCAGCAAAAACCTCAGCTGAAGGCTGAAATATCCAGTCATTAAGTGATGGAAGTGACAGTGGAAAGAAAAACAACATTTTCTTCCTGAAAATAGGCAGTTTGTACACTAAGTGTCATTTTCATTGATACCCCACTTTATTTTGTATGAGAAGCTGCACGGAAAAAACGATTTGTCGATACAAGAGGAGGTAAAATCATGGTATTTCTTGCATTTTGCACTAACTTTTCTTTCTTTCTCTCTCTCCTTTCTTACATTTCCCTCCTCCTGCAGCAAGAAAAACAGCAGACACCAAACAAGAGACCCTGGGAAGGCATCAGGAAAGTCCAGTCCCCGCCAGCATGGGTTAAAAAGGACATCGAACCTGTGGCACAGTCTCCCCTAGAACTAAAAACTGTAGAGTGGGAGAAAACAGGGGCCACCATCCCCTTGGTGGGACAAGACATTATTGACCTTCAGACAGAGGTCTGAGCAGCAAGGGAAGAAAAAGGACTTTTTTTTTTTCCGGAAAACAAAACGAAACAAACAAAACAAAACCACGTTTTAAAGAAATGATTAAATTAAATCGGAACCGAGGGAGAGAAGTGTTTGGTTTCTTTTGAAACCTTTGGTAAGATGGAGTAACTTTTGTATTGTTCTCAGCAGAGAGGGGGGAATATTACTTTATAGAGTATAGTAGCTGTAGGTTCAGGACAACACAAGCTTTCCCAGGCAGGACTGGAGGAGTGAGCCTGGAAGAGAGCGAGGAGGAAGAGGAGGAGGAGGAGGAGGGTGGGGAGGGGCTGCAGGGGACAAACTCTGCTAAGATGCTCTCGGGTCGCTGCAGCACACCAGGAGCCCTCCTGCTCTGCCACAGGGAGGTGTGGAAGGATGCCCAGCAGCCACCACAAGATCAGGGTTGTTTGGGGACACCGAGAGGGGACACCTGCGGGAGTCTCGCTGGGATGTGGCCTGGCTGGGGCAGACCCAGCCTGGAGGGACATCCCTGGCTCTCCCTCCTCTCCCTCGCCAGCTCATCCAAGAAGGAAGGAGATGGGACACGCCAAGAAGTGGCCACAAGGACATTGCCACTGCTGGGTGCCACGCCACGACCTGGCGTTGGCGCACGGTCACCGCGGGTCCCCACGGAGGGGGACGTGGTGGCGTCGCCCACGGCTGGAAAGGTGGAGAAAGGAGAGGTGGAGATTCCTACTCTCATCCCTCCCCGGTGGAGGAAAGGACCAGCTCCAGATCTCCAAATCCTGCTCGCCCCATCTCCAGGGAGAGGGTGGAAGGTGGTAGACAACAAGACCAACAAGAAGAATGTAGGTCATGTCATTGACTGTTAAATAGATAAACTCAGCACGGGCCTTGCAAAGGTCCTCTTGGCCTCATCCTTTTATTTTTCTTTTTTTCTTTTTTTCTTTTTTTTTGGTTCTGTTATTTGTCCTTGCTTTTGGACTCAAATTTATCCCAAGCTGCCCCTCCCTGGAAGGCAGAGAGAGAAAAAGGGAAAGACAGATCTGCCGCTGTACCTGGAGATATTGGTAAACAGAGACGTTGCCTTAGGACATTGAGACAAACTGACAACACGAATAACGTCCACTTGGAAACAAACAGACAAAAAAAAACAAACAAAATAATCTATTTTTTTCCTTCTTCTTTTCTTTTCTTCAATAAAAAGAGAACTTGAAACCCGAGACCTTTCCTTTCTTTGGCTCTTGTCATTTCGAATGCCTTTCTGTGCCGTAGGACTGCTCAGGCATGGGGTGAGGATGCCACCTGCTGAAGGTGGAAGGCAAGTTGCTCTGTGGAAATTTTGGGATGGTGGGAATACACAGCCCCTTCACTGCTGGCTTGCAATGTTTTGTTTTGCTTTATTCGTTTTGGGTTTTGGTTATTTTCCCCTCACTGGCTCTTCTCCGCCCTCCCCGCTGCCCAGAGCCAGCAGAAGCTTTGTGGTCCTGCAGGAAGGAAGAGGTGGAGCTGATCAGGAAAGCAGGACATTCCCCCTCATAAAGTGCAGTCTTTTCATTTCACTATGAAAAAAAATAACTATTTAAAATTTTTCATTTAACATTTCTCAAAGTTATTTAAAAAAAAAAAAATGAGGTGTCTGCATTCCACCCCAAAAAGTTGTGCAATATTTTTATCATTAAAAAATATCCCAGTGGCATTACACACAGACTTTATTTTTTTATCGTTATTTTTGTCATTCCCAGCACTGTCTGTCTGATGTTTGGACCAACTCTCCCAGTTTTGGAGGTGGATGGAGACAGACCTCTGGTTGTGAGTGGCCAGATTGTGCCAGACAGAAGCAAAGCTTGAACGGGGTCTCAATTATTACTGTGCTTGGGCCTCCTTTTAATTTAAAAAATACCAAAACTCATGTTTTTAGGGAAAAATGATCAATGGGTACAAGATGCAAAGCAATCACTGCCCCCAGCTGTGCTTCCCCCATGGGGAGATGCTTGATGTGGCAAATCTCTGCTTTGACTTCCCTTTGGGCCACCTGGGTGATCTCCAAGGACAGTGGCATTTACCTTGCCATTAACCATAGGATATTAAGGATGGAAAGGAAAACTTAAATAAATCCAAATAGTTAAAAAAAATAGGGAAAGTGGTTACTCATAAAACTGTGATATTGTTGTTCAATATTAGCTTATTCATGAAACAGGAAAGCACAAAGGCCTCCCTCAGATGCTGGGTTGTATGATATTGTAATTATTATAATTACACATGATGAATTTTAGCATACAGGTATCTTTCTACTGTGTTTTAATTCTTTTCTCTTTTTTTTTCTCCTTCCCTTCCCTTCTGCCCACCCAAGCCTGCCCTCTCCACTCCAGCCTTCCCCGCTCACCCATTCACTGCAGCCGCCTTTGCAGGACATTAACGGTGTTATGTAATTACAGAGATAAATGTTTGTTTAAGAACTGTTGATATTCGACTTTTCTCTGCTCAGCTCCTCTGGTTAATCCTGTTTTCCCATGTCCTGCCCTCCTTCCATGCCTTCCCCTCCTCCCTCTCCGTGTTCGTCAACACTTTTTTTTTTCTTTTTCTCTCTCTGTACAGTTTTCAGAGCACAAAATGAATGTGTCTTATTTCTAATAAAAGAGGTGGAAACTCCAGCCCTGTCTGCTTTTTAAAAGTGCCCCTGCCTGCATCCCATGTGTGCTTTGCATCTCTCCTGGGGGCTGGGAAGCCTCTCCTGGCCCCACAGCTGCCACCTGGGCTCTCTGCTCTTTCCAGAACCACAACACGGGGCTGAATTTACCCAAATTTCAGCTTTGTATCCTCTCCACCCCTCTAAAAATACATGTCCCTGTAAAGTACATTTGCAGGACATGAGGAATCCCCTTTTCTGTGCAGTGCAGCTTGTTTTTATTTAGGTTTCTCAAACCCACAGCCTGATGCCTCCTTCATAGAATGTGAAGAGCTGAGATTTAGCACAGATCTGGCAGCATTTCTGCTGCAAGACAGGGGTGTGGGGTTAAAGTTTCCAGCAGGGCCATGGTAATTCTGATGCCACCCTGCCTACATCCCTGCAAAGCCAATCACAGAATTCCAGAATGGTTTGGATTGGAAAGGGACCTTAAAGATCATTTTGTACCACCCCCCTGCCATGGGCAGGGACACCTTCCACTATCCCAGGGTGCTCCAAGCCCCGTCCAACCTGGTCTTGGACACTTCCAGAGATGGAGCAGCTTCTCTGGAAAACCTGTGCCAGGGCCTCCCCACCCTCACAGGGAAGAATTTCTTCCTAATATTTAATCTAAATCTAAATCTACCCTGCTTCAGCTTAAAGCCATTCCCCTTGTCCAGTCCTTCAGTACCCTTGTAGGAAGGACCTGTCCATTTTTTGTTGTCCCCATCAGGTACTGAAAGACTCAACCTCACCTGGATTTCCCTGGCACCTCCTGCATGACCAGACAGACTCTGAGCAACAGCATGGCTCAGTGCACAGGGGTTTGAGGATATCAATTGCAAAATGTGAAAAAAATTAATTGAGCAGCAAATTATTCACTTCCTTGGTGCTCATCCTCGAATGGCTGAAATCTTCCAGAAAAAAAATATAAAAATTGTGTCTTTATCTCCCTGACTCTGCTCCATCACCTGTTAAACTTCAAGATTAAAGGCAGGACTACAGGAAACCTAAATATTGGGAAAATGGGCTCCAGGAACTGCTGCTCTCCAGAGCCTTCATCCAAAGCCATCACAGCCCAGTAGGTCCTCAGATGAAATTATTTATTTTGGTCTGGCTGAATTAATGTGGATGTCCTGAAAAATCTGGAATGACTGCAGACCCCTGGAGGCTGTTAGCCCAATTCCCCCTTCCCTGAGCCGTGATCCAACATTTCTTCAACCAGCAGCACTCAATGGTGAGTCCCAGGCCTTCATCCTTCCTATGGAGGTGTTTCTCACCCTGCATCTGCCATTCCATGATCCTTCATGGACTTTGCAGTGCTGGGCTGGATTTGCTTATTTAAAAAATCTTTTCCAACCTAAAGAATTCAATAATTGTGTCGCATTGGGGAAGGGAATGGCACTTCATGAGATGATGGGCTGGGAGAGCAGGAGAACTCAAACCTTGGATCTAGAGCTGGCTCAGGAAGTCCTGCTGCTTCCCACCAACGGAGACTGGAAGGAGGGAGCACTTCTTCTCACTGTGGGGCTGTAAATGAAAGCACTGCCAGAGGTGGTGGGTGCAGGAGGTCAGTGTGGTTTTGGTTTGCACTGGTGGGGCTGCAAGGAAGGGTCACTGGATAGTTTAGTTTGGAAAGGGACTTCTGAGATCTCCTTGAACTTTCCGGTGTCCCTGTGGTCCTGCCTTGCAGCCATCCCAAGCTCTAGTCCTGAGGGCAAAGAGAGCTCCTGGGGACACCTCATTTCAGCCTCCCAGTACTTCAGGGATGTTTATAAAAATGAGGGAGAAGGACTTTTCACATGGGTAGATGGTGAAAAGACAAAGGGACTGGTTTTAAACTAAAAGAGGTGAGATTAAGAGGAGATATTGGGAAGAAATTCTTCCCTGTGAGGGTGGTGAGGCCCTGGCACGCCCAGAGAAGCTGTGGCTGCCCCATCCCTGGAAGTGTTCAAAGGTTGGATGGGGCTTGGATCAACCTGGGATAGTGGAAGGTGTCCCATGGCATGGGAGTGGAATGAGATGATCCCAAAGGTCCCTTCCAACCCAACCCATTCTCTAACTCTAAATTCACCATCATCCCACATGGATGAAGCACAGCAATGATGTGGAGATGGATGAATTGTACATTGCACATGCAAGAATTTGTATGTCTTGGTTGCTAAACTGGGAAAACGTGGCTGTGCTGGAAAATTGTGAAGAGGCTGAAAATGGAAGAAAATGCAAAGTCTGTTGCCTGGGCTGCTCTGATGGATTCACTCAACCCCTTAACCAAACCAGCAGCAGTTTGACCCAAAACCCAGAGGAGGCAAAGCCTGAGCCAAGAACTCCTCCAGGAAAACCGCAGGGGAGCAGAGTGACACAGTGAGCATCGATGCACATGGGCTTGGAACACTGATCAAAGCAGGAGTAACAGGTGCCTTTTCCAAGGCTCATTTATCAGGGAACAGAGAAACTTGTGGGTACCAGTGATGCCTCAGGTTTTAGCTTTTATATTTTTCAGATTCTGTACTGCTTCAGTGTGTAATTCTGAGCTTCATATTAGGGGATGGTGAGCTCTCTTCACAGAGTATGGAGACAAAACAATTCCTTCTCTAGCTGGGGACCAAGGACAATGAATCCAAATCTCAGGTCCAAAAGCAGAAACAACATGGACTGAAGAGAGAAAAACAAGAAGGATGGGACTTCATGGGCTAAAGCTGTAATTGGACAATTAACTCCAATATGCAAAGGAACCAAAACTTATAAAAGTGTGAGACCTCGTGACCAATCCTCCATTTTGTGACCATTTTGGTTCATCTTGGGTGTAGCCCTGGCTGGGCCCTTGTGCTGCCCAAAGTGTGTCCATTGAGGCTTTCTAATAAATCCCTACTTTATTCTTTAACTCCATCCAGTCTCAGTTCTAGGCCAGCCTTCTCAAGGCATCAGTTTCCGGTGACCCAGATGGGACAGAAGGCATCTGGAAAACCCTCTGGACCAGAGCCAGAGGAATCTCCAGCTCTTGCCCCTCTTGCAGTTTCATTCATTTGCATTTGGTAAAATTTGACTCTGAGCTGACCACTTTGGTGCATAAATAGGACAGCCTAAGGGAGCCTTCTGTGAACCACCATGGAAGTGATCTCCTCCCCTAGAGAGAGCTGGGACACCTCTCAAGGTTTCTCCTCAAGCTAAAGAGACCTTTTTCCAATATTGGATCTTTGGATGAGTCCCAGTTGAGTTGTCCCTGAATTCCAGCTGGACTGTGTGCCAGGAGAGTCTCCCCTGGAGCAGGGACACCCCTCAACATTTGAGATTCCTTAGCTGAGAGATCCTTCCTTGGCCAAGGTGGAGAGGCCTTTACTCATGGCAGATCCTCAGGGAGTTGCTGATATCAATCTGAATTAATAATAATGTCATATTGCCAACCTGTGCACTCAGTATTAATTATTATAAACTTTGTGTGGATTATTCCACTATACATAAACCATTGCCCAAATCTGAGACTAAGATTGGACCTAACTGCACCTTGGGTCTCTCAGGAATTTAGACAGCACTCTGAAATTGTGACTCAATTGGAGGGTCTCCTTTACCCTTTTGTGTCTCACATCTCTCTGTAAATCCTTTTAGTTTGATTCCAACTCAATTTTCCTTTGTGCATTTCTTCCATATATTAAATAACAGTGAACCTTGCTTTTACAACATCACATTAACCCCACTTTTGCTGATAGATTTCACAGTGGTGCTCTCAGTGATCTAAATCACCCCTTCACTACAGCTGCCCATGCACTAAAAGGCCCAGGTGGAGCAAGAAAACATTCCAGGGAGATTTATGAAGCACAGGAGGTTTTTCTCTCCAGTCTCTCTTTTTTGTGACTCAAGGAATGCTTGGGCTCACTATGCTCCCGTCTGTGTCCCAGATGAATCAGGGCCTGAGGTGAATATCTCTTCTTGAGCTCCTGTTGGGACACGATCTAAACAGAGAAATAAAGAAAGAGCTGTTGTTGTTTTTTTTTTTTCCCTTCATAGTTTCCCCAAACCACTCGTAGCAGGAAGAAGTCAGAGTCACCAAGGGATCCCTGTGGAAAACATCTCCAGGTGCTTGTTCACTGAGATCTATTTTCAATCATTTTTCAAAACAGTCCCAGGGTGGTGATGTAGGCCATGCTCATCTCCTGTGTCCCAGAAAGCACAAACAAAAAAGAGATTTGGCAGATTAGGAAGGAATATCGTGGCTTCTGAAGAGGCCATCAGCCACCACAGCAGCCAGAGGAGCTGTGGTAACTGAGCAGATGAAGTCCCAAGAGCACACTCCCGAATGAAGTCCCCAGCATCCAGCTGCTTCACAGATGTTTGTTTCTTTGAAAAGCCACATTTCCTGGCTCCTGAGGAAGTTGAGAGCCTTTGAACTTCTAAATTGGGAGAGAAAGGACAGATATTGGATTTTGGAAGAGAAGAGGAAACAGATGGTCCTGATGGTCAGCTCTGGATTGTCAGGGAGACCTTCCAGTGCCTAAAGGGGCTCCAAGAGAGCTGGAGAGGGAATTTGGACAAGGGCCTGGAGTGACAGGACATGGGGGAATGGTTTTAAGCTGAAGAAGGGCAAAACTAGATGGGATATTGGGAAGAAATTCCTCCATGTGAGGATAAGTGAGGCCCTGGCACACACATGTTATTACAGAGAATTTGTAGATGCCCCATCCCTGGAAGTGTCCAAGGCCAGGTTGGATGGGGCTTGGATCAACCTGGGATAGTGGAAGGTGTCCCTGCCCATGGAAGAGGGTTGGAAGGAGATGATTTTTGAGGTCCCTTCCAACACAAACCATTCCATGACTCAGTGATGATTTATGCAGTACACAGCAGGATGGAGGCTGCTATTTTTTCTCCTCTCTAATGGAAAATGCGAGCTTCAAAGGCACAGAAATTCAAAATTAAAATACAACACCTCACAGCAGCACTTTGACAAGTGACCTCTGCACAGGTGTGGCAACGACCAAAGAAAATTATGCAAATATTGGGAATGATTTGAAAGCAGGAGAGAAAGAAGGAGACAAATTCTGCAGGAAGTGAGGGAAGTGCAGGGGAGTTTCTGTTCAGGAGAAATGAGCAAATGAAAAGAGAAGTTGTCCTCTCCTGCTCTGTGTGGGTTGAGGGCTTTCAAGGGATGGACAATCAAAGAGTTCCTTAATGGATACCAGGAGTTTCTTGGCTTTGATCAATTGTCTGAAATAATTGGCAGCTTTTTCACATTATCTCATGTGTGTACCCATTATTCATATTGTATCTTGAGCTTTGAGGCCTCAGCCAGCACAGGCTCCCATCACTCGTGGGTGTTTTGCATTTCCATGGGGAATAAGAGGCCATGCCATCTTCAAAGGGTTGGCAACCTGCTGGAAATACAGGAGCACAGAGGAAAGGCAGAGGAGCTTGACTTGAACACAGAAAATTCAGCCTTGGAGGGAAGGACTCGATGCTGACCATCTGCTTCCTCCACAGAAACCCCTTCAGGCCAAGCCCTGCCACCCTTGAGGTGTAAAATCCTCTCAGCCACTTTCACTGAATTTTTCTGGAAAAGAATGAGGGCAAGGAAGGAATTGCTGGGTCTCAGTCACTGCCCATGGATTAAACTCCTTTCTGACCTAAGATCTGAGAATTATAGAATCAAAAATGGCCTGGGCTGGAAGAGACCTCAAAGATCATCTAACTCCCTCTGCCATGGACAGGGATTCCTGAGATGGGGAAAGGTTGGATTTGAGGGCTGGCACCTATTGTTAGTTACCAAAATAAAGTTATTTAAATGATTGGCCTTGTTGATGCTCTCACTGCAAATTCAGTGTGGTGTGAGGCTCATCCCTGTTGAGTGTCAGACAAGGCTTTGGACCCATTGTAAAAATTAGTATAAACAAAAGGAAAAGGAAAATGGATCACAGATAGTCAAAGAGTTCTTGTCCTTAGTATTTAATTATCTTCATTAAATAAAGCACCTGGTTTCCTTGAGATTAGATCTGCAATCAGGATATTTTGTCTATTTTCAGCAAAATATCTCATTGCGTTGTCCAGTGGAAAAAATGGGAATTCACGTGAGTAGTGGATAAAGAAAAAGTGCTGTTGGCATAAAAAGCTAAGATAGGAGTAGGACACAAATCAATATAAATGTTCCTCTGTTAAGCTGAAGATTTATTTGATATTTTTATTTTTTATATGAAGCCTCGGAATAGGAAAAAAAAAGTTGCTTGCCAAAAAAAAATTTGGAGGCAAAACTTTGAAGGACACTGTCAATACAGAGAAAGATTGAGACATCACCCAAGGAGAAGCAGATTCCTGGTGAGAGCAGGGAGAGGAACAGATCAGAATTTCACAGAACCAAATGCACGGAGCTGCTGCTGCAGCCTGGGAGGCTGAACAGATGGGAGCGACAAGGGAGAAAGGCTTGGATGCATCCAGGGCAATCCCCAGACATGGAAAAATAAAAGTCAGGCTTGGGGTGTACCAGGAAAGGCCTTTCCAGTAGCAGCAAAGGACAGGAGAGGATATTTTACTATAATGTGGTGAAATTCATTTGGAACACTGAGTGTGTCCAGGAACTGAGAGGTCTTGGGGTTGCCTAAAGTGCTGATGACTCCTTGATGGTGAGATCAGCACAACTATAGATAGAAAAATGGGATTCCAGCTGGGAAGGAATATTTGGAATTGAGGCCCCATTGTTTTGCGGAGAAAAGAAGAAACCTCACAACTTCGTAGAAGTTGTAAAGCCCGGTATGCTTTATTACGACGCGCGC
>JAWWMS010000120.1:151662345-151672402 GCA_035048045.1 Chlorospingus semifuscus
GGGAAGGGAAGGGAAGGGAAGGGAAGGGAAGGGAAGGGAAGGGAAGGGAAGGGAAGGGAAGGGAAGGGAAGGGAAGATGGACTTCCAAAGGGATCAAAATTATCCTTTAAGTTGTTTCAATTGAGTTCAATTGGTCATTCCCCTCAATCAGTAAATACATTAAGTTATGCCTTTGGTGGTATTAATTTGCCATTGAGACATTATGAAAATATCTAATAAATCCTGTGGATGGAAAACACTTTGACTTCTTCTCTCTAAAAGAAATTCAGGTTTTTTGTTTCCAGCCTCTAGTTGGAAAAGGTTTTTCTGAAACTTTAACAACCTGAAAGTGAAGCAAAACATTCAATTACAAGTGAAGGAAACACGAAAGCAAATTCCCAAACTGAACCAACTTGACTTTCAGTTTTGTACCCATCAAGCTGAAGCCCACCCACTTCTTTTTCTTTTTTTGAATTCAGGCACTCACTGTGTATAATTCCAAGTTTCTGCTTCCTAGAAAAGCGACCACTGGGAGACAGTGGATGTTTAGTAAACATCAGAATCAAGGCACATCCATTTAGGGTCTATATTTAGGAATCTTGTATTGCAACAATCTTGAAAGAAGCACCTTGAGTGCAGCAGAAAGGAGTCTGACATAAACACCTGAGGCACATGCCCATGGAAAGTTTGGCCTCTGAGCTTCCAGGATAACTCCCAGAAAATAAAATCTTATTTTGATTCAGTGTCTGGACAGTGCTTTGTCACAGGAGCAGTTCATGAATCATGGCAAGAAGGAGCGTTTCAGATTTTAATGGCCACCACCTGTTTTCATCTCTATTTCACTGAATCAGTGAATCACAGCACGGTTTGGGATGAAAGGAACCTTAAAGATCACCCAATTCCACTCCCCTGCCATGGGCAGGGACACCTTCCACCAGACCAGGTTGCTCCAAGCCCTGTCCAACCTGGCCTTGGACACTTCCAGAGGTGGGACAGTCACAGTTTCTCTGGGCAACCTGTGCCAGGGGCCCTCCTCCCTCACAGGGAAGAATTTCTTCCCAATATCCAACCCATCCTGCTGCCATTTTAAAGTCATTTCCCCTTGTCCTGTCATTACATGTCCTTGTGATCAAGTCAGAGTTCCCTCTCCAGCTCTCCTGGAGCCCCTTTAAGCACTGGAAGCGGCTCTGAGGTCTTCCTGGGACCTTCTCTTCTCCAGGCTGGACATTCGCAGCTCTCCCAGCCTGGCTTCAAATCAGAGGTTCTCCAGCTCTTGGAGCATCTTCGTGGACACCTCTGAATTAATTCCAACAGTTTTTCTGTGTTCTGCTCAGGGAAGCCTACTTTTCAATCATGGAATCACGGAATGTCAGTTTGGAAGGAATCTCAAGGATCTGGTCCAACCTTTTTTTGGCCAAAGCACAATCTAGACAGAGTAGTCCAGCACCTTGTCCAGCTGAATCCTAAAATGATCCAGTGCTGGGAATTCCACCACTTCCCTGGGGAGACCATTCTGTGCCTCATTTTTTCTCATGGTGAACAACTTTCCTCTTGAGTCCCGTCAGAATCTCCCTTGGAGTAACTTGTACCCAGTATCCCTCCTCTTTTCCATGTGACTGCTCAAAAAAGGGAATCTCCATTTTCCTTTCAGCAATCCTTTAAATGCTGGAATGTGGTGATAAAGTTTCCCCTGAGCCTTCTTTTCTCAGTGATGAACAAGCACAGTTTGTTAATCTCAGTCTTTCCTCATGTCAGATTTCCCAGACCTGTGATCATTTTTTGTGGACCACCTCCAGCCTCTTCACAACTTTTTGCATGGCGGGGACCAAAAATGGACACAATATTCCAGCTGTGGCCTTGCAGGCTCTGAGTTGAGTGGGATGATGACATTATTCTGCTAGTGATGACTTTGTTGATGCCACCCAGCATCTTCTTGGCTTTTTTTGTCCATGGCAGGATTCTGCTCATTCACAAAGAGCTCAGTGTTTTCCAGGATCTACATAGAGCTGATTCCCAGTTGGGTAGATCCCAGCCCATGCTGCACTCCTGGTTTATGTTTCCCAAGGTGCAAGACCTTACGAACGTGTTGCCATCCCTGGAAGTGTCCAAGACCAGTTTGGACAAGGCTTGGAGCAATCTGGTCTAGAGGAAGGTGTCCCTGCCCATGGCAGGGGGTTGGAACAAGGTTATCTTTAACATCCCTTCCAACCCAAACCATTCCATTATTCAGTGATTTTATGATTGATAACAATGGCAGGCCGCACAAATTGAGCTAAACCCATGAAAATCTGATCAGATAAGTTCACCACAAGCAACATGTGTTGCTACATTTTTGTACTGAGCCGGGCAATTAAGATGCATCTCAGGTATTGACTTGACGTGTCTATTCTTATCCTTCCTCCATTATTTACAACTCTGTAGCATTTGCAGAAAATTCTGCTCCATTAAGATTCCCATCCCATCGGAATGGCAGGTTTTTCACCCCATCCTTTGTAAATCAGGCTCAGTGAGAAATGTATTATATATCACACTCATTAACACAGCCCAGGAACACATGGCTGCCAAGATAAGACACTTCATGAAGAGAGGAAATGCTGATCTCAGCCTGCCTTTCCATGCAAAGGAAATGTCAGGAAAACTCAAATACAATGGGATTCTTCAATCATCTTCCCCAGTAACCCAATCCCCTCACTAACTACCCCTCCGAGTCTTCCTCCCACTCATTTTGTGTTTGGCGTTTTGAAAAGCAACAGCAAATTATAAATTCACATGGAGGCTATTGAGCCATTCAGCAGAGTCCAGGAGAGCTGGAAAATTTTCTTTTATTCATCTTGCATTAAGTAGAATCTCTACAAACAACACCAACAGGATGAGACTCTGAATTCACAAATCAGGGAATTATTCTGTCTCCTTCACCACACAATATCTCCATCTTCCTTAAGTTTGCAGAAGAGGGAATACTGAAATCCCTCATTCAAAAAATGAATACTGGCATTTCTTCCACAGGTTCAGAAATCAGTTCTTTAAAAGTTGCGCTTTTCATTTTAGCAAAGTGATAAGACCTTTATCTTCTGCCAGGGTGTTTCAGGCACAAACCCAGAAGTTCTGACTTTTTGAGCTCGGATTAGTGCTGCATCCACATCCTTAGAGGTGATTGATTTTTTTCTGCCTGTAATTTCCTGGCACTGCATCTTTATAACTAATATTTGTTGCTGAACGCTTGTTATCACTGGGAGCTGAGCAACTGGAGCAGAGTTTAATGTGCCACTTATCATTTTCCAAGTGCTGTTATTGCCTTTCCATCAGTGCCTTCACACGAGGCTGCAGCATCACGACGACAGTGATACTTTGCAGTAGTCAGCACTAATTCCCAGAGAATTTGTGTTTCCATCCCATGCTAGCCTGGGCAGCTTCCAAATAATTTTTACTAAATTTCCTGTGTTGGGTTGGTGATGCCCCAGTGATGTTGGTGAATGAGAACAGTCCATGGGTAGATGAGAACAGATTCTGAACTACTGATTCTGATTTTTCAAATATCCTTGTATTTTCTTGACAAGTTTCCTTCTTAACCTGGTGACAATTTCCTGGGGCTTATAAATAAACAAAGAGCCTGAAGGGCATTTGAGGTTTCAGTGCAGGGGAATAGTGAGGGGAACTAAAAAGGCAGGACAATAATTTTTGCTATTTTGCTCTATACAAAACACAGACATTTAGCATTTGAAGCAGACTCTCATTTCTAAATTTTCATTATTTTACAAAAAGGAAAAACCTCTATTGAAACATTTCCCCGGTTCAAAGCACTGAGTGACTTGAAACGTTTCCTTTGGATTTGGCAGTTTTTTGGTCTCTTTCCAAACAGCAACAAAATCATTCTTTTCAAGAAAGCATCAGAGAAGCCACAGACAATTTTTCCTTCTGTGGGGTAGCAGCCACAAGCTCACGCTGCCTCCCAGCTGTGTCCCTGCTGAGACAATCCCTCCTCACTTTCAATAAAACCCATCTCAACACCAAAGAGACACCTCTCACCCCTCAGGTCTCTCCAGACAGGATTTGTTCCCTCCAGGAGTGAACAATACTTAGGGGAAGATGTTGAACATGCCCAGAACAGCAGAAGCCTGAATTTGGAGTATCTTGCACGCTGCAATGTGCATTCATTCCTTGGCAAAGGGCAAAAGTGCATTGTCAGTCCCTTTCTCAGAGCACAGAATTTTCATCCCCAGGTCCGTGCCCTGCTCTGTGAGCAAAGGTGGCTGGCAATTCACCACTTACAAGCCCAAGATATCTGCAATCTGTCCTCAGCTCTGGAATGGTTTGGGATGAAATACCAAATCTATGTGTCATAAATTCTTGATCTCCTTTGTTTCTCCTTTCTTTTGCAGCTGGAAAAGAAAATTTTTCTCTCTTGCTGTCGTAAAGTGACAACCTGTCCATGAATATCTTCCATAAAGGAAGGGCAAAAAGAACAAAGCAGGAGAGTTAATCAGCACTTGGCCTAAAAGGTTTGTGTGACTGTGTGATAATTGTGACCTTTAATGCAGATTTGCATTAAATTATCCTTAAAAATGTGTGATCTTTACATATCACACCCAGACACACACACAGCATTCCTGAAAATGAGAGTGAATGCCCCATCCCTGGAAGTGTTGCACACCAGTTTGGACAGGGCTTGGAGCTACCTGGGATAGTGGAAGGTGTCCCTGCCTATGTCAGGGGATGGAACTGAATGATCTTTAAGGTCCCTTCCAACCCAAACCATCCCCTGATTCTGATTGTGGATCAATTGATCATCTCAGACATCAATACAGAGGGAAATGACTATTTTATACTTTCTATAAATAACATTTCCCACTCTTTATGGATGAGGAACATAAACAAATAATTTCATGGGGACTTCTTATTAAAATATGGGTCATCCATCACTGACAGGGACATCACCTTTGCTCATATGAGTTATCTCAGCTGCTCTTCAGGAGTGTTCAGGAAGATTCGCAAGGGAAAATGTCAGAGCCTGAACATCTCCTTGGATGGCCAGGTGAGCTCTGTAGGAGCAAAGGGCATCACCACATGACTGTAAATAAGAAGAGAAAGGAAGAAAGATCCTTCTTGTCTTCCAGAATGATCCTGAGGAATATTTTGCCAATTTTGGCCAATTTTGCCTTGGGCAAAATCCCTTCTTTGAGTCAAGCAAAGGCTTCAGGTTTGCTTGAAGTGGCTTCTCCACTTTCCAAGCAAAGAGAAGGAGTTGCTTTTTCTCACTCAAGAGGAATGAAATGCATAAAAAATCTCTGGAAAGGACAGGAAGATTTGGAGGCAGGCCATTAATGTTCTTCTCAGCATGGAAAAAAACATTTTGCATTCAGTTGTAACTGAGAGTTACTCTTAAATAATTTTGCTCCTCCTCATCCCTGTGTCCTTACCCCTCACAGCAGCCACCTCCAGGCTAAAATGAACACAAAAACTGCGGGAAGGCAACAGGAATTGTGAGCTGCAGGACAAAAAAAAAAGGCAAACTGTGGCTGCACACTTGGTCTTATGTTCCCATGAAAACACAGCAAAATGTGATTTCAAAATGACTGAGCAAGGGAAGAGCACTGCCTGCTAAATCATCTTTACTACAAAGCCTTCTGGGAGGAAATTCTACATGGAAATACAAACTGCTTCCCTGACAAACAATGAGCAGACTTTAGTGCACTCAGTTACAGCTAAAATTTCAACAGATGAGCTGTTGCATTGCATTTATTTTCCTCCTGCAGTGCTCAAAACACTGTTTATTCCTCAGCTCTGCCTCTCGCAGTCGTGGTGATACAGCTCAGTGAGAAAGCTGGAGCAGAAATGAAAAGAAAGATTTGGGGGCATGGGGGAAAGGGAAGTAATCTCCAAAGGCATTATAAAAACGTAAATAATAAATGCCATTTAAAACGTCCTCTTGGGCTGAGTCATTTGCACACAGAGGAGCCGGGTCATGCAACAAGCTGTTGGAATAATCCTCTGGGAACAATGAATTGGAGTCAGTGGCACTGCTGCCACCATTCTTGGCTCTAATTCCTGCTATTTATGGGTGGCTGTTCTCATGTCTTACCATTATTTTGCTGGCTGCTGAAAAAAGGTGAGAAGAAAGAGGTTTCAGTGGCTGTTTTACCTGCAGGACCTGGAGCATCAGAATGAGCAGCTTAAAAACCAGAGGAAATTTTGGATTCAATTGGTCTCTAAATTAAGTTCATCCCCACGAGCTGCATCTGTCACCCACCACCATTTTCACACAGTCTTTGGTGCCCTTTTAGCTTTTACATAGAGCTTAAGACAGGAGAGGTTTCTTAATGTATTAAATCCCATTACAAAGGCAAGGATAATTCCCATTATCCCCCCAACTCTGCAGCATGAAACAACATTTGGATTCCTGGGATGTAGCTACTCCAGGTCTCACAGTTCACACCTCTCACATACTCAGTTCACAACCTGGTTCAATGAGCTCCTCTCCATAGAGAAAGAGATTTTCTCCCTATCCATCCTAGCAGAGGAAGCTGTGCATCCACAGATATTTCTATCTGCCTCCAGAAATCTTCAAAATATGAGGAGACATCTTACATAGTTAATTTTTCTCTCAGAAAAAGCTCCATGAAGACCTCAGAGCTCTTTCCAGTGCCTAAAGGGGCTCTAAGAGAGCAGGAGAGGGAATTTGGACAAGGACAAGGGGGAACGGTTTTAAGCTGCAGACCTGATTCAGATTGGATATTAGGGAAGAAATTCTTCCCTGTGAGGGTGATGAGGCCCTGGCACAGGTTGTCCAGAGAAGCTGTGACTGCCCCATCTTTGGAAGTGTCCAAGGCCAGGTTGGATGGAGCTTAGAGCACCCTGGGACAGTGGAAGTTGTCCCTGTCCATGGCAGGGGTGGGAATGAGATGACCATTAAGGTCCCTTCCGACCCAAACCATTCCATGATTCTCTGATTTGTGGTCCTGAATCCTGGATTTGGTCTGTTACGCACAAATCTGGGCTTCAACAAAGAGTTTAGTGAGCTCAGCAACTCCTCATTTAAAGAGTTCCAGGTTTTGGGCCTGTAGCATTGGCTTTGACATTTATAATTGAAATTTTAGATGCAGTTTCAAGGACAGGTTTGAGTTATAACTGCAATATCCAGGACAAGAGTTGTTCTTACCCCTCCTTCATTCCATTGGATCCATAAGGATCCTAATGAACATTAATATTCTTTAAGGTCCTTTCCAACTCAACCTAAACAATGGTTTGGATTGAGTTGGAAAGGACCTTAAGGAACATTTATTTCCTATTTCCAACACCACCTTGATCAGATGTCCATCCAACCTGGCCTGGAACAGGGGGAAAAAAAGAAGAGGAGGCTCCAGTAACCTGTGGGATGTGACTCAGCCATGGCCTCCAGCAGCTCCATCTGGAGCTTCAGTGTTGCAGCAATTTAATTTCCCTCAACTTTTGACCCTTGGCTGTAGAGGAGAAAAGATCTTTAAAATGAAGTGGTGGAGGGTTGGTGTGGTTGCTTCGCTGAAGATTTGCAGAGGAAGAGTCAATCCTGGGCTCTGCCTGGGAATGCTGTGATTTAAACACAGTGAAAATTTGGGTTGGACTCGTTTTCTCAGCATGAGAAGTGACAAAATTCCTGTGTTATTCTTTGGCCTCTTCTCTGATTCATCACCTTCACCAGGCATAGCAAACAGCTTCATGCCAGTGTTTTTCCTGGTGTCTGTTTGCCTGGAAAACAAGAGACTCTCTGTGGCCACATTTCCTCACAAATATTTCCATCAGGCTTTCCAGAAGGCCTCAGGCTGCAGCCAGAGAAGTTTGTCCAACATCTTCATGATTCCCTCAGGTATCTTCATGATTTCCCTTATTTATTATAAGATAAATTTGGTTATTAGATATGTTTTAGAGAGTTCCTGGGTCAAGGAAATGTCTGAGACCCTCAAGAATGTCATTTCAGGTTCCTGGCTTGCCCTAGTCGACAGCTTTAAATGGGGAATGGGGAATTTCTATGTTGCATTGACTCCTTGACACCAGTAATGAGAAATATCAAATTATTTGCCCATGATGAAGCCTGAACTTAAACCTGGCCTAAGTCAGCTGCAAGCCATGACCACACATATTTGGGCCAGGTTGTAGGTGAGAATACACCAGCAATAACTACTGATGGAACAGACTGTAAAACATTTGTTCATCTTAAGGTTCCTGCTGCATGAACTGAAAAGGATCCTGTTCTGTATCTCCAATAGCTCCAATTTCCTGATCCTAATTCCTGGGATAGAAACTCTTTAAAGGATGGAGGGTTGGATGATAAACAGGTCTGGATTTTGGAGTAGACTCGCAGCTTTAATTTGCATCTTCTCTGTAAAACTCCTGCTGCTTCTGTGAAGCTTCTGTGAAGATTTAATATTCAGCCTTAGCAAAGAAATGCTCCCAAATCTTTGAGTCTGCCCTAATTATAGCTCTTTCCATATGGAAAATGCTGCTGTCCCTCACCTCCTCGTGTTGCTGAGGCTGATCTCGTACCACAGAGATGTCACCTTTTTAGGAGACCCAAAATCTGAGACATTTCTCTTGCATTGGAGAACTTCCAACAGCCAAAAGGCTGAGGCAGAATATTCTCCCTGGGTAGAAAGTTTTATTACTCCTTGTGTCTTTAAAGGACAAATTCCTGAGGGATCCACAGGTATTATTCACAGCTAAATGGGGACAAAGAGAGAGGTCAATGTGAGCAGACCATTTATTTGATTACTTACATTAGGTGTGATTGCATGAAACACAATTATGAATTTTTTTTTTATTTTTGCAGGTTGGATGGACAGGTGAAAATGTAGATACTGCTATAGCCTGAGTTCTGGAGCTTTATTGAGGAGCAGAGATGTCAGAAATACAGGGGGAAAAAGAGGAATAAAAACTGCAAATACAATTTCTGAAAGTTAAGACGAGAAATCTGTTATAATTCCTTGCATCACTTGAGCGGCCTCTAGACTCTGGAGCCCGTCTGGGGAAGGGGTCAGTGGAGGTGTTTTTCTGACACATTTTTGATTTCTATTAGAAGGAACTGCATTATTTTACCTAAATATTTATTTTTGTAAATATTTGTTATTTATTTCTTGAAACTTTGTCTATACTCACATATATGCAGGCACACAATTTTATCTAACTGCTTGCACATTTATTTATTTACTCCATGTTATCTTTTTTATTTTATTTCATTAGATATAATTATTAAAAACCCAAAACATGGCTGTATATTAAGGATTGATCCTTACACTTAAATCCAACACTGATTCCATCTTTTCACGTTGTCAGGCCCACCCTCGTGTGCTCCAGCTGCTACAAAAGGTCAGAGCTGTCAGGAACCAGCACTGGGACAATGGGTTGAAAAGGGTAAAATGACAGACAGGTATGGGAAGAATGAGAATTAAAAATGCTCTCTCTTAGCAGGACAGAAAATCAAATTGTCTCCTGTATAAGCCTGCACTTCTTGTCATCTCCTTGCTTCTGTTCAGGGCATTTCCATGAGCTGCTTGCTGTGACATTCTTCACCACAGGGATTAAGAAAGTGGACTCTTTATTTCTTACTCTTTATTCAAAACATTTTTTATTTTTCAGTACCAGGCCTAAAAGGAATTCTTGCCTTTGCACTTCTGAACCAACAAATTGGATATTTTAACCCTGATTGTGACACGTAAACTCACAGTACTTTGTGTGTTGGATTAAGATCATGCAGTTTTAATATTTGGACCCTGGTTTCTGGTAGAAAAAGAAAAAAAATCAATATTTTATATATATATACGTATATACATATATACATATATATATTATTTATTTATATACATATTATATAAAATATATATGTATATAAATATATATATTTGTATACATGAATAGATTTTATATATATTATTGAAAATACATATTTATATTTTTATTATATATTTATATAAATATATTATATATTATACATTTGTGTATAATATATGTCTATGTATTATGTAGTATGTTATATAATATATATAATCACAGATATACAATTTATATATATATATATATATAATATTTTACATATAAATACATACATACA
>JAWWMS010000120.1:151672502-151710029 GCA_035048045.1 Chlorospingus semifuscus
ACATACATATATATATATAGATATATAATGCTCTCTTCTTGCAGATAAAGAGGGTGCCAAGAGGATGGTGCCAAACTCTTGTCAGCAGAACCTGAGACAGGACAAGGAGCAATGGCCATAAACTAAAACACAACAAGTTCCACCTCAACACAAGGAAGAACCTCTTAAGAACTTCTTTCCATGCAGGGTGGCAGAGCACTGGAACAGCTGCCCAGGGATTTCATGGATTCTTCCTCTCTGGAGACATTCCAAACCCACCTGGATGTGTTCCTGTGTCACCTGCTCCAGGTGACCCTGCCTTGGGCAGGGGGATTGGACTGGATGATCTCCAGAGTTCTTTCTCAACCCTAATTCTGGGGTTCTGTAAAGAATTCAAGAGGAACTGGTCTCAAGTTACAACAGGGGAGGATTGGACTGGATATTAGGAAAAATTTCTTCATGGAAAGGGTTGTCAAGTATAGGAACGGGCTGCCCAGGGAGGTGGTGGAGTTCCCAACCCTGGAAGTGGGGATGTGGCACTTGAACTTTGAGATCTTTTCTGACTTTAAGAACTCTGTGATTCCATGGTTCCATCATTCTGTGTTTAACCAAAAGCTTTCATTCTGCTGGAACAACCTTTCTAGGCTGTTCCATAGCAGAATGACAACAACAAGGTGAGAGAGAGACCTTTGGAAAAGGCACCTTTTGTACTCCATCCCCTGCCCCACCCTCTCTGCAGCACCCCACGCCTGTGATTGCCACTTGCCTGGTCCCTGCCCACAACCAGGTTGTCACAGACATATTTTATGAAAAATCCTTTTGCCAGGATTTTTCCTCCTGAGAAGCTGAGAGGCCTCAGAAACAAAATGTAAACAATGATTATCTGCTGCTGTGGAATGTGGCAGGTGCATCTTTGATTGGTCTCCTGTGGATTGTTTTTACTTGATGACCAACCACAGGTCCAGCTCGGTTGGGAGTCTGGTCAGTCACAAGATTTTACCATCATTCCTTTTTTTGCTGGCTTTCTGACGTCTCCTTTCTCTCTTTCTTTTAGTATAGTTTTAGTATATCATTTTCTTTTAATATAATATATATCATAAAATAATAAATCAACCTTCTGAAACATGGAATCAAGATGCTCGTCTCTCTCCTCGTCCTTGGGACCCCTGCAAACACCACCACGTTTGGTGACCCCGAGTGAGGAACACCCCACACCAGGTGTTCTAAACCTGGGCTGGCTCCTCCTCCTGATGAGGATTTATGGATTTAAGGATTTTATGGAGCCCAGCTGCACAGCTGCTGACACAGCAGCACATTCCCTGCACGTTCCCCAGTTATCCCACTATTGTTTCCAGGGAGCTGCCAGAGGGTTTGTCAGCCTAGATCCAATTAAGATTGGGGTCAGCCTGCTTTACCCTTGGCATGATAAATGTCCTGCTGTGTTTACAGCACCATGTCCCTGGAGATGGTCGGGATGTGCATTCCTGAGGGGACTTGGCTCTCATCTGATGCTCAGTTGCTCATCACTGGGCTTTGCTCCCCCAGTTATCTTTCTTTTGGGGCCTGCCTTCATTAGGAGAAATTCGGAAGATTTGAGTTGCAATGGGGAGTGAGTGCTGGATTATTAATTATTTAGATTATCAATTATGATTATGATTAGATATCAGGAACAAATTCTTCCCTGTGAGGATGGTGAGGCTCTGGGGGCCCTGGGATTGATTACCCAAAGAAGTTGTGGATACCTCATCCCTGAAGTTGTTCAAGGCCAAGTTGGGCAGGGCTTGACGCAACTTGGGACACTGAAAGGTGTCTCTGCCCATGGCAGGGGGTGGAACAAGATGGTTTTTAAGATGCCTTCCGACCAAAATCATTCCATGATTCCATACAACTCATTTAGTCTCTGTCTCTACCAGTCTGATGGTTCTCCAGGTCAGGAGGTGACAGGGATTTCTTCTGATACATATATCCAATCTAAATTTATCCTTTTTTCAACTTAAAGCCATTCCCCTAAAGTGTCTCAACAGCAAAGAAAGTCCCAAGTCAGCCTCCAAGAGGGAATATTGAGGGAAATACAATTCTGTAATTTCCTCAATTGTTTGCTCTGTCATCAGAGACTGGTTGTATCACCAGATATTCTGTTAGCCTGTCCCAGGATAACCATTCCTGAAGGTATCCACAAGCACAGGAGCTTTGCTTCCCAAGGGATATTCCTCAATTCCCTAAAATTATGGAGCAAAGTCTCTTTGATTCCCCACTCTCCAGCCACCCCACATGGTGCAGTCTTAGCCTGAATCAACAGCCCAGCTATTCAGATTGTTCCAGCTGTACCCTGGCAGAATTCCTCTCATGCAAATACATTTGTTTGTCTCAAATGACAGTTTGGAACAGAGATCATCTGAGTTTAGCCATTTTTAGCCAATTACCCAGCATTTGCTTTGCCCAATTTGCATGGAGAACAACCTATTATTGCTTTCAGTCTGGAGGGAATTGTTTGCCTTTTGCAGCCTCACAAGCTGCAGATGGAGTCTAATTCTTTTTTTTCTGTAAATATGGAAAACAATAAAGCATGGGTGAAATGGTCTGTCTGTGGATGTTAAGTGGGGAGAGAGCAGAGAACATCTCACAACTGAAAATTGTGGCCTTGATTATTGCTTATTAGCTATGGAAAAGATTGAGCCAGTGTAATTCAATCTCCTGTACTTCTTCATTGCAGTGCAGTACTTTTAATAATCCTGTCTCCATATTCTAAGGAATCTCAAAATTAGTAATTTCTTAGTGGGATTCAGAGGCTCCATGCACTGCTGCTAATTTTTGACAACAAATGATGCCCTCTTTTAAGTAACTTTTCCTCCTCAAAACTTTTGAACACCTACCATCACCCTCATCAGATATATTAAATTTTGATTTCCTTTTTGTCTTCCTCACTGGAGATATTCCAGAACTGTCAGGACACAATTCTGTGCCGTGTACCCTGCTTGAGCAGAGAGGGGGGACCAGATGACCTCATTTTGGTGCTTTCAAACCTAACCCATTCTGTGATTTGTGATCTTTCTTGTGGCAGTTCTCAGCTTCAATAAACTTTAAAAGAACTTTCAAAAATGGGACCAAATGCCTTTTAAAAATAACCTTTCAAAGTGTGTAGACCAAAGCCATTTAGTCATTTATACCCATGAAGTCATTTAAATACTCCACTCCCATTTACTTCAGAAGAAATTAAAATGCCTCTGTGGGTCTGGTCCCTCTTTGATTTTTCAAACTTTTGTCCATTTTTAATCTTTGTTTCCACATGTATCAGCCAAGGAGAAATTTGTCTTTGATTAGATCTTTTAAAACTAGGGACAGGCCAGTTTCTGAATGCTGTTTTCTTTCCTCTAAATGTGATTTCCAGGAAGATCCTCTCCCAGTCCTATCAATCATATTTTTGCAGCCAAACCATAAGAGTGACAATGGTTTAAAGCATTCAGGATCCAAATTACCATGGCCCATTGAGGGTGAGGATGTATCAGGAGTAGTTCCTTAGTGGAAATAATTCTTGGAGCTGTGGCACAGAGTCCTGTTCCTGGAGAATCCATAAAATAAATGCAGTGTGTGCATCTCATTATCGCAGAACAACAAAAGAAAAAAAAATAAATGTGAGGATAAGAAAAATGTGATTGAAGGTCTCACAGGGAATGAAAAGCTCAGCTCTTGAAGAAGAAACAAAAAAGATCAGACCTGGCTTAAATCATTAAAATGAGATGATCACACAGAGGAGCACCAGGAGCATTGGATATAGACGGAGAAGAGACACTTCATTAGAAAATCAATACAAGCAGGAAAAAAAAGGTTTATTCAGGCCAAACATAAATCTTGACTGCAAATTGGAGGATGACTCCTGGTTATCAGAGGAGAGACGTGCTGGAATAGGATCTCAGCAGAACCAAAATCTTGAATCTTCGGAAGGCAAAACACTACAGGATGAGAGGAAACAGGCTCAGGTTGTGTCAGGTGAATTTTAGATTGGATATTAGGAAAAAATTGTTCTCCCAAAGGGTGGCCAAGCACTGGAAGAGGCTGCCCAGGGAAGTGGTTGTGTCACCATCCCTGGAGGGATTTAGAAGATGTGTGGATGTGGCACTTGGGGACATGGGTTAGTGGTGGATCTGTCACTTCTGGGTTAATGGTTGGGCTCGATGATCTTTGGGGATTTTTCCAGCCAAAACAATTCTATTGTTTTATTATCACTTTAAATAACTGGATTTGTAAGACACAGAGCCCCAGATATGGGAGATATGGGAGAGTGGTCCCTTCATGTGACACTGCCAGCCTGGGGTTCAGGTGGAAATCAAAAACCCAGCAGAGAAACATCTTTCACCAGGAGATGGTGGGAATGCAAACTCAGCCCTCTGGGCACTGCCAGCATCTGCTTTTCTTTGTCTCTGCACATTTGCTCTGTACCTGGCAGAGACCACAACATTGTTGATTTATGGCTTTTCTTTCTCGTTCCTCCCAGTGGCAGAAGGGAACTTTGTGGCCCCCAAGAGAAGCAGAACATAAAAACCCTGGACAAAGAGTATAAAACTGTTTTGTTGTTGTGTTTTTGCTTTTCTTTTTTTTTCCCTGCCTCCGATGCAGATGTCACTTATTTTGATGGTTTGTAACTATGAGCAACCTGTGTTTAAACAACACAAAAATAACCAAAGTCCCTGTCCCTACAGGGCTTATTACTGAGGAAAGCTCTTGCCACAGCTTCCTCTCTTGGAGGGAAGCCTGGTTTAAAGAATCTGCAGAAATCTGCCAGTGGGCAGCTGGAAGGGCAAACAGGGTACAGAGGTCCCAACATGAATCAAGAGCATTTTGTGTTTGGACCTGATGGGGATTTAACTGCATTCCTAAAATCCACAATGTGTTTATTTTTCCTGGAAATTTAGATTGTATTCCAGCAGGGTCAAAGAGCCTTCAGCATCTTTTCACCTGCTGGTGGAGGTGTCCCTGCCCAAGGCAGGGGAGGTTGGAATTAGGTGATTTTAATGTCCCTTACAATCCAAACCATCCTCTGATTCTGGATAATACAGAGAGGTTCATTAAATCTCACTCTTTAGACAGGAAATAACTCCTCATGCTTCAAAATACAAACCAGGAAACAGCAGAAATGAAATTCCAGTTCTTTACAGGTGAGGTCCTTTACTATGGCGATTTTTGAAGGAATTTTGAATGAGTTAGAGACAAGACTTCTGAGATTTTTAGATGATGTGATTTATTTTTCTTATCTTTTATATGGGCAGGAAGGGTGAGTTTGGCTCACATCTTTACTGCATGTTCAGAAGGTTAAAAGACCCCTAGTTATAAGAACTTTTAAGGATTTATTAACCAATAAAACACTGCTAACAAGGATATTTATGTTTTTTTACTTAATCCTTAAATATTTGTTTCATGGACTCATGTTACAGTGTAAGCTTTTTTAGTCAATCATGTTATGACACACAAACCTACAGTACTGTACTCTAGAACTCTAAATTTTCTTTCACTTAATGTGTTTTGCTTTAAACTATAAATCTACATTCTCACTTCTGCTACCTCAGTTTAGAAGCCTTTTCCAAGGTCTCAAATCAAATCTTGTATTTAATTCTAAGCTTTAGCTCACAGGTCCAAAATTCTGAGAATTCCCAACATTTCAGATTCCAACTCTTTACCATTTCCCACAGGGGCAATAATTGATGGATTTCTCTACATTAGAGAAGAGCAAAGGGTGGTGTCACACGGATATTTTGCAGAAATAAGAACACTCCCACGTGGCCATCACCACTTTGGCAGTGGCTCAGATGTGGGACTTTAGGAGCTGTGAACTTTCCAGAGTTCCTGGAGCCAGCAGCCACAGCAGAGAACCCTTGATGGATCAGCTGAGCCCTGTAAGGAGTTGGGAGTCTGATGAATGGATCTTTTCAGCTAAAATTTTCTCTTAGAAGAGTCCTGCTGTAATCCACTGACAGCCACCACAAACCACCACCTGTCCAGAGGGATGATTTCATTTCCAGAGGTGAAACAGGTGGACATCCATTTGTGCAAATCTACTGATACCCAGTTAGAGAATCAGCAAGGATTCTTTCAACTGCATCAAGCACCAAGGCATTTCCAGGACCTATTTTATTCTTTTAAGGGCTAGAAAATCACCCCAAAAATACTGTCCACCACAGCAGAGACATGAGATGTCACCCTCTCCTCCTCTTATGACACACATCTGCTGTATCTGCTGTAACATTCTCCTCATCCCCCATTAAATATGGAGAAGAATCACTGAATTATCCCAGGAGATCTTCTTGATTTTTAGGTCAAAATTACCAAAATAATAGATTATGGAGGGCTCACAATCACTCCACACTAAGCAGCATCCAAAGATCTTTAACTTATTCAGCCATTCAGACCTTGGGCTCCACTTTTACAGTAAAAATACCTTCCTTAAGAGAAGCTGCAACCTGACATTAATGACTTATAACTGTTGAATAAACCATCTATAATACACTCAGGGAGGTTACAAATGACACAAACAGCTCTTTAATAAGTCAGGGATAATGGCAAGCCAAATGCATTAGCAGGGAAGGGTGGTGATTTAGGATTTTTTGAGGGTAGTAGTAGATCTTGCAGGTCTTTGGACTGCATCCTTACAAATATATTAATTCCTAAAGGCTGTCAGCCTTGGTTCAGTTTAATTAAAAAAAAAAAAAAAGGGAATTAAAATGTTGCAATCCACACTTTTGGGGTTTTAAATAATAATAAACCTTACTTATATGCTCATTTTCAAAGCATTATACAACCTGCCACTGTGAGGTAAAATAAAATATAAAAGTTTAATACCTAGATCATGACTGTTGGTTGAAAAGACACAAGATGTGTTTCTAATTAGAGGAGGGTGATGCCTTGTGATGTTCAAGGTTTTTATTGAGAAGGTTTTATACTTTGCTTCACTTCTGTTTATGGGATATGCCTCTATTTTATAAATGCATACTTGCTTTTTATCTTCCCTTTTGCTTCTTTATGGCTTTCATTTACTTATGCAGTATTTTTTTTTCCCTGATAGATGGGGAGATAAACATTTATTATTTTTTATAAAGCCTGATTTTTTTTTAGGCATAAAGCAACTCATGGACTTTTGTTTGGAATGATTCTCTCCCTTTTTTTTTCCTGATGTGTTTGATCCCTCACAAATGGTGAGGCATTCCTGTGGTGAGAGTCACCATGGAGGCCACAGATCTTTTCCAGCTGTTTCTAGACAGATTTTCAGGAGCAAACATGATTTGGGCTCATTTTGTATTTGACCTGTGCTCACAGTGGTACAAAATTGCTGAGGACAAAAACCAAAGTTTTTCTGCTCAGCAATCACCAATTTCATTTTTCTGGCAGTGACTTGGACATAAAAGCACAGTTTCTCTAAATACATCAACAACAAAAGGAGAGATAAGGACTCTCCATCTTTTCTTGGGGGAACCCAGAGAGCAAGGATAAGAAAAGATGGGAATCATCTCTTCTCCCAAGTACCAAGTGGCAAGATGAGAGGAATAGACAGAGAGGTGCTGTTTGGAATTAGGTGATTTTAATGTCCCTTACAATCCAAACCATCCTTTGATTCTATGATAATACAGGGTTGGAACTAAGAGAGGTTCATTAAATCCCTGCAGATACCTCTGGAATTGGAAAAGGTACCATTGTATTTACCTGATTGACATTTTTTCCATTAATTTGTCTCATCAATTTTTGAAGATGTGTAAATATTTAGCAACTATTATGTCCTACACTGAGAAGTCCTATCCTTTTTATTCTTTTCTGCTGTGTGAATTATTTTGCTCATTTTGAGCAAAATAATGCTCCTGCTATTTCCATGTCAGAACTCCCAGTACCTCTTGTTCTGTTTGTCCTGTTTTGCATTAAAAAGAAGATGCTGAATGAACACTCACTCCCTTTCTGAGGCCACTCAGGACTCTGCAGACCTCTGTCACTTCCCAACTGCCTCATTTTCTGGAATGATGAAGCCTAATTTATTTACTCATTCTTTGCAAAGAGATTTTTCAACTTCCCTGATAATCCCCCTCACCTCTTCCTGCGTTTTTTTTCCAATTTTATTCAGTTCTGTTGGAGGCAGGGGAATTGGGAAGGCACACAGTAATTAGTGAGTGCATAATAGACATTTACCATGGCAGGAGTCTGAAAACAGACCCCTGGACTTGCTAACACACATCACAATGCCCACTTTTTCTTTTTTTCCTTCTTGCTCTCCAGTGGGATCCTCCTCTAAATGGACTAGGAATGTCCTGAAGACAAAAGCCATCATTTAGATTCCTCCTCAGTGCCTGGCACTGCTGAGTCTGGTGTTGGATTAAATCTGAGGCCAGTGCTGCATAAACAACATTGCTTTGAATATTTATAGAATCACAGAATCCTGGAATGGTTTGGGTTAGAAGGGACCTTGAGGATCTTCTCATTCCATGTGCAGGGACACCTTTCACTATCCCAGGCTGATCCAAACCCCATCCAACCTGGCCTTGGACCCTTCCAGGGATGGGGCAGCCGCTGGGAAACCTTTGCCAGGGCCTCAGCATCTTCACAGGGAAGCATTTCTTCCTAATATCCCATCTGAATTTATCACATAAATCCATTCCTCCTTGTCCTATCTCTACACATCCTTGTGAAAAGTCTCTCTCCATCCTCCCTGTGGGTCCCTTTCAGGCACTGGAAGGGGCTCTAAAATCTCCCTGGAGCCTCCTCTTCACCAGGCTGAACAATCTCATCTCTCTGAGCCTGAGTTTTCAAAGGACAGCCCCTTGATGAACTTAGTGGCCTCCTCTGGACTTCTTCCAACAGGCCAACTTATTCCTTGTGTTGGGGGGCCCTCATATACCAGGAAATATGCACTTCAACATTCAGTGATCCTCTTTCTATGGAAGGCAAAGGAGTGACCAGGTTGGAGTTTTTTTGCTGCTGAAAAGCAGCAGAAATCATTGTCAGTGAGTGAATTTAATGATCTCCATGCACAGATCTCTCTCTTGTGCTCAAGTGTGAAAATAGGAAATGGTTTTGTACTCCTGCTTCAGGCAAAGCCCGTTGGAAGAAATCACTCGTGTGAACAGCTGGATTCAAAACCTGCATAGCAGAGATTCTGCTCTCCCTCATTCTGCCATCAAAAACCGCAAACAGGGCTCATTTTCATTTAGCATTCCAAATTATGCTGAAGGGGAAATTGATCTCTCTCACTTTGTCTTGCTCCTTTAAGTTTACCCTGTCAGGGTGGAGAGCAGGGAGAAGTGTCTTCCTTGATGTGATATTTGAGCAGTATTAAAATATATTTTGGGAAAATTAAAATGCAGTGAGAATAAGGAAGTGTTTTAGCCCTCATGAGCAGAGTTTAAGCAGCTGCCAACGTTTCCAAGTGGGAGAAAATACAGAATTAAAATGAATCTGCTTCACTCTCCTGAACTGATATTTTTTAAAACTTGCTTTTAAAAGTTTCCAAGAACACAGCTCACATTCAGTCCTCTCCACAGCAAAATGAAGCTCCAAGATATTCAGTGGCAGCTGGCCAGTGGAAAAGACATGGGAAAATGGGAAAAGAAGAGCAAGGAAGTATCACAGGAGGACTGAGATGGCCAGGCTGGACAAGTGCAACTGAGTCAGTCAACATCTTGACCAACAGAGATGACTCTGCCAGGATATGACTAAAATTTCAGAAAAAAGCCCCACCAAAGCATAAATTTGAGCAATTGTTTTTATTTTATTCCAGACACTCATGACTTAGTGGAGTTAGGACTGGTCAGAACTTATGTCTGGAATTTTCTGACCAGTTTGGAAGTGTGAAGGGCAATATGATTTATCTGCCTTGATGAAAAAATGATATTTTGTTTCTTACTTTCAATCCGTCTGATTGAATTCAGGCTTCCTTGTATATTTGTTCTAAAGATGATAATTCTCATTCTCTGAGTGATAAACTAAAAATGGGCAGGTATTTGACAATGAAAATTGGGCAGGAAAAGGTCGCCTTCACCCCTATAGAGGCAAGGAGTCTCCTGGCCATCAGATGGACTTTGGAGCTGTTTGCTGTAGGCTGTGGCAGAATTTTCTTTCCTCTCTGTAAAGAGGAAAGATCAGTACCAAAAAAAAAATTTGCTAACACATTCCTGGCCTCAATTTTCCTAGGGAACATAATGGAAATCTTGGAGAGAGGGAAGAGAGATCTCTTCCTTGAGAGCTTAGTTCCAGGTAAAAGTTCTCCCTGGTTATCCACAGGGATATTTCTCCACTCTGTCCATCCAATCCTGGCTTGCCCTTTACACAGCAATTAAAAGATTCTGCTTGAAGATGGGAATTCCAGGGAGAACCTGGAAAGGGAATAAGGCTGCCTTTAAAGAGGAACATTATTAATCTTGATGTGCTGCCTGAAAACCTGCTCAGCTGTACAACCTGAAAAACAAGAGGTAGTCCAGATGCGCATGAAAGGACGTGGTCATCACTCAGAAATTTATTTCACTTCTTGTTCCTATAGGGGCTCCAAGAGAGCTGGAGAGGGACTTGGGACAAGGGGTGGAGTGCCAGGAGAAGGGGAAATGGCTTCAAACTGCCAGAGGGAAGGGATAAATGGGATATTGGGAAGAAATTCTTCTCTGTGAGGTTGTGAAAGTCTCTTCTGGCACAGGGTGCCAGAGTAGCTGTGGCTGCCCCATCCCTGGAGATGTCCAAGGTCAGGTTGGATGGGGGTTGGAGCACCCTGGATAGTGGAATGAGACAATTTTTAGGGGTCTTTCTGATTCCAGCCATTCTCTGATTCTGTGAAAACAGCATCAGCGTTTTCTCTGCTGTAACGTTTAAAAGGTTTTAGAGAAATATTCAAGGCACACCTTTATTCCTGTCTCTCAGCATTTTTTGGATAATAAAACATGGACACTTTTCAAAGGACAAACATTTCCAGTCTTGCCTTCTTAATATCCAAATTAGGTCTAGGAGAGAGCAATACCAACAGCATCTTGATTTTTTTTTTTTTTTTGGTATGTTAATGACTGGAAGTGAACAGAGCTCTGTCAGATGCTTAAATTACTACCCTGAGAACTGGGATTTCTGAACTTAGCTCCCAGCAACAGCACAAATGCCTTGGGTGGATTTTGACAGGTCCTGTAACTTCCTTGTCCCTTAAATATTAACAGATAAAATGCAGGGTTATTTTTCCTAAGGCAGTTGAGCTCAGGCACTAATGACTGTGAGATGCTGCAGTAATGGAGACATTTGACAAATGTAAGGAATGATGCTGCTGTTATTACTGTGATGGATCAAAACTTTACTTCAGGTTCATTAACTTCATCATTTTCCTTCTCAGTGCATAAACACACTATTTTTGGCAGCTCAGATTCTGAAGAATTCATCATTAGTTATATACTAATAATGTCAGATTGCAATTCAAAGTAAGGTGGTGCAGGTGAGAGAGGGATTATTTTCCCTACTTTCTTTAAAATCTGATTGTGAAAATTATCTCTCTTGGCACCATTGGATAAAGCAAACACAGAAATTCCCCTTGGTGAAAAGGGAGGGGAAGGGTTATTAATGGGTGCAGCAGAATTTGAAAATAAATGCTAAAAACTTTGGATTTTGGGTGAGATTTGGCTGGAGCTGAACAGAAACTGACAGACTTGGGCAATCCAGGATGGTCCTGCTGAGGAATTTGGGTTGTCTCTGCACCAAGGACCAGGTTTAGAGGATCATTTACTCCTGCAGGAGGTGGGAATTCTTGTGCCATCATCCCTGAGGTCCAATAAAACTTTCCATGACCACAGATACTCACCAGAGCAGGACACAGGAGCCTTCTGCCCTCACCAGTCCTGTGCTGACTGTCCAGTAAAAGGTGAAGTGAACCAGAACTGGTCTGGCACTGGACACAGCATCTGTCCTTATCACCAGGGCTGTCTCTTACTGCTCCATATCAAACATGGATAGCTGGGACTTCACTCAAATTTGTTGAAGTTTCAAAATATCACTTTATTTTACGAGGATTCCATATTCAAGGCATCCGGAGGACGAAAAACCTCCTGGGTAAGTTTTTAGCAGAGGTAACAAAAACCATGAAGTGTGACTCACAGTCATTACTCAGAGTGATGTGGATCAAGGTACTTGAGGAGAGGCACTTTGATAACTTCAGCAACCCTGAATTTTCTTTGGCTGCGCTAAAAGAAAATTCCTGGCCCTTTTTTTTTTTAGGAGATACAAAGCAATTTGTAACATTTATGGCTAATTACCCCTTGGAAAAACCTTTGGACAGTTGGATCATTGAGTCCAACCATTGATCCAGCACTGCCAAGTCCACCACTAAGCCACATCCCCAAGTGCCACATCTACATGGGTTTTGAGCACTTCCAGGGATGGTGATTCCACCCTTCCTTAGTCAGCCTGTTCCAATGCTTGATGACCTTCTCAGTGAAGAATTTTTCCCTAATATCCAATCTAAAGCTCCTCTGGTGCAACTTAAGGCCATTTCCTCTTGTCCTGTCAAGATGATGAAAGCAACCTCAGGGTAACAACTCCTCAGAGGGATCTTCCCAGATCTGCCAGCTCCCTTTGCTACATCCCTTTTGTCAGCGTCCTGACAGGGCTAAAAATGCTCACCACCCACCAAAGATGTACCAAATTACTATGCTGACAAAAAGAAGCCATAAATGTGATGAATATTCACTTTCCTGGTGACCTTGCAGTGATTTGGGAAGGACCTGGATGGTCACAATCCAGTGTCAAGACTTGTTCCTTACTAAAACTCCCTGGGTTATAGTGAGAGACATTGTCTGAGCTGGTTTTCTCTCCAGAAGCATTCTAGGGTGAACTTCCCATTGGACTTAATTAGCTAATTACCTAATGAGTGGTGGTGCTGTCACTATCTTTCCATAAATCCTCCTGGTAATGAGGAAGGTGAGTGCAGATTCCAAACCTTGGGCTCCTGCAGGTTCAATGAGGATAAACCCATCAAGGCTGTTACAGAACTGCTGTGGGAGCTGCACGTAATTAAAAACACTCCCCTGGAGAGGAGATCATTTAATCTCCTTCACCTCGGACAACAAACACAACAGAGGGAAAGATCTGAATCACAGGGAAAACGATGTCATGTTTTTGTTGTTGTGTGATTTGCTGGAATTCCTTCTGTTAGTTTTACTCTGGATATTGAATTGAAGGTCAATCAATATTGAGTTGCAGGTCAGTCATTGTGGCTTGCAGGCGAAAACTGTGGGTTTTTCTTCAGCAAACATGACATTTCTGTGGTGCATGTGAACATCTCGGACTTGTGCTTTGCAATGTGCTCAGCAGTCTCAAAAGCACAGCATGGTCTCAGAGAAACAACAGGGGACTAAAAATGTGATATTTTATTGAGGAACACAGGATTTATTAGACTCAATTAGACTGTGGTCCATTTGTTCACATTTCTTGCCTCAAGCAATGAGTGAATTCCAGCATTTCAAAGGCAAGGGGAATTACAGTGAAGGAGGAGACATGAAATTTGAGGGGTTTTTTCACTGACCTAAAACTCAGCTCTTGCTAAATGGAAACTCCAGAACGAGCTGTGAGCCCTACAATGAAATTTGGGTCAAGCTTTGACTGATGTCAGGATAAAAATTTGAGCTATATTTGGGCTAAAATTAAAGGACAACTCCATCTGCCTTTTGGGGATGTGAAAGTAACATTTATTAAACACATGATAGCAATGGCTGAGGCACCAGCTTTGGCCAAAGCCTCCTCACTTTCCACACTCTATGAAATAAAACATCTTCCATTCTGGGTCTCCCTGTTCCATCTTATTTTCAGTAAAGAAGAGGAAAAGAGTTAAAAAGAAATATTGTTTTGATCAATCTTTGTTCCTTCTTGTCCCATAGTCCCTTAAAAAAAAAAAAAAGAAAAAGAAAAGGATAATTTTCAGGGGTGAATTCTTTTAAAGTTAATTTTTTGTGGCCATATTTATGCTGGAGAGGTGATGCAAATTGTAAATCCCACAATGGGGTGGAATAGTTGCAAGAGCCATCCTAAGTAGAGTCACTTTATGTGGAATTATGGAATGTTTTGGGTTAGAAGGGATCTTAAACACCATCTATTTCCACCTCCTGCCATGGGCAGGGACACCTTCCACTATCCCAGGTTGCTCCAATCCCTGTCCAACCTGGTCTTGGACACTTCCAGGGATGGGGCAGCCACAGCTTGTCTGGGCAACCTGTGCCAGGGCCTCACCACCCTCAGGGAAGAATTTCTTCCCAATATCTAATCTAAACCTGCAATCGTACCCTGGATTTGTCTCAGAGGAACCTGTGGCAGCTCTGAAAACCCCACAGCTCTCCAGACACTCTGAGTGAAGTTAATATTGCACAAGTGCTGCTAATTTTTAATTTTGCAGCCCTGCCTGCCCTGATGCCTTGAATTAAAAGGCAGACTGATCTGAAAAATCACCTGTAGCAGCTGAAATGTGTTAGGGCTCATTAGGACTCTCAATTTAGGCCGAAATTTTAAAATCCAAAGTCTCCCCAGAGAAACTCCCGCAGTGGAGATCGGTCCTTGGCAATGTGAGTCTCTTGCTACTCCTCAGGGGAAATTCTGATTTCTGCCTCTCCTGCTCTTAGGATTGGTGGCAGAGAGGGCTGGAGCTGAATTTTGGGGTCTGCTGGTCATACATGAATGGTGCTGGAGCATTTGATCAAGATACAACATCACCATAAATGGTGTAATCTGCATTTCAGGTGATTTGCTTGGAAGGGAGTGCTGTGATTACCTGCTCTGGCCTCCTGCCTGTTGAAATAGGAAACAGGATTTTTCAGTCCTAATTTGTGCTTCAAATCTAATACTAATGCTAAAGATTAATGTCTAAAGAAGAAAAACCCACTATAATTTTAAAAAGTTCTTGATTTAATAATTACAATGATGGAGAATCCATCATGGCGTTAGTTAAGCAGATTAAATAGTTAACAGAGTCTTGCAAATGTATTCCTTAATTTCATCTCTAAATTAGAGCTCTGCAAATAATTGATATTTTGGTTCACTGGGCAAATTAAAAATAAAAAAAAGAAAGAAATTGATAAGGAAAGAAAACATTTTGTCGTGAACAAACTCCTCAATTTGTGAGCTAAAACACTGCTACAAAGGTCTGAAAATGTGAAGTCTAATTATAGCAGCCCAGAACTGAAGTAATGAGGGACTAGAGAGCGTGACTGATGAGCAGAAGATAATGCTCTGATAGGCATGATGTGCACAGACCTTCAAAGAGCAAGAAAAACCTACATGAAGCATCTCTGGAACTGTGTAAGGGACAAGAAATGTTTGAAAATTGGATTTAAAGGTGAAGAGGAGCCGGTGAATGTGTGGCTCTGCTGGTGATGCAGTTTTCGTGCATGCCCAGAGCATGGACAAGGTAATTATTTGGCTGAAATGCACACATCAAAAGGTTGCCAGCAGGAGGAGAAATCCTGATCTAAAAGTGGAGTTTAATCCTTGGGATGGCTGGGCCCTGCTCTGTGTTGGTTGGTTATGAGCACTGGAATTTCCTCGTTGCCTACAGAGCGAGGAAAGAGCAGGACACTTCCAACCTGGAGCCCAGGGATGCAGTTAGAAGGGATTTAAGGTTAGGATGGGAGAGGGGAGTAGATACAGATGCTGGAAAAAACAGCTTTTTCCAGAGGGTGAAGTAGATCTTGAGCAGAGCAGCTGGCTTAATTTATTTATTACTATTATTATTAGAAAAAGAAGGTCAAGAATGTTCAGTCCTCAGCACAGTAAGGATGTGGAGCTGTTGGAGCAAGTCCAGAGGAAGCCACCAAGATGATCAGAGGGATGGAGGAGCTCTGCTGTGAGGACAGGCTGGAATATTTGGGATGGTTCAGCCTGGAGAAGTCTTGGGGTGACCTAATTGTGGCCTTCCAGTAGCTGAAGGGAACCTGCAAATAAAATGGAGAGAGATTTTTGACAAGGGCAGGCAGTGACGGGATAAAGGAGGATGGATTCAAACTGAGAGTGGGTTTGGATGGGATATTGGGAAGGAATTGTTCCCTGTGAGGGTGGTGAGGGCCTGGCACAGGTTGTCCAGAGAAGCTGTGGCTGCTCCATCCCTGGAAGTGTCCAAGGCCAGGTTGGATGGGTTTGGAGCAATCTGGGACAGTGGAAGATGTCCCTGTCCATGGCAGGGAGTTGAAAATAAACAATCTTGAAGGTCCCTTCCAGCCCAATCCATTCTGGAATTCTATGATGTTTTTCTAATGATTATTCTATTCACTGATATTTTCCCAATATCAGTGAGGGTAGGTTTTCCAGGGGGATTGCTGAAAGCTGTTAGTCCTTCATCCATCCCCTTTTACTGCTGCTCACCCTGTGTGTGTTGCCCCTTGTCTGGCAGAAAACAGGAGCTTTGTTACCTCTTTCCTTCTCTTTCTCCTCCACCAAGTGCATTTTGGCTGCATCATGCTCAGTATATTTCATATATATCAAAAAGAAAAAGAAGTCCATTTTCTTGGAAAATGGCACCTTTCTAGTAATATTTCAAAAATATTTCAAAAATGTCAACCTTTTGAAGACTTTTAACTGATTCATTGCTCATTCCAGCCAAGGGAGGAAAAAAAAAAAGGTGCTTTCTTCTATTTCTTTCTACTATTCTGGGCCCTTTTGGTTTCTGTTTGTGAACCTGTTATTCCTGTCCTTCCATCATGTGAAGGAGCCTCGTGATTCTTTGCAGGTCAGTGATGGTTATGCTGCTTTTTCCACTTGTTTCATTCCTTCCTTTTAAAATACAGCCCTTTAAACTCATTTATCTTGTTGGAAGCAGGTCAAGAAAAAACAATAAATGCAATGAATGGGAAAATCTTCTCACAAACTCACCTAATAACTTTTCCACTGGTCAAACAAGAAAAAACAATAAATGCAATGAATGGGAAAATCTTCTCACAAACTCACCTAATAACTTTTCCACTGGTCAAACTCTGCCATGACCAGGAACTTTGTTATGCTCTGAAGTGACAGCTTTAAAACCAAGCTCTGAAACGTTTCATTCTTCCCCCAGACATTTTTCTGCCTCTGTTGCAGGTGTGTAAAGAATGTCCTTTGGGCCAATGGGCCATGACTGAATGAAATACCAGTAAAGCAAATGGAATGAAAATTTATCTCTTCAGCTGAAGTGCTAAAGATCCCCAGGAAAAAAAAAAATAAAAAGGGATAAATATTCTGTGTAGAGAGAAAACATAAGCACCACACATTCACCAAAAGCTGGCTGTGCTTTTCAGGTGTGTCCAGCTGTGTAAGGTTTTGTGCTGCAACAAAAATTAAGATTTACATTTTAATTAGCAGATTACCAGCAATCCTCTCAAAGCCACCTCGACTCTTCCAGCCCCAGTAATATATTCATGTGTTCCAAAATAATTATAAATTATATTCCCACACAGTGGATGTAGGATTTGTGGGATGACATTGCATTGCTTTACCTGATTTGGGGCACACCTGGTTCTGAACAAGGGAGGATGAGGAAGGAAGGAAAGAACTAATTAGACATAACCAAAAATAATGATGAATGCTGATGTTCACAGCATTTCCACCCAATGGGATGAGGAATGAAGAAAAATTGATATCAGCAGGCCAGAAATTTGTTTGTTTTATTGGGTTACCTGTTATTCCAAGAGCTCCTTATCCAGTGTGGTCCTTCCAGGCAAGAGAGTGTAAAAAGCAGAGGATGAACCAAAGAATGGGGCACATGGAAATAATTCTTCCTTCTCTTCAGCACAGAACGCATGAGATATCGTCAAGGGACTGGCTAGATGAGGGCATAATGTGATTAATATTAATTAATTAATTAATCATATGGGATTAAGCACAGCCAAAGGCTAAGTCCCAGAAGCAGCAAAACCAAAGATTTTAATTCCTTTTCCTGGGGCAGAGCTGTGGGGAAACCACTTGGGCAGCTTGAGAGAGAAGCAGAGACCTGGAAACCTCAGTCTAGTGCTGGAAAGTGCTGGGAGTTTCTAGGAATCCTCTGTCTCCAAGGGACCACTTTGCTGTTTATTCCTTGGTGTAGTTTGGGAACAGGATTTTTTTTTTCTCTTTGTCTGTCTTACAATTCTGAGGAAACTCTGCCACAAGTTAACAGAAGCAAAAACTGGCAAAGAGCTCCTATGGACTTTACATGTTAAATTGTGTTGTTTGTTTGGTTTTGTTTTTTGGGGTGGTTTTTTTTTTTTGTGTTTGTTTGCGTGTCCCCTCTGACATCCTCAGGGAAAAATTGTTTTGACAAACCCTAAACTGATAAACCAAACTTTCAACTTCAGGCACAACTTTGGGAAAATTTGGCAATTTTGGCTTTGCTGCAAGCAGAAGGAAATCTTCATTAAATAATTACCTTTAAACATGAAAATTGTTGCTGTATCTCAGAGCAATGTTACAGACAAAGAACAGATGCTCCAGAGGAGTCCAATCTACTCCAGTGTGTTGTTCCCTCCAAAGAGCAGCAGCAGATGCTTCAAGAAGGCTGAAAAAGCTGATTCCTCACCACAGGACTCTCCCACTCCCCAGCATTCTTCTCTTTGTGAACTTTCCATGTTGGAGATGTTGTCTCTTGGTCTGAGAATCTTGTGATGAAGTTTTTATTTCATGGCATCTGGGATTTGCTGGAGGAGTAGCTGAATGCCAGATGAAAGCAGCCTTTTCCCAAACAGGAATAGTGGGAAAAACATTGCCCATGAAAGTTTTGAGCATGAGTCAGCCAGGAAACAGAGGAAATACAGAAGTTTAGACCCAGAATGAGAAGTTGTGGCAGTTTGACATCAATATGTTCATGACTGAATCATGGAATCTGAGAATGGCTGGAGTTGGAAGAGACCTTGAAGGTCATCAGGTCCCACCCCTGCCATGGGCAGGGACATCTTCCACCATCCCAGGTTGCTCCAAGCCCCATCCAAACTGGCCTTGGACACTTCCAGGGATGGGGCAGCCACAGCTTCTCTGGGCAACCTGTGCCAGGGCCTGACCATCTTCTCAGGGAGCAATTCCTTCCCAATATCCCACCTCAGTTTCCCCCCTTTCACCCATTACTCCTTGTCCTATCACCCCAGTTCCAGATGAAAAGTCCCTTTTTGGCTTCCCTGGAGGCCTTTTCAGGTACTGGAAGGTGCTGGGAAGTTCCCACACAATTTTCTCTTCTCCAGGCTGAGCAGCCCCAGCTGTCCCAGCCTATTTCCACAGGGAGGTGCTCCAGTCCCATTGTCAACTTTGTGGCCTCCTCTGGACTTGCTCCAACAGTTCCACATCCTTTTGTTGTCACAGGCCATGGGTGGGGGACAACCACCACCACCACCCCAAATCTGAAGAGGTTACACATGACACAAGTTGCTCATGTATTTGAGCTGAGACCCAAAGCTCTTTGAAACTTGCTTTTTGTCTGATTAAGCCCCATTGATTTCAAATTTCTGGCTTTGAGCAAACCTATCCCCTTTTTTGAGCTCTCTCAGCGCAAAACCTCTTCAACTGACTGAGCAGTCACACACTGTGTCCTCTTTCTGCTTGGTTATTAATATTTTTCTAATGAAAAAAATAATGAAAACACGGAGAAAAACCTGAGACAGTCCAGTAACCTGCTGAAACACGCCAGATGCTTTGGATTTTTCACACTCCTGATGTTCTCCTGGACACGGATTGGGCTCAATGTTGTTAATTCATGACAAGAACATTTTCTTTATTACGAACATGCAGAGAATTACAAGAGGAAGCCAACTGACAGTGGCTGAGAAATGGCACAGCCCTGTGGAGGTTCTGCTTTCACAGCCCAAAAATCTGCAGAGTATTGAGATCCTCCAAGCAATTCCTTGGTCAAGACTGAGAGGTGCTTGGATAAAAACTTGATACCAAGTGATTTCCAGGACTACATTTCTTCATGGCTTTCACCTGAAGTCTAAAAAGATGGATTTGTTGCCCCATCTGTGGGATCTGGGGTGGGCTGCTGAACTAAATACCTGGATTTGTGTATTTTGGAGAGAAGGGGGCTGGGGAGGGAACCTGAGGAGAAAACTGGAGAGATTCAGGATGGACATCAGGAAGAATTTCTTGATGGAAAGGGTTGTTGAACATTGGAAGTGGCTTTTCAGTGAGGTGATGGAGTCCCCATCCCTGGAGAGGTTCAAGGAATGACTCAGTGCTCTGGGCTGTGTGACAAGGTGGGGACTGGTCAAATGCTGGACTTGATAATCCTGAAGATCTTTTCCAGCCGAAATGGTTCCATGATTCAGTGACTGGTGCCTCATGTCCACTAGTGCTTAAGACTCATTTGGAAAATGCACTTTAAATTTCAGTGAGGCCTGAATTGGTCAAGCAGCTGGGCTGGATGATTGTTGTAGGTCCCTGAAGTCAGGACAGAAGGAGAAAAAATCACAGTTGAAGAACAAGCCAGTGAACCCATCTGAAATGAGATTTGCACAGAGATGTCTCAAGACATCAAACTCACAGCTGAGAAGAAGAATAAACGAGTGCTAGATACTCTGCATTTTAAGAAAAGATAAAAATAAAAATAAAAAATAAAAAATAATATTGATTATACCTTGAGCTGTTGGCAAGATGGATCTGGAGATTTTCCAGTTCTGCTGTTGCCTCTTCTCACCACACAGAACCAGGAGCCTGGACCAGTGAAATCCCTGGCACAGCCTGCAAGGAGGTGATTTCCCATTGGAAACTTGGACAGGAAAATTGTGGAAGTCAGAATGTTTACTTGGTAGGAGGTTTTACCCAGGAAATACATAAAAGCAACAAAAGCCTCAGCTTTATGTCATCCAGGCCACTAAATGGGCAGAACCAGGGGAGTTCCAAGCCTTTGGAGAAGAGCTCAGCAGCTTCCCAGGAAATATTGATTACACTAAACTGCATCTCCTGACAGGCTTGCTCAGTGCCAAGTCAATCATGAACGAGTTGATGAAGCTGCCTGCTCCTTTTAGGCTGCCCAAAATAGTCCTGCAGGGTTTCTGTGGAAGAAATGAGAGAGCAGGCCCTGCTGCAAGACCTAATGCATCTTTCTGACAGGAAAAGAATTAAATGTAGCTCTGGATTTACTACAGGAATTCTACTGATGCCAAGGACCGAGTGTGAAGCTGCCTGGAAGATTCCAGCCAGGAAAGGCTGGAATGAATGCAATCCACCCATGGGTTGGGGTAATAATCTGCCTTCCTTATGAAGAGAATATTCACAATTCTCCTTTCCCTGTTGGATGAGATATGGGTGGCTTAGAAGACTAAAATCAGATGTTTGTGGGAATACCTGAGAGCATCCACTGCCACCAAAAGTGGTGGTTCCCTCCACCATGAGGCTCCACAGCCTCATGCCCTGCAGCCCAAAAATATCCCAGTGGTGCAGCAGCTGAAATCATCCCCAGCCAAGGGAAGATTTCAGAAAAAATAAGGAAATGAAGTGCCAGCCTCTTCTTGATTTATTTGCTGATTGTCAGTCTCTTTGAGATGAAGACTCTATTTTATGATCAGTGTTGGTCCATTCTAGCTAAATGTAATCACAATAGCAATGTTCTTTCCCCCTGCAAAAAAGCCCATCCTAAAAGAAAACAAAACAAAAAAACTCACCTGACTTTTATTTTGGGGGCTGTTGTTTCTTCATTTCCCATCTCTGAAGCCTTTTATTTCTTCTTTCATCCATCAGCTCTCTTCAACTTGATTTTCTTTTAATATTCCAGAGTAGGATCAGGCAAATGGTCTCACTGTAATTGGAAAACTCCTTGGCAGTTGTCATTATGACTATTAAAGAAAAGTACAAAAATCTGTGGAGATATTTCAGCCATAAAATAGGGAATGGGAACTGGGGATTTGTAACTCTTATATTTTAACCTGAATGTATAGAAGTGAAAGTCTTATTTATTTTCCTTAGTAATGAAAAGAACTCGGGGAAAGTTTCTCTAAAATCTTGGTGGGGTGGCCAAGTTTTGTGGCTGCCCCATTGCAAGGTAATGCACATTGCCTGAACCATTTCCCCACCTCAGAAAAGCATCTGAGCCATGAAATTCAGCGATAAATTCCCAGATAAAATCTGGATAACAATCCTTTTATACCTGCATTTTCATCCTACAATGGCCTTCTGATATTGTATTGCATGAGGGTGGCCTTTCAGACAGGTCTTTTCAAAGTCCCACCCGTCCTACAGCAGCTGGGGTCATGTTTGAAAGCAAATATTCACTTGAGAAATTAATTTTGGGAGATTTTTTGGCTGTCATGACTGTGGAGTGACCCTCAGGTTTGCTCAACAGCACAGGTCAGGAAAAAGAACTGCTGCATCCTCTTCTTTCTATATCAATGGGATTAAAACTTTTCCCTTTTCCTTCTTCAGCTAATGCCTCCTTCCCTTTTTCCCATCAAAATATCTCTCTCTTCCTCACACACCAGTTGAGTTAATATAAAAAAATCAGTGCCTGTTTTAAGCAGGTTGTGTGAGGTGCTCATCTGCTTGAACACTTTTTCTGTCAACCCTGGCAAGTCCTTGACTATTTTTTGCTCTCTCTTCAGATCAGAGCGAGTCATTTGCATTTTCACGATGAGCAGCTTCCACGCTCTGTGAATCTTTACAGGGTGCAATAATGATCTTAAGGGTCTTTTCCAACCTAAATTATTCCATCATTATTCATGTTCTACCTGCTTCCTGCGCCTCTCTTTCCCTTCTCCTCTTCCCTGCCAAACCATTCCAATCTCCCTCCCCCTGAAGGCACAAAACCCACAGAACTGTTTGTAGTGTCTCTACCAAGGCTGATAAGATTTGTTTTATGGCCTCTGGTCTTTCAAAACAGTCTCCAAGTTGCAATTAAATCCTTGAAATTCATATGATTGCTTGAAGGAACTGAGGGAAGTGGGAGATGCTGGGCCTATTTCAACCGGCAGAGGAAACAATTGAAAAATTGGTCTTTGGTTTATTGCAGAGTAATTATGAGAAGTGGGATCTACACCACTGCCATTAAACATGACAGCAGTGACAATTCATGTACAGGACCTCAGAGTGCCATTGCAGGGGGCCTCACCTCAGTGATTTTTCTGCTCTATCCCTGAGCCATTGCTCTGTCAACCAAGCAGCAAGAGCTCGTCTAGGTTTTATTTGGTAAATATTAAACTAAACTGAGCAGGTTTTTTATTTTTCCAATCAAAGACTTTCCAACTCACAAGACAGGGAAACCTCATCCTGCTGTTATTGTCTTTGGATTCTGTTTGCCCTCACTGTGAACAGGAATGTGCTTCCCTCAGCTGCCATTCCAATGCTCCTGGTGTGAACCAGGCAATAGGGAAAAACAACCTTCCCTGAGTGACATGGCAGGTGATTATTCCTTCATAAATTAAAGAAGAGATGAGATATGACATAAAAAACATGCAGCAGAGGCCAAGGAATTAAAATTGTACAAGAAGTGGTGGATCTGAGGGTGGTTAGGACTCGTTGTTCTGCAAAACAATGATTTCTGTTGAGTCTGAAGGTCCTCAGGAGCTGCTGTAGAGAATCTTTAGATCCTGTGGCTGCCAGCCCAACCTTCCCCGTGCTGTAGGTGGTAGCTGTGTTTTATGGATCTCTCCAGCCTGTGCTCACTGTTCTCCAGAAAAATTTTGTGGCCTTTTTAGTTGTGGACACCCCATCCCAGGAAGGATCCAAGGCCAGGTTGGACAGGGCTTGGAGCAACCTGGGATAGTGGAAGGTGTCCCTGCCCATGGCAAGGAGTGGGATGAGATGATCTTCAAGGTCCTTTCCAACCCAAACCATTCTGTGATTCTGTAATTCACACACCCATGGCCTCTAGCTTAAATTCTGGAGACAGATATTCCCTTTTCCATGACTGGGCTTCCTTGGCAAGGGAAATATTGGCTTTTCTCCAATTTTGAAAATCTAGAGGGAAGGAAAAGGAACAAGCAAGGATACCCAAAATGTGGTCAATTGGTCTTGATCTCCACACTAGATGTGGTGTAGTTTCCTACACTTCTAGAAACTACTAGATGTAGTTTTCCCTCTGATCTCTCCAAAATTAAATTCTATATCCTTCTCTGAGGTTGTTATTCTAATGCAGGGACAGGAAGAACACAGGTCTGATTCACTATGGCAAAACATAACTTGGTTTGAGGTTTTTTGCCTTTTTTTCCTGGCTTTATTTTCTCCCTGGAGAAGAGCTGGCTGCACTTACTAAGTTTCTACATGATGGAATTTTACAGGAATTCTATAACTGGAAATCCAGTGATCCTGGTGTGGTCAACAGATAGAAAAGTGCTGAAAGACTGACTACACGAAAATGGACTTTGCCAATAGATTGAGCTGCAAAAATACCAGATTCCTGCATCCAAGTCATTCCTGCTCTTTGGAATTTGGAAATGAAAAGATCAGCTTTTAAATATCAAATATCAGAAGACAATCCTATGCAGTAAAAACTGGAGCTTATCAAAGAAGGAGATAATAAAACAATTGTAACCACACACTAAGAACAAAAAGATAAACAAAGAAAAACAACCAGAAAGAGAACTTTGGGGTTTTTTTTCCCTGTCGAGACTGGTTGCAAGCAGTTCATTTCCCCATTTCTGTGACTGGATTTGAGCAGCAGAGACTGAAAGAAGAATGTAGGTTGATTTTGGAGAAGGATTAGCATAGTGAATCAATTATTGAGGAATCTTTCATAATAGCACTGAGTGCTTTTTCCATCTTTAGATTTCGAAAGTGCTCTGTGCATGTAAGAAAAACCCAGCATTTTAAGAAGCTCACAATGGGATTTTCAACTGTGGTGCCCTGGATCTATCACTTGATCTTGCAGTTCACATCCCTGTTGCACATCTCCATCAAATCCTTGAATAACTTCTGGTAATAAGAGAATATTTTTCTGCTGTACTCTGTGATTCACTTTTTACCCCTGAAAATGAGCATCAGGGAGCCACATTTCTTCTTGTTCTTAAGTGGTTTTAACCACACTTCAAAGTCAGGTCAGGTAGAGCCATCCTATTACCTTTCCCCGGCTCCAGAATAATTGCATCTCATGCTTCAATCTGTGCATAACAGCACCTCACAGATGAACTTGGAAATGTAAAACAGGATGGCCTTTCTGCTGCAGGAACTTTCCTCTTGGCATTGATGTGTGGGGGGCATTCAAGATGCTAAACTGGCAAGAAGAGCCAATATAGATCTTGAAAATAAACTGCAGAAATTTAAAGCTACTCCTTTCTCATAGTTACATCTCTGCAGCACACACAGAAATTAGGGCGATGACAGCTACAATCTAAACTAAAAAAGCAGATTTGGATTGGATAGTAGGAAGAAATTCCTTCCTGTGAGGATGGTCAGGCCCTGGCAGAGGGTGCCCAGAGAAGCTGTGGCTGCTCCATCCCTGGAAGTGCCCAAGGCCAGGTTGGATGGGGCTTGGAGCCACCTGGGATAGTGGAACATGACCCTGCCCATGGCAGAGGGGTTGGAACCATATGGACTTCAAAGACCCTTTCAGCCTAAACCTTCCTATGATGATTCTGTTATACAATTATAGAAAATCCATGTAAACTCCAGGAAATGCAGTCTTCAGCAGTATGGTAATTAATTACCTAAATATCTCAGGAATATGCTAGTCTGGCTGTAACAAAAGAGTGGCAATTGAACACTTTGTAGAGGAATAATCAGACTAAAGATGTTCACAAAATAGTGTTAACACAGTCTGTGATAGAGATGAGAACTTCTACTTCATCCACTCCAGAAGCAAGAGGACCACAAAGATGTCTGACATTTTTGAGGAAGTCTTTCTTTTAACCCCATTTTCATAGAATCATAGAATCATAAAATCTGGAAAAGACCTCCAAGATCACCAAGTCCAGCCTGTGACTGATCCCCACCTTGTCACAGAGCACTGAGAGCCACATCCAGTTTGTTTCTTGAATCTCCAGAGACCAGGACTCCACCACCTCCCTGGGCAGCATCTTCCAGTGCTTGACCATCATTTTCACGGAGAAATTCCTCCTGATGTCCTACCTGAGTCTCCCCTGGCACAACTTGAGGACATTTCCTCTTGTCCTGTCCTTGTTCCCTGAGGGAAGAACCTGACCCCACCTGGCTGCACCCTGCTGTCAGGGAGTTGTGGAGAGCAATAAGGTCTTCCCTGAGCCTCCTTTTCTCCAGGTTAAACCCACTCAGCCACTCCTGACATGATTCATTCCCTAGACCCTTTCCCAGCTCCATTCCCTTCTCTGGACACGCTCCAGCCCCTAAATATTTTAATTGTTGGCCCAGACCTAGAAACAGCACTCCGGTGTGTCTAGGCCTCACCAGGCCTCACCACTGCCCTGGTCCTGCTGGCCATGTTATTTTGGACACAGTGTATTTATTCATAGTTTATTGACTTGAATGTGTTCCTGGATATTTACTTGGTCTGCACCTATATAAATCAATGTTTTTCTGGCAATTTTCTTGGGAGTCGTTCAATCTCCTTTACCTTATTTTTCTTACCCCATAATTTCCTTTAAAGAAAGAGATTCCATGCCAACCCTCTGTTTGCTACTATTCATTCTCCAAAGAAGCAAATATTTTGGGAAAAAAAAGATATTCAGTGCAGGAGCTGACAAGAAGATGTCTCAGAGTCAATCCTGGACAAACTGGCATTCACCTTGCAATGGTTTTTGCCTATTCTTACAAATAAAAAAAAAAATAAAATAAAATATATTTTCCTAGTATAAACAGCATCTCTTCATCAATTCTAATATCTTTCTGCTCATTTTAAAACTCATTAAGATAGATTTAAATGAAGCTTGGAAGGACAGCAGCACCATGGTGAACACATGCACGGAAAGAGCTTTGACATGGTGAGATCTCATGCAATACCAGCAAACCCAAATTATATATTATCTATCTATTATCTACTATTTATTCATGAGCTTTGTCTGCCTGCAGTCAGCTACTGGTGAGTTATTATTGTTTCTGCTTTCCATTCAGGTGACAGAATGACTTCTTTTCAAGAGAAATCAATTTTTTAAAAAAAGAAATAGTATATTGAGAAAGTAGGATGGGGAGAGGTCTGAAACATCTCAGTGTCTGGACTATGAAATCTGTGGAGTTTGGTCTTTGGCACAATTCTTGGCAACCCTGGTTTCACATCACTACAGAGAATCTTTTCAGACACAGAAATTTGCAAACAGGAAATGCCTCTGCAGAGACAGCAACTAAAACACTACAAATGTCTATTGACAGAAACATCCCAAAATCACCGAACTGAAGATTTCCACTAATAATTGAAGATATTTATTGCCAACTCCAGTTTCAGACTTGGGACAAGTGAAACCCAAGAGTGTGCAGGACACTGCTTTGACATTGATAGGTCCCTTCAGAAGTGACCTGTCCTTGACACTGAGAGTCTTGATGCACATCCCACTGAAATCCAGGGAGATCTTTCCATCCGATTAATTACACTTTGTGGCAGACTCAGAGGCCTTTGTTACAGGCAGGTCAGCACTTGGCATGAGTGTTAATTTACCTGGGATAGCAGCCAAGGATTCCTGGTTTTGCTGATACTGCAGTAAAACCTTTTCCAATTTGTTCCATATCTCAGGGATTTCTAAGCCCCAGTGCATGGTCCCACCAAAACTGAAGTGTTTGGTCAAAGACTGGAACTGACGATCTTGGAGATCTTTTCTAACCTTGATAATTCCATTATTCTAGGTGATTGTGGTCTATTTCAGAATCTGTTTAAGCTTCAAGCACACCTCATACTCTCATTTTCCTTGATTTTCTTGACCAGGTGGCATCTTCCAGGATTTAGATCCCATCCAAAATGCAAATCTCTTTAGTCTTGCTCCCATCTGGTTGAAGGTGGGCTCTGAGAGAGGAAATATTGGATGCTGTACAAGCCTTTCTGTGCTCAAAGGGAAGGAAAACAGGCCTAAGGTGTTGCAGGGACTGATGAGATAAGACAAAGAGTGATGGTTTTAAATTTAAAAAAAAAGGAAATTTAGAGTAGAAATAAGGAATAAACGTTTTGCAGTGAGGGTATAGAAACCCTGGAGCAGGTTGCACTGAAAGGTGGTCAATGCCTCATCCCTTGAAGTGTTCAAGGCTGGGTTGGATGGGGCTTTGAGCAACCTGGTCTAGTTGAAGATGTCCCTGCTCACTGCAGGAGGGTTGGACTGGATGACCTTTCAAGGTCTTTTCCAACCCAAACCATTCTGTGATTCTCTCATTCTATATTCTTGTAAAGCAACCTTCCTCCCACAGATGATGACTTTCACATAGATTCAAAAACATCTTTGCTGTTCTTAAAACTCAGGATGAGTTTTGCCCTTTGGAAAACTCTCAGTGCTCTTGGGACCCTGCTCCACTGCTGAGACTTCTCAAACTCAGTGCAGTCCCACCCTTCTCTGTGAGCAGGTCTTCTATAAAGAGAAGACACAAATTAAACAATCAAGTGACAAAAGAACCTTTATTTGGGGTTGGCAGCAATGACTTGGCTGGGGTTGGTTGTTTGCTGGCACATCCTGATCTACCTGAACAGTTCCCTTTGACTCACCTTGGACTTTGGCACCTGAAGCACTCCTGTACATTAAGTAGCAAGGCTCTGCAGCTATTTCTTTTTAAGTATAAGTTCGACTGAATGACCTTAATAGAAAACTGCCAACAAAAGCACAAAAAAAGTTTAATTGAATTAAGTCTAAATAAAACGATCTTGAAGTTTTAATACACACTTATCTATTGACATTGTCTCTCAGCTGGAATGAAAGAACAAAGTCCTTGTGCTGCTCTTCTGCAGAGCAGGCAAATTTATAATGTACAGCAAAAGGAATCTGAAAGGCAAAGTCTTCATGTAATGTTTAATCCAATATTGGAATGTGAACATCAAAGGTTATACTACCAAAGTTTGGGAACAATCACAGAATGGGGAATTTGGCTCCCAACAAGGAAACACCCAGGGCACAGGGTCCAAATTTCATGTACGACAGAGGTAAATGCTGTAACAGTGTCCTGTGGGTGCATTTTGCTGGTCTCAGTACAGGTCTGATATGTATTCAGGATTATCTTCCTTGAGAGAGGAGAGAGAAGTATTTGGAAGGGGATTTTGGTAGTTTTGAAGGTTGAGGACCCCTTTGAATATTGTAGCAACAACAAATGTCCCCTTGTTGTGATAGAATATTATGGTGTGTGTCTGTGGTTAATTACCTGAACCATTTGAGTACTGCATGCATAAACATATACATTAAAAATTTAAATATACTTTTCAGCTCCATTCATTTCATCTTAGCAGTCTTTTCCATGACAGATCTGTGTCCCCCTTTTTGCTGCTGGAAGATCAGAGGCATTTAGAGAAGCTGGGTGAGGGTTGGCCATGCACCACCTATTCTGCAAGAATTTAATGAATAAATGACTGGAAGGCAGACACAAAACAAACAAAAGGATGTGATTTTTTAAAAAGATTTTGTTGTGGTTTAGCCCCAGCTAACAACTCAGCCCCATCCAAGCATTCACTCTCACCTCTTTAAGAGGGAGAAAAGAACCAAAAGAGAAAAACTGCAAATTTCAAGTTGAAATAAAGACAATTTAATAGGTAGAGCAAAAGCTGCAAGATACAATTTGTTTTCAAGCCATCCTTTGAAGCTGAATGAACACTCAGAAAAGATTCCTGTTGTAGATTTATAAATTGGCAAGTTACATCAGTCTCAGGTATCAAACTAAAATTTATTGGAAAATTGAAGAAAATTGAGGATGCATCATCTCTGCCTGCTCTGTTCTTACTCTTTCCCAAACATTCAAGTTTAACTTATTTTGGAGCTGGGCCGTGCTTGTTCTGTTCCTCTGCACTTCTGTCCTCGTGAGTCCAACCCACACCTGTGTGAATACTGTGCGCTGATGAGGTGGTTGAAACTTAATCCTTTTTTTATTATTAATTTCTGCAGGAATTGTGGGAAACTGCTATTTGTTAATACACACATTTCCCTGTGCTGCTCCTTCAGAGCTAAGGCAGTTGGAAATCAAATAATAAAAGTTAACATGAAGGGATTATTACAGCCCTTATAAGGACTTGGGGGAAATTATCATGCAAACAGATGGTGCTCTGAAAAAGTGCTAAAAATACTGCAGAATAATTTGTCTGGTTGACAAAAAGAATCGATATTAAAGAAATAGAGAGACAAAATGATGTTAGAGAGAGATGAGCAAATTTTCTTAAATCCTTCATGAAGACGCAGCATTCCCAACTTATTCTTTCTGATTTTTGCTCTGCTCTCTTTTTTTATTTACATTTTTTTTCATTTATGATTTTTTCATTTATGATCTCAGACTCCACTAATAATAGAAAAATTGCTGAAGTTTTATTAGGCAATTGGGATCCTGGTTCTCAGAACAGGGTTTTCTTAGTCCCTGCCTGGAATTTTGCTCTTTGTGCTTTTCCATAATCACCTTTCCTTACTTTCCCATTTTCTTCTTCATGCCTCTGTGATCTGTCTGTAACTTAATCCTTGACTTCCAGGCTAAGATCCATTTGGATCAGCTCTTGGGTGTGATATCAAATGGCACAGAGCAATCTTTAGTTTTAGCTGAGACCCAAGACTTCGACTTCTGCTGGCAGAGAAAAGGATGGAAGAGGATGGAGCTATCCTTCATTTCTTGTTGAAACCATCTGGATGGAGAGATTCCCCTCTAGTGATCATCTGGGGGTGTAAGATCAGAAGGAGAAATCAGAGATTCCTCAAATGATTTGGGTTGGAAGGAACCTTAAAGATCATCTCATTCCAACCCTCTTCCCTGGGCAGGAACACCTTCCAGACTGGCTGGATAAATAAATAACTAATTCAAACCTGTTCTCATTCAAGTTATTAGAGGAGGAATAACAAGAAGTGTTGGACAGTCTTACCCAGATAAACTGGAGCAGGAATGAAGATCAGAGTCAAAACTCTAATTACAGGAAATATTAATGCCCAGAAATTAGAACCACATATTCAAGTGTTGAGTGGATTTTCACTGAGTTGGATCAGTTAGGCATAATCCTTTAGATTTATGGAATTAGTGACAGGACAAGGTTTTTAACTGAAAGATGGTAGAATTAAGTCAGATATTAGGAAAAAAATCTGTCCTGTGAAGAGAAAGAGACACTTGAAGAAATTTTCCAGAGAAGCTCTGACTTCTCTATCCCTGGAAGAGCTAAAGGCCCTGAGCAACCTGGTCTAGTGGAAGGTATCCCTGCCTAAGAGAGATGGAACTGGACTGTCTTAAAGTTCCCTTCCAACCACCTAAGCATTCTCTGATCCTATGATTCTGTGGAAATTCTCTCTCTTGCTGGATTCTGCTGCTGAACTCACTTTCCTTACATGTAACCTGCATTTTATTTCTCTTCCTTTCCATGTTTTCTGGCTGATTTCACCCCCTCGATTCACCTCCTAGCACTTCCAGCTCGAGAGGAGAAGATTAACGTGCACCTTTCTGCATCTCTGTGTGCACATCTTCCCCAGCACCAGGTGCCAGAGACAATTACCTTCCTGGGCAAACAATGTCCACATTTAATCAATTTCCACCAAATTAATTTCTACAACTGTTGCATTATTACCAAGGAGGGAGATGAACAAAGGCAACGAAGACAGGCAGAAAATCCCAGGACACCAGTGCCTTGCTCTGAGAAGCGAACATAATTAATTGTAGTGGTTTGATTCCTGCGCTTTCTCCTTGCCCCTGTGTCAAAACCCAGGTGTTTTAACTGGCATGTTAATTAGTTCTGTGTTCATAAATGGAGGCACCACGATTGTTAAAGGCATAAAATTGCAACAGCAGAATGCTGCTGCCCTGGGCCAGCTGACAATTACCTGCCAGAGTTAAACAGATCTGTCTGTAAAGCAGAGATCTGAGGAGAATAAACCTCGTGGGGTCTGGGGCTCACCTGTTCCTTTGGGTTCCCATCATAATTCCTGAGTCATGACCTGATTTTATCTCAGAACAGCACCAGGGGGACTTTCCCATCACTGACCTGCTGTTGATTTAACTTGTGGCTGTTTCCTAAATCTGTGTGGAGTGGGAGCAGGACCAATATGTGGATATCAGGAGATTTGCATGTTTATTAATTAGACTCGATGGCTGATAGATTCACCAAAGTTCCCTTTGGATCCTGTTTAATGTGTGGCACATGTGGCAAAGCACCCCAGGGACAGGACAAGGGGAATGGTTTGAAGAGGAAGAAGGGTAGATTAAGATGGGATAACAGGAAGAAATTCATCCATGTGAGGGTGGTGAGGACCTGGCACAAGTCGTGCGGGAATTCTGTGGCTGCCCCAGCCCTGGAAGTGTTCAAGGCCAGGTCGGACAGGGTTTGGAGCAAACTGGGATGGTGGAAAGGTTGGAATCAGGAGGTCTTTAAGTCCTTTCCACTCCAAATGATTCTGTGATTCTATGAAATAAGAAAATAATTCCTGCTATTATCTTTATCCTCACCATAACCTCACAAGTTGAAGAAATTGCTTTTAGGAACATCTGGGGAACTGGGACTGCAAACTTTTCATCTTGTCTTGACACTGTTCCTACAAAGTCTCTCTGGCAAGACAAGAAACTGAATCTGTGCCCTGTTTACTCTTGTTACCTCTGATATCCAAATGCATTGGTTCTCCCACCACGAAGGAAATGTTCACATCAACATCCTCTCTTAGCACAGCCAAATGAAACTAAAAATTGTTTGGTATGACGATGACCAGCTGAATTTTTGTTTTAATTTAAGAGGACTCTGTACTGACAGACACAAGAACATCTGCTGGAATGTTAAAATATGTTTTCCTAAAATGTAGGTTTAATTAGAAAAGCTGAGCTGGTATGAAAAGGGAAGTTTCACCAGTTCTTGTATTTGTGAGAGTAGAGTAAAACAAACTGCGAATCTTATTCACAGTTTTTGATATCTCTGCTTTTCATGCAACCCATTGCTCATTCTTCAAATAAAAATAAAACTGAAAAGGAGAAATGTCTTTCTGTTTTCACTGTGATGATGGAGTAAAATCCATAGGATTTTTAAGGCACCCTATACAGAGATCCTACAGGCTTTTCCTGATGAACTCTCCCATCAGTATGGAAATGAAAACTTTAAATTCATTTTGTTTTCACAATGGGAAAAGAAATCAGTCTTGTGGCATTGAGGCTTTATGAAGTATGCAAAGATTTACTTGCTGAGAGCCAAACTGGAGTGATATTATATATTTACTAAGGATAAAATATCCCCTTGGAAATGAGCAATTCCATCCTTTGAAAATCCGAGTGAGGGCAGGAAGTATCATAAGGAAATCTAATATTGCTGAGAAAAATTGAGAAAATGCTAGTGCCATCTATTGACATGAAAATATAAAGGTGGAAAAGAAGCTCATCTGCCTGGATCCAAACAAGCAGAGAGGAGGCTGTTTGTTTTAATCACGTCAAGTTAAGATATTTGTAAATATGCAGGTTTATGTTTAGTCTTTTTAATGATGTTGTATTTTGGGTAAATATGTTGACTTTCAAATTAATCACCGTTGTAATCAAGCTGCAGCGAGAGATGGGGATTTGCCTGTAATGGGAATTAGGAGTCATTGCTGAGTGGATAAATACTGGCATTCTGACTAATGCTCTTAAGCAGGTTTGCAGTGTCATCACAGGCTGGATCCAGGCTGGGAACAGGTTTAAATCTCCCATGGAATAAAAGGTGGAAGATTTCCTAGCTTTTAGATCTCCCCTGGCTTTCCGCTGGAAAACATTTCCATGCCGGTGTCAGGACTGAAGCAAAGAGGGATTTCCATTCCCAGCGAGTCAGCAGGAGGCAGCCAGCCAAGATAGACACCTGACACTGAAATCCAAATATCTCATTCCAGTATCAGGGAGCCTGGATTAGCACCAAACAACCCTGTTCTTTTCAAATTCAAATCAATCTCTCTCTCTGCATTCCCACTTTGTCAACAGAGCAAATCAGACTCCATGTGCTTGGGTCATCATTTGGCAAACCAGGATTTTCCCAATCCGTTGTGAAGTCCTGGAGCTGCCAAAGCTGCCATATTACTTCCATCAAAAATCTCTTTATTAACCAATAATCACTATATTTCTACTATTTCTTGTTTAGAACAAAGGGTATGGGAATGTTGGGCTCTCTGCCTTTGGAACAGCTCCTGGAGCTGCACCCAGAGCCCACCTGGGGATGATAACAGGATGAGAGGCAGGAAGGGATTGTGGATGTCACACTGAGCTCAGGATGCAGTGTGCACCCATGGAGGGATGGCCCTGCAACCACAAAGTTATTGCAGGAATTCTTGTGTCTGTAAATAATTCCTTTCTGCTGAAAAAGGCCATGTTCGACAGCAAAATCCTTTGGTTTTGGGAAGAAACCTAATCTCAGTTGTTGTGTTCTTTATAAATGGAAAATAAAAACTTGGGAGGATTTTGGGACATAACACAGAACACTTAAATCATCCATTATTTCATACGGAGCCACTACATTTCAAGGGTGCAGCACTTATATTTTATCAGGGGAAAAAATTAAGAATTCTGAGCAATGTTGAACCTCTTCTCCTTGCACAGCCATTTTCCATGCTAGAGGGACTTGGAGAATGCTCAGTGCAAAGTGGTTATCAGTAAAAAATGTGCTACAAGAGGCTGATACCTGGAACTGACCATGTACAGGAAAATATTTGAGACCAATCTGTGTTACTTCAACTGTGTCATAAAAGATGAAGTACTGACTCCAGTGTAGGTGACTTGTAACTTTCTATACTTCCCTCCTAAAAGCAAAAAGTCATAAATTTGAGATATTTTTTCCTCTCCTTACCTCAGTTAAAAAAAAAAAGTATAAAAGTTCCATTACATTATTTTAATAAAACAAATGAGCCTCTGTCAAGAGAGAAATGGAGAGAAGGAGGAAAAAAAGCCCAAGAGAAAACCTGGCAGGAAAGCCTGGACTTTATTTCAATATTGACATTATTTTAAAACTTACGTGGAGGGACGTAAAAGCTCTTTGTCAGGGCTTTAGGAAGGGAGAATCAGGTTTTATCAAACTCATCCTGGTTACTGGAATCATCTTTAAGCTCCTCACTCTGAACAAGTCTGAGCTTCCACTTCCCAGCCCAAAAGTGGTTGCAATCATGATTCATTTCAGTGATGTGGGATTTCTGTCCTTTGTGCTGTGCTTTTCCAGAGGCCCTGATGAAAAACAAAGATTTGTATCCCCCAAAATGCTGTGACGTTTTCACACTGTTCAAACACACTGTCTTAGGTACTTCAACTTCAGGACCTGCTTAAAGAAAACCTTAAAATGAATCTTACAGTGATATTTTGAATGATTTTTACAGAGATATTTGAAGTGTCAGCACCTTCCACCCATCTTGATTATCAGATTACCACAACCATCAGTGGTCTGTGTCTCTTTGTGCATTGATCCCTGCAAATTCAGGAGGAATTATTTCCACTTCCCCACCATTCAGAAACACAGAAGAGAAGATCTAACACCAACTATACATACACACAAACCCACTTTAATTTTACCTCCTTCAAGCCAAAATTCTCCACCCAGCTAAAGAAGGCTAAAGGTTTCCCTCTTCTGACAGGCTCTTCTTTTTGTCATCTCCAACCTCTTAATCTTTTCAGTCTGCTTCAGGAGGGCTGATGGCAGTCCATCACAAATAAACAGCCTTAAAGACAAGAGATGAATAACATAAAGAAGTGCATGAGTTGTTGCCTGAGTAGGAAATGTAAATCAGAGTCAATGAAGAAAATAAAATGTGTCAGCTGAAAGAAACCTGGCAAAGCAAAGCATTTTTAAAATAAATCAGGAACAGGACTCAGTGTGCAAAGCCTCCTCCTCCATAGGAAACCCCAAAAAAAGATCATAAAATCATGGAAAGGTTTGAGTTGGACAGGACCTTAAAGATCATCCAGCTCCAACCCCCTGCCATAGGTAAGGACACCTTGCACTAGACCAGGTTGCTCCAAACCCCATCCAACCCAGCCTTCAACACTTCCAGGTTGTCCCTGCCCATGGCAGGGGTTCAAGCTGGATGATCACAGAATCACAAAATTATGGAATATGCTGAGTAGAAATGGACTCATCAGGATCATGGAATCCAACTTCTGGCCCTGCACAGGACACCCCAAAAATGCCACCATGTGCCTTTTGAAGGTCCCTCCCACCCAAATCATTCCATGATTGTTTTTTTTCCCCAAGAGATGCAAGATGCCCGGGAACAGAACAACAGTGACATTTGTAGATGGATAGTTTGGAAAATGCCCTTAGCATAACTTCAGACCACCAAATTCTGTGTCTGAAGAACCCTCCTTGCTGTGTCTCTCTCTCTCACCTCTCCTGTTTGGTTCCTTGTTCTCTTGTCCTCCATCTCCATCCCTCTTCCATCCCCATTACACACCTCACTTCCCATGCTCTCCATGCCTGGCAAGCACCTAAACAGGAATTATTGCCAGAGGCAGCTGGGATGCAGATTGCTGGTGTTCAAACACTGCTGCCTAAGTGACCTTTTGAAATCCGTGGACATGAATTTTCTATCTCATTTCCCACAGGAAAGTATTTACATATTGTTGAACACGCTGAGCTCACTGTTATCGTGTTGTTGCTGTGACTTACAAAACATTACCAGGAAATAATAATAATAATAATAATAATAATAATAATAATAATAATAATAGCAACAACAAATCCCAGCTTTTGTTGAAATGGAAGCCTAAGGGATGAGTTGTGGGGCACCAACATCAGAGCACAGCATGAGAGGATTCTTGTGGCATTCACCTCCCACTCACAGGTCCCCGTGTGCTGCCTGCTCCACCTCAGTTGTGGTAATTTATTCACACACCTTTAGAAAATAAGATTAAACCTCCTGGTGGTTTGTGAATATCCAGTTCTAAACAAGGCAACTGAAAATATTTGTGGAGGAAGGAGGTTACTGGTGAGCAACACTCCTCAATTTATACATGAGGGAGAGATTTATAATGTAAATGGAGGTGGGACAGGGGAAGGAGGGTGACCTTTGTCTCTCCAGCACCATAAAATTTCATATTCACAGCCCCAAAGAGGGCTGAACACCATCGTGTTTTCCTGTTTTCACACTGGTTTCTGTCAAATATTAGAAGAGGGAAGAATAACACCAAAGAGGGGGAAAGAAAAGATTGCAAACATAGCACATTTGGTGACCCTCCATCTGCTGCTCCTGGCAAGAATCTCTCAGATCAGAGTGGGTTTGCTCGGTTGGACCCAAGTGGTGAGAAGGAAAGAGTGGGAAGAGTTTTTCTGGATACACCAAGAAGGGATGTGACTTTCATTATTAGGTGGAATTTGAGATTAAAATGCATAACAAAGGGCTTGAAAGTGCATAGGTCTTAAAAAGACATGGCTATAAAATCTAGCAGTGGCTGCTCACCCATTTAACCAGGATTGTTTTGGGTTTTCCTTTGCTTTGTGAGTAGGTTTGGGGTTCACATGTTTAGATCAGGAGTAATTTTATGTTTTACATTGTGAATACAAAGTGTTGTGAAGTCCTGGAGCTGCCAAAACTGCCATGTTATGTCTCGTTCTCGGCTGTTGTCTCTGCCTGGTTAGGCTTAGGGTGGCCTTGAGGCAGCCCACGCTCCAAAGGACGAAAGCAC
>JAWWMS010000120.1:151710129-151727526 GCA_035048045.1 Chlorospingus semifuscus
TGTTCCAGGACCTCCGAGCCCCTCAAGGGTTGTCTCGGTGACTCTGCACATCAGGAATGATGTGCTGAGATCCCACAATGTTACAGCTATCAAATATCTCTTTATTAACCAGTAATCACTATATTTTTACTATTTCTTGTTTAGAAATACCATGAAACTGGAGTGATCTGGAAATTTTGAGACCCTTTCAGAGGAGGGAAGCTGTAACATCTCAACTATTCCAGCACTGAAATAGTTGTTGCGGCTAGGGAATATTCCTTGAGAGTGCTGCCTCGTTCATTTGCTTTCCCTTCTCCATGCAAAATGTATATTTTAGCATAACTTAAATAAAGCAAAGAGAAATCAAAAGACATCTTTCTAGTTTAGAACACAAGGTTTGGAGCAAGCACCATCTACAAAGTCATTCAGACAATTCAGTTTCCCAAAAGGTGAGGTCCTGCTGGAACAGGTCACATCTGCAGTAGAGGAATCATAAATTGCACAGATTTCCCCACATGTCAGGGCATAAATTACAGTTGTACAGGACTGAGCCTCCTGCTCCATCCAGCTGCTGCACTGCCCTTGGAATGGAAGATGAGCTGGGCCACAGCTGTCAGAGGCTGGTTTATGACCAATCTGGATTGGTCCCAATGTGTCACAGTTTTCCATGTCCCCTGGAAGAGTGGATCAGCATTGGAACGGGATATCAGGGAAATGGTGTAGTCAGCAGCCCTGGAAGCCTTCAAAATTCCTTCTTGGAGGGATGCCCACCATGCTCAAAGGAGCAGGAACTACCTCAAGGAGTCTGGAAAGTCCTGCTTTTTGTAGGGATATGGAGAGGGTTTCTTAAAAGGCAACATCCACAACTCTCATATAAATGAAACAGGCAAAGAAGTCATGGACTTTTGGAATGTGATGAGCAGATGTCAGGGGAAGAGGTTTTGTCTTTCTTAAAAGGGGTGATAGGACAAGTGGGGAATGGGCTTTAATTTGAGAGAAGGCAGGGTTAGATTGGATTTTGGGATTAAATTCTTCCCTTCGTGGGTGGTGAGGCCCTGACAGAAGTTTCCCAGAAAAGCTGTAGCTGCCCCATCCCTGGAAATGTTCAAAGACGGGTTGGACAGAGCTGGGAACAACCTGCTCTGGTTTTCCCTGCTCATGACAGGGGGATTGGAACTATGCAGTCTTGAAGGTCCCTTCCAACCCCAAGCATTCCATAATTCATCTTATCCTGCAAAAGAGGAGGGTCCTTGGGTTGACCAGGGGTGAATTCTCTGATTGTCTTGACTGCACCTCCTTTGCCCACAGTGGGAACATGATCAGCTGCCACAGATGAAGAAACATCTGTTGTAAACACCTGAAATTTAGGGTCTACAAGTGGACCTCACCCTGGAGGGTGTCAGGGCTTCTTGAAAGATCTCAGGGCTTCCTGGAAGGTCTCAGGGCTTCCTGGAAGGTCCCAAGACTTACACAAGTTGAGGTGCCACATACCTAGGAGAATGTGCATGATCTAAAAGGGAGAAGGGCAGACTGGGGGTGTCTAGGGGCAGGTGCCCAATGTCTGAATTCAGAGCAGAACTCTGGATACACTCAGGAAATGTTGTCACAGAGAAGCTGGAGTGGTGGAAACTGAAAGTGCACCAAGTATGGGTTTGTACCAGATATTCTGCCTAAATTATGGAGAGTCCTCAGGCACACCAAAACATGAAAACAGAACCAGCAGCCTTTGGAGGTTGTCCAGTTTGAGGCTTTAAATATGATGTGGACCTATCCTACGTATCACACTAGTGGGTGACATCCAGGGAACAAGCAAAATGATCAAAAAAAGAAAATAATAAATCCCATCCTTTATTTGTCAGTGCCTTCAAATTTAATGCCCAGATTTGGGGCTTGACTCCTTCCCATTCATCAAGGATACTGAAACACTTTTCATTTCCCATTGAAAGTGATGCAATTCAGGCACCCGCTTAGAGTTAAAAATAAGATTAAATGGGTGTGAGGCACTTTCAACCTCTCCAGAGGAAATAAGTGGGGCAATCTCCATTCCTGTTCACAAATGCAACCATACATCTTGCATAAGCTCAATGTCCCTGTCTCTTTCTCTCCAACTTTGTAAGTTATTGTGGAAGTACCTAAATAGGGCATGGAAGACTCTAGATAAGGCACAGGGAAAAGTTTTACCTGGGAAATGGGTGGGTGGATACAAACCTTTGTAGTTTCCTCGCACTGACTGTGGTGCTACAGCCAAATGCTCTGGAAGGTGAAGAGCACCTGAAGATCTGTGACCAAAAAAGGTCAGAATTTGGAGAAAATCCTGCCTGCAGCCTTGCCTCAAGGTCCAGACAGAGCAGAGCAGTTCAAAATTCCCATTTGGCTTTGGAGCCTTCCCTGGGAGCATCTACAAGGATTTTGCTTTTTGAAGCTGGAACAGTTCTGTAACCCTGAGATTTAACTGAGCCCAGCAACAAACTGAGCCCCAGAAAAGCCATATATTAATTATCACTGTTTGGAAGCCTTTGGAAAGAGGGTTTTTTGTTTTCCTTTGAGGAAAATGGGCCAGTGGTAAATAACATGGGAACAAGTAATTAATTTGCACAAAAATCATCCATTTGGAAAATATTTATGCTTAAGAATAATGACTTCCAGTAGCAGAAATCTCAAAAAATTGGAGTTAATACCCATTTCAAATCCACTGACAATGGCACAGCAGGTTTCCTGGATGTGGTGAGCCAGGTATTAAACAGTATTAGCAATTTCCTCAAAGTTTTTTTTTTTCCTGAAGTGACTTTCCCTAAGGATTTGTAAGATGAAGGAAAAAACAGGGGCAAAACACCTAGAGAAAAATGAATTTTATTGTTATATATATGGCATTCCATGAAATGCAACTGCCTTTTTTCTTGGAGTGGCCAATTGCTTGTACTCCCTAAAAAAATACAGCCTGTCTGGGGACTCTTAGAAAATTCTTTCCCCGAACAACTGGAAAATTCTCTGACCTCAGAGAGTCCCACAAAATGAATCCAACAGCCCAAAGCACTCTAATGTTATGGCAACTCTAAAACTTCCTCAAGAATAAAAAAAAAAAAAACTAGTAGGTGGGAATTACGTTGGTTTCTCTCGGCATCCTGCCTTTCATAGTGGATCTCTGGGATGCTCAGGTCTCCAAATTATTCATTTTGTGATATTCACTTTGTTTTTTGGTTTAGTGGGCTTTGACAGTGGTATGTGGTCAAAGATTGGACCTGAAGGCTTTTTCCAACCTTAACAATTACCTAATTCCATGACTCTGTAGCAGAAATCCCTTTTCTCTGTGGGCTTTGCAGTTCAGGCCTCTCACCTAAACTCAGTAAGGAGCTCCCTACAACTGGAACCAAGGTACTGAATGCAGCAGTGCCAGTGGAATTATCCACAAAAACTTCCATGAACTCCTCTTCCTGCTGATGTTTGACCACAAGTAAATCCATTTTGTGCCTCACTGTCTCTCTTTTAAATAGAATAATTCAGTCCAGACTCTCCTCATCAAACTGATAGAAACTCGTCCAAGTTCTCGGTATAATTATTTTCAGGGGCTTCACTATTCCCTGCCACTCATTCTGTTGCCTTCTCCTTCCTTCCTTCCTTCCTGGTTGATGTTGCTGGAAAGACAAATTGATTTTAGCTCCCATTTCAGGACTCAGGAGGAGACAGTGGTTGACAAGGAGCTAATTAGCCCTTCCAAGGTGAACCCAGCCAAGGCAGTGGAGGAGAATGAGATGAGGGACCATTCTGAATGACAGCTTGAAGGGACAAGACAGCTGAAGAGGAAGAGGCTTCAGCACTCACTTGTTGTCCACAAATTGTTCTCCTGTCTAATTCCTCAATATTGCAGTGTTGAGTTCAGAAAGTTACTGTCAATTAAGCAATGCCTTGGCGAGGCGTTAAATTGCAAATTCTTGCTGATGGCTGCTCAAGCCCCACTTTATGGCAGGTAGAAACAGTTACCTGTGCTCAGCAATCATTAAATATCTCAGGGAACAACACATGCCCTCTCAAGGCTGAATTTTGCTGTAAAGCAGTCAGAGTAAGAGTTATGGGGGATTGTGGGATCTGAACTTGCAGGAAAACAATAAATGTTTCAATCCCTGCACCAGCTGTAACAAAAGACACGGAGATCTTGGAGAGATGCATTTCTTTACCAGTAACTGTTCTCATCTCTTCTGGATTTTTAGACACCTGGGTAATAAAACTCAGGGAAAAAACCTGAGAAGGCAAAATCTCCACTTTTTCCCAAGATGATTTGTGGAGAAGCATTAAAATTCTTTCATGAATATTGTCAGAACAAAAACTGATTTGTGTTTGAAAGATTTTCACCAGAACTGTCACCAAGGGGACGAGGGGGAATGGACTTAAATGGAAGCAGGGTGGGTTTAGATTGGATATCAGGAAGGAATTCTTCCCTGTGAGGGTGGTGAGGCCCTGGCACAGGTTGCCCAGAGAAGTTGTGGCTGCCCCATCCCTGGAAGTGTCCAAGTCCAGCTTGGATGGGGTTGGGAACAACTTGGAATAGTGGGATATGCTCCTGCCCATGGAACCAGATGGGCTTTAAGGCCAGCCTTTGATTCCACCAAGCCCTGAGCCTCAGGACAATTAAATCAAGGTTTCTAATGAATCATTAATGCATTACAAGTCCCAGGCAGTCACATTCTGGGCTGATGTGGCCACCAACCAGCTCATTCCTTGTCTGAGGCAGGTGGTATGAGAGCCTTTGCTATGGTGGCATTTGCTGCAAAATAATTTACTGTGATTTGTCCTGAGGATTCCTGAGCCTTCTGACAATCTTCTTCCTCTTTCCCCTATCAGGTCTTATTTCTGAATTAGTTACAGCTGTGAAAAGTCCTGGAAATCTCCCCATGGCTGTGCCTCCAGGATCTTCTAGAGACAAGATGTGTTTTTATTCATCTGAGGTGACCTAACTAAAGGTCATGTCTGGATAATATTTTCTCATAACCAAGACCACGAGTTCCCTGAATCATCCTGCTTGCCCTTATGTGTGCTCCAGAGCAATCACCAGTGTCCTTCCCCTAATGATAATGGAAAACTTCTTTTTCCAGCATAGAAGTTTCTGGGACCCTCAAATAACACCTTTATCACTTCCAAAACATACCATAGCAAATGAACAAACCAGCTAACTTAAGGGAGAACATAATGGAATATCATGGTATGAGATGCTTCTAATGCCCAGTTTCTTTGTTGATCTTCACTGTAGTTGTCCTTGAGGCATTGAAACACATGTTCTAAATAGTTTTGAATCAAAGTTTGACCCCCAAAGTGTCATTTTCCCACAGGCAAGACCATTGTTTGATCTGTTTGATCCATTTCAATCTTCATCTGACTGTTCTATCCCTTGTTTACACTCCTGCAGCTTTATCTGCCAGACTGGATTTTCAGATTTGTTTCCCAGCACGAAAACCAGCTGGTCAAATATTCCTGAGCTTTTCTCTGTCTTCTGGTGGAGAAATGTGGGGGTGTCCAACAACTGGCACAGACCTGTGTTTGTGGGTTGTATCCAACCATTCATTCCCATTTGGGCCAGAATAAGAGAAGCAGGAGAGTTTTCTAAAATCACAAAGTAATGGAATCACAGAATGGGTCAGGCTGGAAGAGACCACAACGGGGCATCTGGTCCCACCTCCCTGTTCCAGCAGGGACATCCCCGAGCACATGGATTGTGTGCAGAGGGTTCTGGAATATCTCCAGAGAGGGAGACTCCACACCCTCTCTGATCTCTGTTCAGGGCTTGGTCACTGCACAGGGAGGAAGTTCTGCCTCATGTCCAGGTGGAATTTCCTGGGATCAGTCCCTGCCTGTTACTCTGGTGCCATTGCTGGGACACCCAGAGCAGAGCCTGGTTCATGCTCTGAGCCCTCCCTGCACACAGGGACACACAGGGATGAGGTCGCCTCTCAGCTCTGTCTCCTCTTGAGGCTGAACAGCCCCAGCTCCCTCAGCCTTTGCTGCTAAGAGATGCTCCAGTCCCAAACGACCTTTGCTGCCTTCCACTGGACCCATTCCAGGAGCTCCATGTCCCTCCTGTTCTGAGAACTGGACAGAGCACTCCAGATGTGCCTCACCAGGGCTGAGCAGAGGGGCAGAAGCACCTTTTGACCTGCTGGCAATGCTCTTCCCAATGCACCCAGGATCCCATTAGGGTATCTTCAAAATTCCTCATCTTTCTCTACATCTGTCCCTCATCCTTATCCTTGACCTGGCTGCTGCACTACATTTGCTCTGTGCTGTCATTCCTTGATTGTTTCTCTGGCACAGGGGAGTTTTCAGCTCAGTTATCAAAAGAGGAACATCATCTTCATCTACACTGATCCTCAGCTCCCACAGAGCAATAAAGATGGGAAATCAAGCCCAAAGTGGATATAAATTCGTGGATATAAAGTTTGGTCTGCAGGAGGTGAGGGTCACCATCTCACCACCAGCCTTGCAGGTGACCCAATCTTTGGGTCTAGCAGAGCTGTTTAATCTCATTCCTGTGGTATCTGCCAAGGAAACACAAACACAGGGATGTCTGGCTGGCCTCCAGCCCTCTTCAGATGACAGGACACATATGGAAGTGAGGGTGACCATGTTGAATGTGGCAGCAGAGCTGCTCTCCTTAATTGCACCATCTGTCCTTGCAAGGCTGAGTGCCCTTGCTCACTGAACAGGGTCAATTTTAAAGCTCTGCTTGGGCAACTCGAGTTAATCTGGCCCAGACACACCTGTGAGACTGACAAGGCTGGGAGCACAAGGATTGGATGGGTGGACAGCCTGGCATTAACACAGCTCAGCTCCCAGTCTCCTCTTGTGCATTGTGAGGGGACAGAAAAGCTCCTAAGCTCCTTGTTTTAATGGGAAAATCTGTTTGGAGAAGAGAGGCGGCTTCACCAGGCCATTACTGGGATGACCTGGAACCACCCAGGCCTCAGAGTACATGAGAGTTGCAGTCAAAGAGTCACAGAGGCATAAAATCATGGAATATTTTGGATTAGATTATTTGTTCTGGATTGATCATCGAGTTCCAAACCCTTACCATAAGCAGGGAATCTTCCTCCAGCCCTTATCGAGCCTGGTCTCAGTCACTTACACACATAAAAAAAATAAGGAAATATCAGGCCCAAGATGCTCCCAAATTTGCTGTATTCTTATTTCTGCTCCTTAAGGTCTGAGATACACTTGGATTTCTCCCTATTTTGGGTATCATTATCAATCCCCAGTCCTCACAGTCTGCTTCCTTCTTGAGTGCAATATTCCACACGGTGGATATTTGCAGCTTCATTTCCAACTGCCCTGCTTTCAATATGTGACCTTTATCTGCTGACTTGTGGATGCCCCATCCCTGGAAGTGTTCAAGGCCAAGTTGGACAGGGTTTGGAGTCAACCTGGGATAGTGTAAGGTGTCCTTGCCCCTGGCAGGGGGTTGGAATGAGATAATTTTAAAGGTCCCTTCCAACACAAACAATTGTATGATTTTATGATTCTATGAACTTATGTAGAATCACCCAAAAGCCCCTAGCTTTGAAAAAAACCTTTCAAAGCAGGACCATGACCAAAAATATGACAGATTCTGGTAGATGGATGGAGAGCAAATACAAAACTCAAGAACATTGATCAGTCTTGAACCACTTTTCTAAACATCAGCTGCAAGCACTGCTGGCAAATTCCCTTCCCCATGGCAAAGAATGAAGTCTCCTCTTCCATTTTCAAACACTTGAAACAGCTTAGATAGAACTTGAATTCAGCTATATAATTCTCCTTGTTTCCAATTCACTTTTTGTTCAAGGTCCCCTCAAAGCCAAGCATTTTTGAAGGAAATGTGTTTTAAAAGATGCTTTAATGCCCTTCACTACAGACTGCCTTAGGCACGCTGTGAATGGAACAACTGAAATGTTCATTTTAAGCTGCAAGCCAGGGAATATTTCCTGGATGTTCCAAGCTGTCGATGCTAAGGTGACACTTGTCTGTTTTGTTCCAACATGATACTCCTTGACTTTCCTTGGTTCCACCCTCTCACCCTGGCTACTCCCTGAAAATGTCAGGTGTTCTCTTTTGTTGAGTCAAAATTTGATTAAAGTGCTCATGTTGTTTATGTCCAGTGCTTTGCCAGATTTTATTCCCAAAAATAAAGATTTCTTCTTATAGATAATGATGGGTCTGCCTTGATCCAGACCTTAAGGAATGAACCTAAGATTTTCAGACATCCACACATTCAGGCAGCTCCCAGCCAGGTGGTGCTGCTAAAAACCAGATTCATAAATATTTAGATGGGAGATGGAAAAGCTGATAGACTCTGCTGTCCATTTTGCCAGTTCAGCTTGTTTCAGTCATCACTTAATCCTAATAGGTTTTTGTTACAATTCAGTGTAAACACCTTGAGAAACCCTGATTGCTTGTTTGGAGCTCAGCAGGAGAACAGATTGCAGCTTGGATTGGTTTGGGAGGCATCAGGCTGTTCATTACCAAAGGGAGACTTTTGAAGAAGCTTCATAATTGATTGTTTTCATGAAGAATTTTGGTTTCAAGAGAGCAGAGAATGAGCACAAGCCACAAGTGTCTCCAGCCAGCAGAATATCCCACAGTCTGAGACAGCTCCATTTTTGCTTTAATGTTGGAACTCAATTTCATCCTCACTTTCAATGAAGTCCATTCCTTTTGGTTCTGCTCACCTCCACAACTCCTGTTTCCTGGGAGTTAGGGGTAAAAAAATCAAATTTATCCATAAATTATCAGTCTGCTGACTTGAAGTTTGTTTGTCAGAGCAAATTCCAGATGTTTGTAGGATATTTCCTTAAATCCAGTACTCTTATTAGAATCATGTACTCATCAAGGTTGGAAAAGGTCTCCAAGGTTATCAAGTCTAATAAGCAACCAAAAGTCCAACCTTTGGTTGAAGGTTTTACTGTCTCCTCCTATCCTGGAAAGGTAAAATTTCCAGAAACACAAAAATCCAATTGGATTTTTTGAGAAGATTAAATGGATTTTGAGCACTTCAAGTCAGTAGGAGAAGGATAACAAATGACAAGACAGATTTGTGCAGAGAGCCGTAATTGAGGGCTTTCAAGACATGCTGCTGGTCCATCTTTTTTTTTTTTTTCCCAGTACACAAAACAGATTTGTAAAGGGAAAAAAGTGGTTTTTACATGAGTTTTGCTTCATTTATTCACCTCCAGAATCTTATTTAGTCCATGCCTACCAGAATAACCTTTGTGACTTCATGACTTCATTTTCAAACGTTGCTGTTACCCACATGAAGAATTTGGCCAAGAAAATTAAATTTTTCTCCCACTTAAACCACAGCTGCTTTTCCTCAATCTCTCCATGCAGTACTGGAGATCTGGAGGTGAAGGGAGGAAGAATCCATCACATTTGAATTTTGGAGGACTTTTGAATTTTGGAGGACATTTGAATTTTGGAGGACAGTACAAACCCTATTTCTCTCACATCAGCCCAAGACGTTCCCTCCTCCTCATGTCCTCCCTTTCTCTGCAGCTTTGTGGCTTCATTCCTTGGGGAAAAAAGAGGAGTTTGGAACAAGATAACCACTAAATAAACAGGTTTTTAGCACATCTGCAAATGGAACAGCTCCAGCTATTGGCAACTGCAATTATTTAATGAAGCAAGGAGTTTCCATTGATTTTGTGACTCCAGATGGAAATTAAAAGGCCTGTTGTAATTAGCCCTAAACTCTCCTATTTATTACTGGGCTGAGCTGTGTCTGTTTGAATCTTTGTGGCTGGAAATGATGGTGCAGCTGCACCTTGTGCTATGCGTAGATAATTCAGGTTCAAACCTACACCAGGATGGGGTGGAAGAATAATTTCTTTTTCCTTTTCCTTTGTCAAATCTCTTGTGTCAAAAGCACAGAGCTCATGGAAGGAATTGGAGAAGAAAAGATTTCAGAGATTTTAGAGCACCTTCCAATGCCTAAAGCAGCTCTGAATCACTCCAGGCATTGTTATCTCTTGCCCTTAACAGTGGAAGGGTTCTGGATCTCTTCACTGTCCAGACAGGAGATTTTTCCCTGAGCCACCTTTAGAGAGTGCTGGTAAAATGCCAGTGGGATTTAAAAAGGATGTGAGAGGGTGCAGGGTAGGTCTGAGTTGGTGTAAACCAGATCTGAACCTCAAAGAACAATCAAACAGAAGAAAACATGGGGAAACCTGGAGTGGGATTCATGGAGTGATAAACTGTGGCATCAGGACACAGGAATGATTGAATATCTAGGCAAAGGCTCTAGCTTGACTCTGAATTACATTTAGAGCTCCCCATCCCAAAATTACAAGCTGGACAAGATGTCTGGAAGTTCCTCATCCAGTCTCCAATCCTTAAGATTCTCTGAGAAATGAGATTTCACAAGATCCCTGGTGGCCTGTTGCACTTCTGCCTTATTCCACTAGAAAAAAAAAAGAAATTCTTCTCCCCCCTAAAAAGATCAAGCTTGAATTTTTCTATGGTAGCAAATCTCCTACCCTCTGGAGTGGAAGGCTTGATGTTTTAAAACCAGCTTTAGTCAGTATCTGATGCCCAAAGAGAAAGAAATAGAAATAGAAATGTTGCAAAGCTCTGAGTGTTGTGAATATTTCTCATACTATTAAGGTCAAGTTTTACCAATCTGTTGTCAGAGCTGCAAAGGTAAAAGCCAATCAAGCAGAGAGGATGTGTAAATTGAATTATGTGCTAGAAACAATAATTAAAAAGCGAAAAAAGAAAGGGAAAAAAGAAAGGGAAAAAAGAAAGGGAAAAAAGCTCCTTCCCCAGATGTGTGATGTCCCCATGTCCACCACAGAGCAAGAAGGATCAGGTGAAAAGAAGAAAGAGGTGGGAGGGAATTGTGCCACCTTGACTTATGAAAACAGCACAGTTTGGTGTCAAAATCGTCTTTGGTGATGGGAAGAGGAAGGTGTAGATGTAAGAAATCTTTAGGGCATTTTGATAGGCCATGCAGACCAACTACCCAGCCTCAAGAAACAGCTGAGCTACAGGAGATATCAAATAATCAACCGAATTTGAATTACTGATAAACACATTTTTACATCCACCAGAACTGTGACAACACAGTTGGAAAGCAACAGTGCTTTTTTTCTTGGGGAAGAAAGTTGAAAATCATGGAGTGCATCACAGAACCATACAGAAAGAAGATAAAAGCAATTATGCAGATGCTATTTTGTAGTGAACTCTAATCACTGGGAGTTTGGTACATGCATAAAAGTTGAAGATTTCTGACATTATAATGTGAGATTAGGATATGATTAATGTGAGGATAGAGTTGTTTAGTTGGATTCCTGTGATTACATATCCACATAAGAGTTTTCTCAGGGGTCTGAACAGAGACACTTTTCTGGACAGCACAGGAATCAACTCAGATATTTGTGAGATCAAACAGTAAGGAGGTTGTTCATCAGGCCAGACAGAAAAATCAGGATAAATCCTGCACAGAATAAAAGCTGTAAATAGAAAAAAAATGTCCTCCTTCTCATAGGACATCTCCCATCTCTTATTCCTTAGTACATTGTGTTTAGGCACCTTTATTTTAGGTCAAAGACTGTCATTGCTTAGCACTACTCTACCTTCCTGCTCTCTTTTTTTCAACAAAGATGTGTGATTTTTTTAAATCCTGCTTTTAAAAAACTATAATTCAGGACAGCTTATGAAATAGAAAACATGACCAGAGAAAAGATACATATATATATATATATATATATATACATAGATAGATACATCTTTTTAAATTTTTTTTGGTTGTTCTTCAAAAGGCAACAAAAATAATTGTGAAGCTGTTGGGAATAGCTTGGACATGTGATGGGAGATTGATCTGAAATTGAAAGATGAGCCCTTCAGTGATAATCAGGAACATGATTTCTTCAGTGGAGTGAAACGGAGCTTAGCAGATGACTCAATTACAGTTTCTAATTACTTATCAGATGCTGCTCTTGAGCCAAGCAAAAAAAAAAAAAAAAAAAAAGAAAGGGCATAACAAGTTCCAGTGGCTGGAAATCCAAGTCAGCGAAATTAGAACTGAATTGGAGATGTACATCTTAAATCATGAGGTTAAATCAACCTTCAGAGCAGACAAGCAGTGGACGTGATAAATTCTCTCATCAATTATTCTCTTTAGGGGAAGATTATGTATTCCCCTATTAAAAAAAAAAAAGGAAAGAATAAAAAGTTTTCAATGCAGTTTAAGAGAAATAAATGGGAGAGTTTGTGGATATTTCATGCTCTGAACTATGTAGGTCAGACAAGGTTCTCAGAAGGGCTTTGCAAGGCTTGAAACGAAACATGGGTTGGTTTTCTCTCCCATTGTTCAAAGGAAGCTCCTTTTTAACAACATCCAGCCTTCAGCAGTAGCCCTCAATTTGTTAATTTATTGAGCTGCTGAAAAGCCACCAGGTTATGGATGTACACTTGGATTGTGTCATTTTAGGACTCATCCAGGGTGGTTTCCATGTGCACATTGATTAGAAAACAGGACTGCAAGAGAAACATTCTGGGACCTGCCAACTCCCAGACCCCAGAGCAAGGATGAGGGATGTGGTCCATGGATGGGATGCACCGGGAGCCTCCTACAGAAAGGTCTCCTCAAGGTTTCACCTCCTAGAACTTTTCATGAGCTTCAACCCCCAAAGGACAGCAAATTCTGGCTGGTTTTGCATAAACTAGGAGATCTACAAGAACTGACGGTGCAATAAATACACAAACTCCTATTTCCTCTCTGGTACTCATGTTTCATTGACATTGGTGGTGTTAGCAGAGGCTGTCACTGCTTAGTGGGGTGCTGGAATGATCCTAAAAACAAGGAAAAGAAGATTAGGGCAGAAGAAGGAAAGAATAAATGAATAGATGTGGATGAATCTCTTCCAGGAAGTTCCATACAAAAAAAAGAAATAAAAGGAGCAGCTGTCTCCTTGATTAACCAGCCTCTCTGTTGTCTTCATAAATCACTTTGTGCTGCCATATCTGAGTCTCAGAAATCCAGAGAATTATTTGCACACTTAATTCCTGTTTAAGGAGCTAAATCCCTTTTAAAATCCTTTGTCTTGTAAATACTTTTGTGGATCTGAGCCTTGTGGCTTTAATCTAAGAGGGGCTGAAATGAGAAATACACAAACCTTGCTGTGGTGTAAGGCTACACAATAAAGGGTGAGATTAAAGGGAAATACTGAGAGGGATTTTGGAAAAGTTACTGTGGGACCTTCATAGCCCATGAGTGAAGGTGGAACCTCATAAAATCAGGAATAATCTGCTCTAGTGGAAGGTGTCCCTGCCCACAGAAGAGGGACTGGAATTGTATCATCTTTAAAGTCCCTTTTAACCCAAACCACGCTGTGATTCCATGATTCTGTGAATCCATGATTTCCTGCATTTTGGCACAGGGGATTTCCTGCATTTTGGCACAGGGGATTTAGGACCACCTATTCTGACAGGGGTGGCAGCAGCTGGAAAGGGGGATTAGATTATTCAACATCAATTTTTTCTCTGCCTGATGCAGAATGGGCTCTAAACCACCCATAGCATCACAGAACCAAGAAAGTGAATTTTACTCTGGTTTTTTACTCTGTGCCCATTCAGACCACTTCAGTGACAAGAACTGAACCTGGATGAGTATGGAAACCCTACAAATCCCTGAATCAAAGGGAATCTCTCACCCAACCAATCTGTAATTCCTGATACAGTTCAGTTTTCCCAACCCTTCATTCTTTCAGCTCTGTGGTTGGACCTCAATTCTGGTACCATGTTTTTACAGAATTTTGCACAACAGGAATCTTGTCCGAGGTAGACCTGAGGCCAACCAGAAGGAAATAATGAGTGTAAATCTGCCTTTTTACCATATTAATCATTCCTGTACCTACCACATCTCCCTCAGAACTGCACAGTTCATTATGGGGAGACAAATGCTAACAGGAAATGATAATGAGTGTCAAACCACCAGAAATGTGAGATTCTGGCCTGAGGAGAAATTAATGTGATTCACAAACTTGATCTGATCCCAGAAAGTGGGAGAACATTTCTCCCAACCTTCACAACCCTGTGGTGTTCAGTGATTTTACAGAGACCTTCAAAACCCTGTTAATTTGTGCAATTTGGTTGGGAGAAATCTGAGTTTATCTGATTTTGTTAATATTTTGATACTTTCCATGAAAAATAGCACAAGAGAATCTAATTAAACCAACACATTTTAACCTTATTTTGTTGGGGTTGGTGTAATGCTGAGCTCACTAATTTGCAAAACTAATGAGTCTGACCCAGAGTTGCTTTTTACAGTGTCAATTTACCCAGGAAGTCTGGAAAGCTGGGGCTCTTTGCTTTTCTTTTTTTTTCTTTTTAATTTTTTTTCCTGGTATTTGATTTGGGTGTTTTGAGCTGAAGTCCCAATTAAAATCTTGCAATGCAAAAAGATTCCAGAATTCTGCAAAAGCATAACGAAGCTTCAAAGCCTTTTTTTCCTTCTTTTCCTCAAAGATATTCTGTGGGGTCTAAGCCAAGTCCTTGCTTTGTAAGTTGTCAATCAAGAGTAGGAAGAAAGAGGAACAAAGTGAACAAATCACTGCATGAAGGAAGTAAAACTAAAAGGGGACAAACTACAGGCAAAATTTGTGATTTTCTTTTCCGTGTGAGTCATGACAAAACCCATCTCCCACTAAAACAGAGCTGAATTCACTTTTGTCTCTGGTCAAGATAACACATAAATGGTTTTCAGGAGTGTTTTATTTGCAATGATTTTTAAATGAATTTTAAGGAAGAATTTCACATGGATTTTTTTTATCTGGCACATTCGGATGTTCCCTTTTCATTTTAGTTGTACATTATATTAATCGCACCACAATGTATAGATTATTAGGATGTAAGGTTTCTTTCAGGCCTTTATTGTGTTTTTGAATTAAGTTTTCAAGGTCTGGTCGAGTTAGAGAAGAAAATAATACATTGATATAAATTTTGTGAGGTTGAGACCCTTCACCTTTCATCAAACAGTGAACGGGAGCAAAAAGAAAAATATTCTTTCAAATGCACTTAATATTGTGCAACTTAAATCTCAACCAGTCCTCTGAGTCAGAGGAGAGAAATCCATTTAATCTAGGATAATTTTCTGTATATAATTTAAGACAAATCATTCACAAGGAAACTCTCATGTCATCCAAAGGAGATGAGTCCCTTTCCAAAATCTGCTGATGAACAAATTCCAGGCAAATCTCTCTGGAGCTGCCTCCAGCTGGGACCACAATTGGTGGAAGTGAACACCAGACCCGTTATCTTCCCTCTCAGGCAAAGGAACTGTCTGAGGTTGGAAATGCAAGATGTGGCTGGGGGTGTGTATTCTATTGGCATCTGTTAGAGGTGGGGCAGTTATCTTCTGTTCATTGGGCAGTTTTCTTTATCTCGTCCACAACCAATCCTCCCTCCAGGAGATATCTGCTGTTAATGGCCAGTGAGTGTCACTGCATGGCTGATAAAATTCCATCATCCCATTGAGAGATGCTCCACCCAGGGGGAGGAGCCAAACATTCCTACCTGGATGTAATCTGAGGTTTTGGAACATCACTGCAGCGTTTGCCCACTGCATTCCCAGAGGAGCACCTTTCTTCTCCACTGGGTTCCCAGAGGAAGACCAGGCCCATCTACAGCACCCCTGGACCTTCAGAGGAAAACTCCCCGCTTGTGCAGGATCCCTGCTCCAACAGAACCACAGCTGGCACTGCAGGAGAGCTGCAGCCACCATTTAATGGGACTGTGCCACCACCCTGACCCACGGGGTGTCAGGTCCTGTTATGATTCTGTCAGTGTTGTTTTGTATTACTGCATTTTTATTTTATTTTTATTTTATTCCTCCTCCCATATCTTTGCCTGAGAATGCCTTAATTTCAAAATTATAAAAATTTGGAGAGAGGGGTTTTGCATTTTCCATTTCAAGGAATGCTCCTGCCTTCCTTAGCAGACACCTGTCTTTTCAAACCAAACAGGCACGGTTCAGGTTCTATAAATGAAGTCCCACACACAGGGAAAGGTATTTTTTTCTGGAAATCTCTGAGGCAGGATGAGCTACTGACAGGAGACCAATATCAAGCCAGACTCATTCCCAAAATGCTCAAACAGCTTCTCTTTAATCCTTGTCTCTGCTCTTCAAGAGGAGGGAGCAGAGAGGTGACTCTGAATGTTTGGCAGCAGAACAGGAAATGTCTGTGCTCTTCATGGACCTGAGCATTTGGAAATCACAGGATTTCTTCCCATGGCAGCTCAGGGAAACAATTGCAGGCTATTGAAACAAAAAGCATCACAAAACACAGGAAAGTGGAGCTGGAAGGAACCTCGTGGGTCAATGTGTGTAAAATCACAGCAAAAATGTTCCATCAATGGCAGTGTTACAGACAAGGATATCAAGGGCTACTAATTTGTCCCAGGCATAAATATATTCAAGAAAGCTAAATAAAACCTCTCTGGCAGTAATTAAACTTTGACCTGATTCTCAGGGATGAATTTTAATTGCAGCACACTGCATAGCTTTGATTTAATTTCCTTCTGTTGGATGCGATTGCATTTAAGCAAATCACATCCCATCGATTGGTGGTTGTTTGGAGCAAATACTATTTATTTCCTCTGCAGCAAATTATTTTTAATGGAATTCCTGGAATTGCATTTAAGTGTGTTGCAGTTAGTCGAAATAGATTGAATTAGGGCACGTTGAATGAAAAACCACTGGAAACAGGCCGGAATTAAGTTGCATCAAATTTTGTTAAATTTAATGGGACAGTGAATTGCATTTCCACTGAAGCAAGGACAGGGAGGCAAGGAGAGCAAAATGAAGGTTGAATAGAAGTCATCAAAGAAGGGAGGAAGCTGGAAACAACTGGAATAAGGAGCTGAGGGCCACAGCAGTGCTGGAATATATTAGAGATAACAAATTATTACACTAAACTCATCTAAATACTTCTCTGGTAATTCAAGATCATCCAGTTCCAGCCCTCTGCAATGGTCAGGATCATCTTCCACTGACCAGCTTGCTCCAAACCTCAGCCTGGCCTTGAACACTTCCAGGGGGCATCCACAGATTCTCTGGGTAACATTTTTCACCCTCGCAGCAAAGAATTTCTTCCTACTGTCCAGTCTGCTTGGAAATTTCAGAGGGCAGGATTTGGTGAACAAGTCAGTCCCTGCTGATCTTAATTTCTCCTGTCAGGAACTTCAGTGACATCTCAACCAGGAGAAGCAGAGGAACTGAAAGCAGAGTAGCTGCAAATGGAAACCAAGGATGGAGATGCCAATGGATTTCTGTGTCAACCTGATGCTCCACAGCCTAGGGGAGGCTGAGGCAAGGCAGAGAAGCTTGCAAGGAAGTATGGAATGTTTCCTTCCTTCCTTCCTTCCTTCCTTCCTTCCTTCCTTCCTTCCTTCCTTCCGTGC
>JAWWMS010000120.1:151752606-151771864 GCA_035048045.1 Chlorospingus semifuscus
CTGGTGCCAGGCCTGGCTCTCCCTGCCCCAGGGCTTCCCCCAGCTCCCACTGCAGGCTGTCCCTCCTTCCCCAGCCCACACCTGTTGCCGCCGCCGGTACATCAGTGGCTGTCCCTCACGGGGCAGGCCATGGGCATTCACCTCCTGCTTGTTTGACATTGTGGGAGTGCTCTGCTGAACACTGGCCACAATCTCCCAGGGGAGCTGCTGCCTCCAGAGAAGCTGCTGCCTCCTCAGAGAGCTGCTCTCCTGGGAGTGGCCACTGCAGTGGTTGGCAGCCCCAAGGCTCATGACATGCACCCACGTCACAATGGCCTCTGGGCACGATGTCACCAGAGTTCACAAAGGCCTGGTGGGCATGGCTGCCCTTTCTCCCAGGGGCCTGGTGCTTTCTGTGCTGATGCCCCTAGTCGCAAAGGCCTTTTTAAACCCTTTGCCCCTCAACTTTGCCTACACTTGTTCTTCTCCCAATGACCTGTAGGTCTGTGTTTTTCCAGCTTCTGTTCCTCCCCTAAACATTCCCATGGAAGCCCTATGCCAAAGTGCCAAAGTGTATTTTGCCACCCTGCACACCATGGATCCCTCAGCCCTCAGCCCAACCTCCCGTACAAACATCATCAAGAAAGATCATCTTTTTGACCCTAATCTGGTGTGTAGTGTGAAGGACTATAAATGTGTTTTTTTAAAAAAAAGATTTATAACACAGGAGGGACAAGGACTCCATGCATTATTTTAAAAAGTAGTGTTGGGGTAGGGTAGAATTCTGGTCAGGGATATGCCAGTGGCATCCTGGTATTCTGTGTCCGCAGTAGTGTGGCCAGCTGGATCAAAGCAGTGATTGTCCCTCTGTGCTGGGCACTGGTGTGGCCACACCTCGATTGCTGTGTGCAGAAGTGTTCCCCTTTTAAGATTTGATTAGTGAGAGATTCCTCTGCATGAATTGAGGGTTCTTGTTCCCACTTTTGTCCTGGGTTCTCATGAGTCATGGTTGATTCAAAAGGAGATCTTGGCTGGAGTCCTGCATCTAATGACTCCAGGCTTTGTGGGATAGGAAGTCTTGGTCAGAATTAGGGCATTTCAATCTCACAATCATAAAATGCTTTGGGCTGGAAGGGTTTGAAAAACCATCTTGTTGCAACCCCCATGTTAAGAGCAGGGATGCCTTCCACTACCCCAGGTTGCTCCAAGCCCTGTCCAACCTGGACACTTCCAGGGATGGGACATCCACAGCTTGTCTGGCCAACCTGTACCTTTGCCTCATCGCTCAATAAATCTCAATAATGCAGGACAAGGGTGAATTTTTTTCAAGTTGAGATGGCACCTTTCGGTTAGATATTAGGAAAAAATTCTTTACTGTGAGGGTGGTGAGACCCTGGAACAAGTTGTCCAGGGGAGTTGTGGAATTCAGGTTGTGAAGCCTAGTCCAGTAGAACGTGTCCCTGCCCATGGCAGGGGGCTGGAACGGGATGATTTTTTAGGTCTCTTCCATCCCAAACCATTCCACGGTGCTGTGACTCTGTGACACTTGCTCTGTCCTTCTAACAGTCACAGCTTCTCCTAAACTGGGATTGCTGTGGCGTGTCCCCTTCCCTCTGCCTGTCCTCTCCTTCCAGCCAGCCCCCAGGGAGACACAGCTCATCCCTGAGCTCGTTATCTTCAGGTATTGCTCAATAATTAACGACCCTCGCAGGAACCAGGGCTGCAGTCAGAGTGAGGCTTCCAGTCAGTGCAGGAGGAGCAGGGCTTGAAGTAAAAGGACTTGTAATTAATGTCATCTGCCGTATGCAAATGAGATTTCCTTGTCCTTAGACCAAAGGCAACTAAATTAGTCAAACCAAAAGGGAAGGAGAACAGGAGACAATGTTTAAATTAGAGAACAGAGGGAGGATGATGCTTTTATTCCACAGTAATTTAGATTACAAATCCACTCTCCCCTGGACCAGTGAGCATTTCTGTCTGCTCAGTTGCCTAATTTGTGTTTGGCTCAAAGGAAGAAGTTATTTTGTTTAATTGTTTTTTTCTTTTCCTCTACAACTCAGAAAACCTGGAATAGAAACAGCTCTGGGAAGGAACAGCCAGGAAAGCAAAGCAAGACAACACAGCAACAATCACTGAGGTAATCACTGAAAGCAAACAGGAGCTCCTGGGATTCTCCCAAATAGAAGGTTTGGGGAAAATCTTGGAGCAAGGGCAAAAAAACTCCACATTTTGCAACTTGAATAAATTCTCTTTGCTCCGTACAGGAGGATGGAGAATGGGCTGAGTGTTTCTCAGTAGGAAAGTAAAGGGTGGATGTGTATTAGTGGCACCTGAAAGGGAGAGAAGGTGTTTAGAAACACTCACACGAATTAAAAAAGGCAGAAAATAGAAAGACTAGGATGTGCTGAACACAAAGTGGAGTCCTGAAAGAATGAAACTGGTCCTCTCTGGCTTCATGGCATTACCTCATCTCTGATTTCATCCTTCATGGCTTCAGAAGCCTCCCTGGCAGCTTCAGGGTTAATCTGTCCCCTCAGACTCAACTGCAAAACACTGGAGAACCACAGACCTGCTAATCCATCTTGCATTCACCCATTTTTTTTTCCATCCATTGAATTTCAGCATAACCCTGTGCTAAAACTTGCAAAAACCTTGGGCAGGTAGGTGAGGATGCTCTGGTCCATTGAGAGGGGTTTCATCTGATCAGATGTTGACAGATTCCTCTAAATAAATGGCTGGAGGTGAGTTATTTTAAGGAAATTGAGGGAATTTTGAGTTTTTATGAAATTGACCACCTTGTCATAATGGTACTAGGGAAGATGAATCAAAAATTGTTTAAAAACTGAATGGGCAGGTGATTTTAATGTGTTGCAGTCTGTCTCTAAAGCACAAGGGGAGAACACAGAAACAAGGGATCATAGGATCATTTAGGTTGGAAAAGACCTCGAAGGTCATCAGGTCCAACCCTTAACTCAGCACTGCCAAGGCCACCATGAAACAATGTCCCCAAGTGCCACATACACCTACACATCTTTTAAACATCTCCAGGGATGATGACTCCACCGCATCCATGGGTAGCTTGTTCCAGGGCTGGACCAGCCTTTCAGTGAAGAATTTATTCCTGATGTCCAGTTTAAACCTCTCCTGATGGAACCTGAGGCCATTTCCCCTCATCCTGTCACTTGTCACCCAGGAGAAGAGACCAACACTCACCTGGCTGCACCCTCCTGTCAGGGAGTTGTGCAGAGCCAGAAGGTCCCTCCTGAGTCTCCTTTTCTCCAGGCTGAGTCCCCCCAGCTCCCTCAGCTGCTCCTGGTGCTCCAGACCCTTCCCAAGCTCCAGATCCTTCTCTGGACACAATCCAGCTCTTCAATATCTTCTCTGCCATGAGGATTCCACATCCCACACTTGGGTGATGTGTCCCAGTGTCACACTTTACCCATGAGATCACACTCATGGTTTCTCCCTCGGATTTTGTAATATAGATCCACAAGTTTCTCTTAGGAAATTTTCTCCTTTCTTTGGCACTTTCTGGGTGATGTCCCTGTTCAGAGAGCTCTGTTTTCCTTCCAGCCAGGAGACAGGACAGACTGAGGCTGAGGAGGGCTGGGCTTGAATATAATTGCCCTTATTGAGCTAACCTGATGTTTGATTTTTCTCAAATCACTTGCTCTCTCCATAATTCTGTTTTTCTTCCCTGTCTCCCCCTGGAGTTACTGCTGGGGTTGTAACTCTTTCAAGGGAGGAAATCAGCTCTCTTTATTTTCCTATTTCATTCCATACCTGCTTTTGCTCAGGGACCAATTTATTTGTTGTTTTTTCCGAGGCTTTCTCTCCACAAAAGTCACTGTGCCTGCCTTGCCCACTAGGTGTCATGAAATGCTGTGGATGCTCTCAGAGCTGTGGGCGAAGGGGACTTTTTAGCTGCTTGGTAGCAAATTGCTGGAGTTCCTCCCTGGCCATCTGCTTTTTTGGAGGTAGCCCACTCAGCTGGGAACTGTGAGCAAAAGCATCAGCTGCCGCCAGCACCGTTCTATTTTCAGCTCCAAGGAATCACGACTGTTGGCTGCACTGCCAGGAACAGCAGCTCCTGGCATTTGCTGAGGGTTGGTGAGTACAGGAGAAAACCCAGAGGGAGAAGGGTTTGGCTTCAGCTGACCCACAGTTAGGTATGGACAGCTCTGCAGCTCTTCCAAGTCTTCCTGTCTGCTGCAGGAATAAATTTCCTCTCTTCATTTCCTATCTGCTGGAAGGAGTAATTGTGCTGGAAGAAGTTGTGCTTGGGATTGGTGGAGACACCTTTCTGGAAAGGAGAAATATGAAGTTTATTGGCTGGAGATGTGACTCATCCAGAGATACAGGCTCTCCACAGCTTCATATACAAAGGTCTTCAGGGTCTAAGTGTTTCTTAATAGATTTTGGAAGCTTTCCCTCTTTTTTAGAAATTTCTTTTCATTTTTCAGAGCTTTCTTTTCATTTTTCTTTGATTCTTCATGTGATTAGTTACCACTTATCTCTTCTATTTTCAAGAACTCTCTTCTGTTAGGACTGGCCTGCACTCAGCAGGGTTCAAGTGGGGGTGAGGGAGATATTTTTCATTTATTGCTTGACTGGAGAAAAAGTGATGATTAATGAGAACGGTTGCTTATTTCCCAATGTTTTATTTCTTTCCCTGTGAAGGAAAAGAGAGGGAGAGGTTTTCAGCTGAGGGGTTTCCAAGAAGGATTTAATTAGGTTTCCCCCAACAGAGGCAACATTTGCTAAGCCAATTTTGTGAATATTTAGACATCATCCCACAAAATTCAGGGACAGATTGCCAAGGGGCATCCTGTCACCACAACAGGACAGTTTTCTCCCTCTCCCTCACACACAGCACTGCTCCAGGTAACCTTGTTCCCATGGAAAAAGTTGGGATGATCCTCTTTCTTCCTGAAGCTCCACATGAAGGTGCCACGTGAGTAAGAAACCCAAGCACATCTTTCCAGAAACTCGTGTTAACAGTTCAGCAAATGTCGGATTTTTCTAAGCCAACAGCTTGTCAGACCCGAATAAGACTTCCACATTTCCAACACTGGAAGCAAATCTCTCAAGATGTTTTGCAAAGGTCTTTTTTTCTTGCCAACCTCTCCCTGATGGTGTTCTGGCCTAGTTGGTAAGTTTGATCAGGCCAGACAAGTCCCACGAGGTGCCAGGGATGTGAATCCCTGGTTTGAGGGTGGAAAGAAGGGTGAGACTTTGTCCATATGGACCAAATCACTTTTAAAACACTTCGATTCTGGGATTAAGAACATGTGCCAGCTCTTTTATTTGGTCTTCTAGACCTGGGCCTGCAGCTCTAGAGATTCAGCAGCAGAGAAAGTGAAGAGAGAAGAACAGAAGATGGCAACAAAGATGATGAAGGGACTGGACTATCTTTGTTATGAGACCAGGGTGAGAGAGTTGAACATGTTCAGTCTCAAATAAAGTGAGAGGGAACCTCATCAATGTCCAGCAATATCTACAAGGAGGGGTCAGAGGATGGACCAGGCTCTGCTCCATGGGGCCCAGCAATAGGAGAGGCAGAACATGCAGAAAATAATGCCCAGGGAGTTCTACCTGAACATGAGGAAAAACTTCTGTCCTGCGCAATGACCAAGTCCTGAAAAGATTGTCCAGAGGGGGTGTGGAGTCTCCCTTACTGGACACATTCCAGAACCATCTGGACACAGTCCTGTGCCAGGTGCTCTGGGATGGCCCTGGTTGAACAGGGAGGTGGGACCAGATGACCCCACTGTGGTCCCTTCCAGTCTGACCCATTCTGTGATTCTCTGAGAAGAGACACCCATTCTAGGGGCAGACAGTGGCTGCTGGGAGAAGAAAGGCTCCAAGTGCCTTGCTGGGTTCTGGGGAAATCACAGCAAAGCCCCACTGCTTGACAGGTCAGAAAAACCTTGAGCAAATATGTGGAAGGTCAAAGAAGGTCTGAGCTTCATGGGGAAAGACTTGAAACCCCTGTTCCTCTACCTGAAAGTAGCTTTTGAGTCCTCTGCAGAGAGATCCTGCCTTGCCTTGTCCAGAGCAGCTGTGGCTGTCCCATCCCTGGAAGTGTCCAAGGCCAGGTTGGATGGGGCTTGGAGCAGCCTGGGATAGTGGAAGGTGTCCTTGCCCATGGCAAAGGGAATGAGATGATCTTTAAGGTCCTTCCAAACCAAACCATTCCATGGTTCTGTGACCCCTGCAGAGTGTCAAACCCACCAAGGAGACAGAACTGGCCAGCAGGACCCTGGTGGCTGGGATTATTTGGGGTGACATCTGCCAGCAGCATGGATGAGCCCATTCACCCCAAAAGCAGCAGCAATCTCCACAGGTCCCATCTGTCCAGCATCCATCCCTGTGCTCCCTGCTGCCAGCATCGTCCTTCCCGAGCCGATTTTCCCTGGTTTTGTGTGCTTTGGAGCCAGGAGAGGGCAGCAATGCTCACGGACAGATACACAGTGCTGCTGCTGTCCCCGCTCTTCTCCGAGGGTCTGGCAGTGACATCCCAGCACCCTGGTCACGTTTGGATGGACAGCACCGTACACAGGTGCCTCTGGCACTTCAGGCTCAGGTAAATCCATGTACAAAACTTTTTATTTTTTTCCTTTTTTTTTTTTAATTGCGAAAGTAAATTTCTCTGTAGGTTGGTTTGTACAGGCTGTGATTTAAAACCCCATCCAACACCCCAAGCTGTGGTCAAGCAGCCTCTCCCTTTCTTCTCATGCAGATGAGACTCTGGATACTTTTAAGCAAGTGGTTTTGATTTAACTGCACTTTTTGATGAGGAATTAAAGCCCTCCACAGCTTAGAAAATTCAAGAAATGAACACCCTTTCTCTACCCATCCTCAAGTAATAAATGAAAATAAGAGATTTCTGAAATAGTTTCCCTTAATAAGCATTGATTAGAGTCACAATCTCTGCCAAGCAGTGGGAGCCTGCATCCAATGTGGACACGTCAAAAAGGTTCAATCTCAAGATAAGAAATATTTTATTTATTTGTTTTTACAGCAAGAACAATCAAACACTGGAACAACCTGACCAGGGATGTGGTGGAGTTCCCAGTTTTGAAGGGTTTCAAGCCCCATCCCTGGAAGTGTCCAAAGGTCAGGCTGGAAGGGGTTCTGAGCAACCAGTGGAAGTTGTCCCTGCTCATGGTAGAGGCTGGAACCAGTTAATCTTGAAGGTCCCTTCTGAACCAAACCATTCCATGAATCCATGAAGATGAAATTGGACAAAGTGTTAGACAATCTCATCAAAGATCCCTTCTCACATAGGGAATGAGAGCTATGGCCTCTTCTGATTAAAGATCCTACTTGCTGGACATGGGATGTGGACATAAAATCCTGGAGATGTCCCCCTAGATAAGTGAACTTTAGTGAAGGAGGTCTCCTCAAGATGCCTGATCTTGGAGTGAAGATCTGCTCCCTGTTCTTAGCAGGTGGCGGCTGCCCCAACCCTCCAAAATCTCCTTCCGAGTCCATGACTTATCTGCCATGATGAGTAAACTTTCCTTCCCCTTCTCCTTTCCCAAGCCAGAAAGAGCCAAAGCATCGTTTGTTTTAACAGTAGATAGAGCAAGAGAGATCCACACGTGTAAAACCTGAGCTGTGGAGCTGTGCCAATCCAAAGGCAGGCAAGGTGAGAGGGAAATGGCAAATGCCTCATTTATTTCAAAACTGCTACACGATCCTGCCTGGGAGTCTGTGAAGCTGTTAAAAAAAAAAAAAAAAAAAACTTAAAAGGACGTGGTGGTGTTGATGGGGAGTTGGCAGCTTCCTTTGTGCCGGCTGTTTATTCTCATACAAAGCAATTCAAATGCGGAATGTTTACCCAATGGAAACCCCTCGGCATTGTGTTTCCCCCTCGGAGCCTCGCACAGCTCATTCCTCGCCAGCTGGAGCTCTGCAAAACACCTTTCTTACTCACCCATGGCCACCCACACCCAGATGCCACCCACACCAGGCCTGAAGGAGTTCGAGGAACAGGAGTTGACCAGGATGTCTTTTAAGCCAACACAAAAGTCCCTGACTTGCCCTCCTACCCTTTTTCTCCATTTCTGCCTTTAAATTTATAAAAGACACGAGGTACATCGCTTTGATGTCAGGTTGATACTCAGTTCCCAGGAGTTTGATTCCCTTCTCTGCCACTGATGCCTCCCAGGGTAAAGGGTCATTGTCATTAAGGCCACATCCCTGTGACAGGCAGTGGTGACAAAGACTTCGAATTTGTAGTGCCAAAATCTCCCGTGTCTCTAACATGGTCCATTAGCTAAGGCTCAAGACTAACGATTTCCCATCAGCCAGGAATGTGGGCAGAAGCAGCTGATAATTATAGAAATCCTGCAACTCTTCCCTTACAAGCTCAGGAAATCCTTCAGCAGGATAAAGTTAAAAGGGATGCTGAAGTTTTCATCTGTAATGATACAGTTATAAGAGTTCCATGTAAAATCCCCTAAAATAGGGTTCTATAGAGAGCTATAGAATCATAGGTTGGTTTGAACCGGAAGGGACTTTGAATGCTCTGAGGCCTATCCCCTTCTGCCTCAGTAAATATCAACTCTCTTCTCCTGTGAAGACCCCCGTGAAGACCCCCATGAAGCCCCTCAGCCCTGTTCAGAGCCATGGATTGTTACCATCCAACCTCCTTAAAACAGTACAGAATCCAGACTGGTTTGGGTTGGAAAAAGCCTTAAAGTTCCAGCCCCCCAGTATCTGTTGCATAAAGGGTGAAATTTATTTTTCATGGCTTTCTCTATTTCAGATATATTTTGTGAGCCACTCCTGCTTACTCTGGAAGATTTGTTGCTTACCTCAATTTCCCTTTCTCTTGGAAAGAAATCTCTCTTTTCAATTGAAACTGAATTTCCTCAGCCCTGTTTCTGGACCCTGCAAAGTCCTGCTGTTCCCCTGTTTCCACCTTCAAAGGGAAGAGATGACCTTGCTCAGATCCTCTCTGGGGAGTTGCACTGAGCTTTGGAGGAAGGGAAAACCTCGTCGCTGCAGCAGCCATCAGCTCATGCATATGCCACTGTCAATTCATCTAAAGTCTGTTGGACAAATTCCAGCACTCTGCAGGGAAAGAAAAAAAATTAAACAAAGAGAAAGAAATAAAAAGGAGCTGGCAGAGATAATGGGATATGCCAGAAATTATTGTAGCTCTTTTTTTATTCTGATTCTCGAGGTTCTTTAGGGTTTTTACCTCCTTCATTAAGCTGGTGTTTGGTATTTGCTCTGGATAGGCCCACCCTAAGCTAATTATTAACCTCTTAACTAATTGTTAACTTAGCTGTAAATGAGGACAGAGAGAACTCCGAGCCTTTTCACAGAATTATTACATTTGGAGATGACCTCTGAGATCACCGACGCCCATCACTAACCCAGCACTATGCTCACCACCACACCATATCCCTGAGCCACATCCACACACCTTGGAACACTTCCAGGGACTGGTGACTCCAGCACTTCCCTGGACAGCCCTTTCCTATCCTTAACCACGCTTTCACTAAAGAAATTTGTCCTAATATCCCATCTGAGCCATTCCTGGTGCAATTTTATGTTGTTTCTTCTTCTCCTATCTCTTTTTTACTTGGGAGAAGAAACCAACCCCTACCTGGCTGCACTCTCCTGTCTGTTCCAGAGTTCAGGCTATTCTTTGCTTCCTAGACGAAAATCCTGGATGCCCAAGGAAATGCTCCACACACTAAAAGGACAAACTTGATGGAAAACAATTTCCCAGGAATTTCAGGATGCAGGGAAACAGATTCCAGGGGTCAGGATGGCCGAGCGGTCTAAGGCGCTGCGTTCAGGTCGCAGTCTCCCCTGGAGGCGTGGGTTCGAATCCCACTCCTGACAACTCCTTTGCTGGCCAGAGCCATCCCACAGGGAATTCTGCTGCCTCTCTGCGCAAGATACATTCCTGGATATCTTGCTGGTTTTGTCCCAGGGATTAACACCACTATTGGTCGCTCATGCTGTTCATGTTCACAAAGAGTGTCCCTACCATTAATCAACACATGGTGTAGGTGGGGTTTCATTTTTTCCATAGGATCCATCTGGCTCAGGTGGAATTTTGGCTTTCTGGTGTTTTACAGGCACTGAGGCTACTGGTGACAAGTGTCTCACCTGTCTCATGGGGGAAAAGAGTTCTAAGCCATGAGTTTTGGGGCTGGTGGAGGGCTTTAAACGAGATTTGAAGGGGAAGGGGATAAACCCAGGCTCCCTGGGTGAGCCCAGGGGCACCATGCCAGTGTTGGGATTGAAATCCATCTGCTTGTGGCATGGAAGGCCCTACAGAGGGACCTGGACAGGCTGGGTCAGTGGGCTAAGTTCAAAAAATGAATAAATGTGGCACGTTGTGGCATGATTCAGTGGCCATGGTGGCATTTGGTCAAAGACTGGATGTGACAGTCTTAGAGGTTTTTGCCAAACCTATCAATTCTGTGGTTCTTAAACTCAGAAATCCTCTTTAAACCTAAACAAGACAACAAGGAAAAAAAAAAAAAAGCAGCAGCTGCAGCAGTTAAACGCAGAACAATCTTTTTACTGCACCATTTTTTCCCTAATGGATGTGAGGCTTCATAACATTTATGCTGCAAATTCCTTGAGATGATGTCTATTATTGAGTGTTTTATCTAGCCCTGCAGTGTTTGAGTACTGCTGGTAGTAGAAATATCCTCATCTGTCAGAGCAGGAACTCTCAGCAATAACTGCTCCACTCCTCTTCCACGAGAATTTTTTGGTCATAGCTTATCTCCATTGCAATCAAACCCCAGACCCTGGGTTTCTTCCATTATTCATTTTCAAAACCAGTAGCAAATCCTTGAGATCCTTGTGTGCCTCCCAGGCAGACAGGGGAGTCTAGCAAACAATGATGTATAAAAAGAGCAGGAAAATTGGTTTGTCTTGAAAGGCAAAGAAATTGGACGAAATGAATCATCCCATCTTCACTTTCTTAATAAGAGCAACGCAGCAGCACTTTGTGCACTCAGGTGTGCACCTTCCTTTAAATATTATATGCTTTTCTGCTATGGGGAAGGAGAAAAAAAGGTGCAGAACTGATGTCAGGGCAAGGATGAATTTCAAGTTTTAAGTCAAAAAAATAAACTCTTCCTTTGAGACAGACATTGTGGAAGGAAAGTCTTGGCTGATGCAAGAGCCCAAGTCTGACTGAGAACATAAAACCTTAGAAGGTTTTTGTGATTGTCAGAGTTGGCAACTTCACCACTGCCCTGGGCAGCCTGTATTGATGCTTGACCACTCCTCCAGTGAATATTTTTGTTCCTGATATCCAGCCTGAACCTCCCCTGGTGCAAGATCTCCCCTTGTCCTGTCATTAATCATGTGGGAGAAGACACCAAACCTTGTCTTTAATTAGAATATCTGAGTGAAAGTTTTCTCAAAATCAGATGTTCTGGTGCAATCAGCAATGAGATGTTTCCCCCAAAACTGCTGCTGAACAGAGAGGATCGAATATTTTGGGATCAGCTGACTCCCACTGTGGAATGGTGCTGGTTCAGCACATCAAAATATCAAGTAAGTGTTGGCAAACTGCTGAGGATGGTGGAGAACAACCCTGAGTATTTCAGATGTCAGGAGGGAGATTAGATTAAAAGGAAACAATGTGTGCAATTTGTCTAATACCTGACTAAGGGGAGCAGAACTGTCCACAGGCATTTGCAGAATGTAAAACCAACAAAGAATGAGAAAGATTGGGTTAGAGAGGAACAAATAGTGTTATTAGGAGCAGTGGGAAATGAAAGAAAATACAGCCTGAACTGCTTGGAATTTAATGCATTCTTCTGTAGACATTCCTGTTATGTAACATTTGTGTTAAAAACTTAATCTTTCCAAAAATGTCAGGGGTTTTACAGAATAAATGATGATAATTCATCATCTTTTGTTGTTATTGTTGTTTGTAAATAGAAACAACCAAAAAAATAATTCTAGCTTTCAGTGGTGAACTTGAAAAGAAACACCATCTGTAGACTAATTTTTAATAAACAAGATTATATAATAAAAGACATTTGGTTGGAATTTACTCTGATTCCTGGGTTCTTGGAAAGGAAGGAAGACACCAAAATCATCTCTGGACACAAAAAGTCCAATTTCGAGATGCCTCAGAAATAGGACCATGTAGGAGAAACAGTGGAATTTGGTGGTAGAGAAGAAAATTGGTTTAATTCTCCAGGAAAACTTTCACTGCAGGAGAAAGACATGTCCCCAAAAATTTCTCCAGTGCCTTCCAGACTTCATATATATTTATATATACACGTGTGTGTGTATGTTCATATACACAGATGCACATACATATATTTATATATACACATAAATATGTATTCACACACATATATATAGGGAACCAATGCTTTTCACACAGAATTTTAAAGGAAATTAACATTCTACTCCCCAAATCTCGCTTGCAGAAGCTGGATGGTGGGAGAGATATTTATTTTCTGATCCCATGAGGTGTAAGATTCTCCCCACAAAATGATGCAACCCAAAGGAACTCTGAAGCTCTTGAGGAAAATTAGCTGCATAAATAGGCAGGTGGGTGGATAAACAGAGAGACAGGAACATGGAATTTGCTTGTTCCAACAACTTTAAAGTGGACACCAACTTGGAAAAAGTTGCTCCTTCTCTGATGAGTTTTAACATTCAAATTCACAGGAATTTTGTGGTTTTCCTGAAGTCAGAATAATCTCAGCAGCTGATCCTTGCAGCATGGCCAGCACTTTGATTGGCATCCAAATATTCTGGAGCAGGGATCTGCTCTTGGCCAGGGGACTTCAGGACAGACTGGTGACAAGTGAAGTTCAGTTAATGGCCTGGTTTTCTCCTCTAAAATGACCCAGCAGAATGTAGCAAGAATGTGTTCAGCTTTAAAACATTGGGCATTGCATTAATACTTTAGAATATCTTTACTTTAGAATACTTTAGAATGTCATTCTAATACTTCAAAATGTCTTTCCCAAGGTGAATATCCTGAGCTGTGAGGGATCCACAAGGATCATCGAGTCCAAATTCTGGTCCTGGACATCCCAACAATCCCATCCATGCCTGAGAACCTTCTCCAAACCCTTCTTGAGCAGCCTTGTGGCTGTGACAATTCCCCGGGGAGTTGTTCCAGTGTCCAACCAGCTCTGAGTGAAAAACTCCTAATTTCCAACCTAAACCTCCCTTGGCACAACTTCAGACCATTCCCTTGGGTCCTACTGTTGGAAATGGTACCAAGTTCAAAATTTTTTACATAACTTTAGTCAGGGGTTTTTTTTCACCTTTGTCCCATGGGAAGGGAATTGAAGTTTCTTTGCAAAAGATTGTTTTACCAGACAAGGTCTGATGAGGTCTGAACATCTCAGCAGATAGGGAGTAGCTCAGAAAATGCACAAAAAAGATCATTAATGACCATTAACTGCAACCATCACCTCTGGCATGGTCTGAAACACCTGGTCTGGGAAAAGAGAGATTAAAGAAAGGAGAATGAGAACCTAATTAATATCAGAGGCAAAGAAAACCATATCCAACAGGAACCCAAATACCTTATAAGAACTGAACTACCTGGGACCAATGAACATCCAACCAATTAATTTCTATGGGTTTTGACTGGGTTATTAATATATATATAATAAAAATTATAATTATAACAATAATAATGTTGTTATAATAATATATAGACTATATAAAACAAATTAATAAATATAATAATATAATAATATACAAAATATATTTAAAAATCTAGTAAAGTTCATGTGTGATGGAATGGTTTTCTCTGCACAACCTGGACAATGTGTGGATGAAATAATTTCTGTTGCAATCCCATCCTGTGATCTGATGTAATCTTTTAGCATGGCCAGAAGTGATCCTCCTTTTACACTGGAAATTGCCTGTTTTCCAAATGGACTGCAATGGTTCCAATAGTTTGAGCAGGAAGGATTTGGGGAGAGGGAGGAAGACACCCCAAATTTCAGGTGTTTGCAGTGAACCAATTGTCCAGGCAATTACAGGGAGTTCCCAAGGGCTGTTCCAACCTTTGGGCCCTATGGGAGGCTCTGTGGTGGTATCCAGACAAATCACCTCCCGCACACCCTGACTAATTACTGTTCTTTGCCCAATTAGCGCATACCAATCCTCCAAGTGAAAGCAAAACGTCTGCACCCACTGAAAGGAAGGCTCTGAGCTGAATCCAGAATGTGTCTCCTCTTTCCAGCAGGAAATCTGTGCTGTTTGGGGTTGTTCTTCCCTGCTTGAGCATGAAATCAAACCAGAGCTGATAATAAACACACAAAAACTGTGTTTCAGCTCCTGCAGCACCCTGAAACACAGGGAGGAGATGACACAGGAAAGTCAAAGGGGTTCCAGTCCCAGGGTTTATTCCATGCCTTTCTTAATTGCTTATAATCTACATGGGAAAAGCAATAATTTCTCTTTTCTTTCTCAGTTGCACTCCAGTATTAAGAATCCAACTGCATTTTCCCCCTTTCAATCATCGAGCCCAACCATTATTTTGACAGGGCTTTTTTCAGTCTGAGTTTGCTATTACTGCATAGTGGATGGTTTATATTGCTAATTAGCATCTATTAAGGCTGTTATCCCATTCAAGCCTTGATGAATGGAGATGGAAAGGAATAAAGCATCAGAATAAATCAGAGCAGGAGAAACTGAGTTCTCCTGTGGGAAATCTCTGTGAGTTGAAAGTGTCTGGATGTGTGCAGTGGAATTTTATATATGTACCTTCTATCATTGATGTTATTTTGGCTTTCAAACCTGTTATCCATAGTCTGGATACTTTAAAACAGAAGAGTTGGCATCCTGGGTGTTTTGGGAACAGCTTCCTGTCTCTAGGATCCAATGGGAAACTGGAGATAACCAGGAGAAATAGAAGAACTGAAAAAAAAATATGAGTAACATAAAATCAGCATTCGAAAATCTTAAATTCAGTGGTTTCCCAAACTTGAGGTGTTAATGGTCCTTGATAAAAGTTATACTGGGCAATGATATCCAGACAAACAGAACATTTACAACCTGTGGAAATGGGAGAGGCAAAGGAAAAACCCTTTTTCCTCCTCGTGGTGTTGGGAGCTGAATTTTGGAAAAAGTAAAGCTCACTGATTCTGAAATTAAGATTATTACAGAGAAAAGAGGAAAGCAAGGGATTTCACTGCTGAAGGGAATGTTATTTCCAGGAATAACCCATCAGGTGGACTCTGAGAAGCCCCACACAGAGCCCAAGTCTCTGACTGAGCCTTGCAGTCCTGATACAGAAATCTTTACCCATGAAAAAAAAAAAATGAATCAGAGCTTCTATTTAACAAGACATTTGAAAAGAAAACCAAAGGAAATATTCTGCCCCTTCAACTTCCCAGCCCTTCCTCTTCCTGAGACCCCCATTTTTGGGAAGGGGGCATCTTTCTTGTAGGATGGCAAAGGCATCTTTCTTGTTCCGTATGAGCTGGCAGAAACCCCAGCAGGTTTTTACATGAACATTCACACAGAAGAAACCACTCCTGGCATTCCATCCCATAGTAAAAAATCAATTCCAGCCCTTACCATGTGTCTTTCTCTTTTTTCTGTGACTTTTTCGTGGGATGCATCAAAACCAAGTCTGCCTCCAAGCCCCATGCAGTGAGATTTCCCTGCCTTTATTTGGACAAAACACTTCCATGTTTTCCTATGGAAAAAAGACTCCATATGTGGTGTAAACTGGCCAAGCTGCGAAAGTCCTGGTGAGATGGACCAACAAATATGGGCTCTGGAGCTGGGACTGTGTTCCCTGTGTTGTAGATCTCCACGTAATTCCATCTGCAGAAAAAAAAATCAAATAAAAGGGAGTTGATGGATACGACTGGAGGGGGGAATCAAAGCCCATCTGGAATTAAATCTGGTAAGGGACATGAAGGGCAGCAAGTTTTCTGCAGGAATATCAGCAGCAAAAGGAAGAGTGAGGAAAATGTGGGGCTGCTGCTCAGCAGGGTGGGAATTCTGGTGGCAAAGAACATGGAAATTGCCCAAGTACTCCTCATTTAAGTCTTTGTGGTAAAATCAGCCTTCAGAAATCTCAGTTTCCTGGACCAGAGCAAGGAAGATTTAGCCTCAGGGAAGGAGGATCCAGTCAGGGAACACTAAGACAAAATAGACTTATGGAATGCATGGATGAGGATGGGATAGATCCATGGGATCTGATGTCATTGCAAAGTCACTCTCACTTATCTTTGAAAGGTCCTGGTGGCCCTGGAAGTTCCCAGGAGCAGAAGGAGGCAAATTTCACCCCTGTCTTCAAGAAGCACAGAAAGGAACTCAGGACAGGGAGTTCCTCAGGAAGCTGATGGAGCAGCTAATCTTGGGAATTGGTTTGGAACACACGTCCAGTTCTTTGAATTTCAGTGAGGGAACTTAATGGTCATTGTGGGCAATGCCTGTGGGAAGCTGGAATTGGTGGTGTGCTGAGATCCCTGGGTTTGGAGTCTCTGCTTGTCTGAGTCTCTCCACGCTGTTTGCAAACTGCTCTGAGCAGGAACAATCTGTTCCTTCAGTCCTGAACTGCTGTGGGATTTTGCTCTGGGTCTGGATCCTACCACAGCTCAAATGTTAAACATTCCAAACCAGGATCATTTGGATGGATTGCTGACATCAGTGGCTGGAAGAACTGAATTTAAAAGGGTGGAACGACCCACTGGAGAGGCCCTTTTTGTGGAGGATCTTGGACAGCCCCACATAAATCTTGGACAATGTTCTCAGGAATGTGGTGATTCTTGGAGTTGTCCTGTGCAGGACCAAGAGCTGGACTCAATATTCCTTGTGGGCCCCTTCCAACTCAGGACATTCCATGATTTGGTGATCCTGTGAATTCTGAAGTCATTGCTGTCTGTACAGGCAGGTCTCCAGCTGGCACATGGATGAAGACATCAGGGCAGAGGTGTTTGGATTTGGACCCAAATCCCTCCAGTCTCATATTCCCACATTCCCCTCTCAAGGACTGCAATCCACAGCCCAGGGATCCTGGTGGGAGACAGGCAGGCAGAGCAGGAGGTGGTTTTCTGCCCCAAGGATGTTCTTCCAGCCCATTCCTGAGGGTCTGATCTATCCCAAAGTATTTTTGAGCTGGATTTATATGTGATGACCTGGCTGTCCTGTGTGTGTGGCTGTTGCCTTTTCTGTGTGTTTTCCTTGCAGTTTTTTAATTCATCTGAATCAAAACCCCTCTGGCAAAAAAGCAGAGATCTCAAAGGTTCTCAAGGGTTATATTTCCACAAGATTCAAAACCAGCAAGACACAAGTCTGAAGGGAAATAAACTTCATTAACTCAGATACTCATGGTGCGATTGTTTTACTCTCTTTATTAACTCACAGAAAGGTGAACAAGTTCATTTTCCTCTTCAAATAAGGAAAACAAATATTATTTTACATGCTGCCAGGCAAAGGTTAGAAGAGAAAATCTCTGCCCACTAATGCTGTTCTATTCAATGCACGACTAAAATCATATTTGCTTTGATAGAAAATCTTTATCCTGAGATAAAGACAAGTCTCTGGTCTCTTTTTGGAAGTCCTTGTAGGAACATAACTTATACCGATGGTAATGCACAGGTTATGGATGTAATAACAAATAGTTTGAAAGTCTGGATGTTTGGAAAATCAGCATTGACCAACCTGTGGTGTGTCAATCATGAGGTATTTGGAAAAACATGAAAGAAAACCATCAGTGGAGAAGAGGAATGACCCAAAATTCTGCTTGACAGTGAATCAGTCAAAATATAAACCAGTAAATGAATAGTTATTAAAAAGTTATGCTTATTTTGTGTTTAAAAGTTATGCTCATTTTTATGTGTCTAAAACCCAAAAGCCACTGCAGCAACACCACAAAACAACAGCAAAAATGGTACTTGAGAAATAGTTGGAGCTATGTTAAAAAAGGTTATGGTTCCCTCGTGTGAGAGTGCAATTCTTGTGTTCCTTTATTCACGATGTTTATGTTTCTTAGGAAGTTTTGGGCAGAGAAATTGGGAGAAAAGCAAATTGTTTGAGTAATTTTCTGCTGAACACTCTGACAAGGGAACTTTCCATTTCCAACTGTGCATTGGAGACAGAGATAAAATAGGGGGGACCTGGCCAGGTGGGAAAGTCAAGAATAAGCAGAAATGAGGAAACTCACAGCAAATGTGTGAGAAAACCTCATGAAATATAGAAGAGAAGAGGCTTTTTCCTAGGGATCCCAAAAATTCAGTTTTGTTACAATACAGAAAATAATGGAAGCTAATGATGGGAGAAATGGATTTGTTTTATAAGACAATGATCAAAGACATCTTTGTTTTCAAATCCAATTTGATTTTTTTCTCCTTTTCTCCAGCAGATCCAAAGACCTTTCTTTAAACAACACATCCATCAAGCTGGAGTTCAGCAATGCAAACCTTTAGAGAAAAAAAGACAACTCAATGAGGACTTTTTTGTGCTCACTTTAATTCAAAATTTGGGAAATTCCACTTCAAAGATCTCTGACTACAGGACCCATCACCTTGGCACTGCAGGGCCTCTCCAAACCCTTCTGGACCTCTCGTCACCAATTCCATGCTCAGCTGGAATCTCATCCTCTAAGATATTATCAGGATGAGTGAGTTCTGTTTATTCCTATTTAAACCAAATTCTTCAAGTCTGTTCTTTCTAACTGTGAGCCAAGGGGCAAAACAGGAGCTTTTGTCTGAGGCTTTTAATGAGTGGCAGAATACAATAATACAATTTTTGTATCCCAGTAATAATTCTTAGAATTAGAGAGTGGGGAAGACTGAGGAATAGATGCAAAAAACTTTCAGGGATAATGGCGATAGACATCCTGAAAGTTCATGGAACAGTTTGAATAGGAAGGGACCTGAAAGATCTTCTCATTACAGCCCCAGGGTCACCTTTCATTACACCTTTTTTCTCAAGAAAAAAAGTGTTGGGAGTTTATTTATATAAATATCCCCATGGATCCCCACCATTTGAAAACCTTGGTACATTTGTGTTCGCTCTTAATTGGTAGATTTTGTGAGCTTTACTTTTTTCTTATTTTAGTTTCTTTTGTGTTGCAGTAGGGGCTCAGCTGTTCCATGCTCCATCCCCTGTGAGACACCAGGAGGTGAAATCTGCCCTTTGATCTCATACAAAAATAATGATTCACTGGAGAAATTGCTTTGGTTCCTGCAGTATTTCAAGAGGCAGACTTAGATTTCATCCACCCACCCACTTCCTTCCTTCCTTCCTTCCTTCCTTCCTTCCTTCCTTCCTTCCTTCCTTC
>JAWWMS010000120.1:151800121-151817671 GCA_035048045.1 Chlorospingus semifuscus
GCTCCAAGCCCTGTCCAAATGGTCTTGGACACTTCCAGGGATGGGGCAGCCACAGCTTCTCTGGGAATTCCATTCCAGGGCCTCCTCACCCTCACATGGAAGAATTTCTTCCCAGTGCCCCATCTAAATCTAAATTCCTCCATCTTAAGGCCATTCCCCTTGTCCTGTTATGCCATACCCTTATAAAATTCCCACTCCAGCTCCTTTCCAGGCATATGAATCAACAAGCTGAAAGTTGATAAACATCCAAGACGAAATGACTGAAAACCACATGACACCCCACCGGGCTCACTTTAATATAACAGGATCCTAAAAATCCCTAAACATATCCTAAAAAGTAATGAAAATGGTCGTGTCCTCCATAAAAATCACCACAAACTGTGTCAAGAATCGAGCTGGATGTACACAGCAGCCCTTCTTTCAATTCCTAATGATTAAAAATCAGCTGTAAAAGCACAAAACCTACCTGCAGCTCATCCTTGGTGCAAATGAGTGTTGCAGGAAGGGTTCTGGGACAACTTCCTGCTCCATGATGGGAGCACCCAGCACTCACTGGAGCAGTTCGGATGTGATAATTGGAGCCATTAGAGCCCGTTGTGTCAATAATGGAAATTTCACAGCCTTCCTTAATTACGTGGAAAAAGGAGATCCAAGGGAGCAGTTGGGCTGTGCACACACACAAGGCCTGCCTGGAAAGTCAATAAATATGATTTACGTCACTGAGCGGGGAAAATGTTTTGATTAAAAAAGGAAATAAAAGACAAAAAAAAGGCTAAAAAACGGGAAAAAAAAAAAAGAAACAAAGCAACGTGGTCTAGTGGAAGGTGGCCCTGACAATTGCAGGGGGGTGGAACTGGATAATCTTTAAGATCCCTTCCAGCCTAAATCATTCTATTATTCTATAAAATAATTTGTATGTGCAATAGATCCATCTTGGCTCCTTCTTTAAGCTGTCCCGAATAAGCAAATTAAGGAGTCCATCAGTCCAGTCGCAATAAAGAAAGGAGAAAATAAAAATTATCAAGAAAAAATTATCAAGAATTGATGATGCTTCTCTCAGTTCTGTAAGTGCTTGGCCTCATGTGCCCTCTCCACCGTTTATGGAATAATGGAATTATTACAGCTGGAAAAGACCTCTGAGATCATCCAGTCCAACCATCAGCATGGCAAAATCCACCATCAATCCCTGTCCCCAAGTGCCACATCCACGGGGCTTTTGAGCACTTCTAGGGATGGTGATTCCAGAGTGTTCCAATGCCTGACCCCCTTCCAGTGAGGAATTTTTTCCTAATATCTAAACCACTCCTGGTGCAACCCGAGGCTGTTTCCTCTGTGAATACCTCTGCATTTTGGCTCTTGGATAGTTCCCACTCTGATTTTGAAGGGGTTTTCAGTAATTTGAGGCAGTTAATCCATCACTGGGCTGCATCTATTCCAGGTGACTCCCTACTCTGAGAGCCAGGAGCAGTAATAAGGCATTTTCCCATTAATTAATGAGTGCAGGTCCAATGACTCTCTAGGGATTTTTATCTGGAACTGCCGGAATGTAAGGGAATAATAATGATTACAATGAAACCTGGAAGACTCTGGGACAAAATTGGAAACCTTATGAGTTTACCTGGCACAGGCAGGCATCTTCCAGCCTCACATTCCTTTCCCACCTCCCATCCCCATCCTGTCCATGTTCCTCCAGTGCAGTTTTGGCCATCAGTCCTCCTCCCTTCTCCACATGACCTCTCTTTTCCGTTCTCTCAGACCTCCCTCACTGAAGCCACCCCTGATGTTGTCTCCTGTGGGAATGGGCCGTGTGGGGATGGATGATGACAAGGACAGATTTTTCCCTCTTTAGTGCTTTTCCCGGTTTTAATTCCCACAGCGTACAGTGGAGTTCTGCCCCCCTCTGCTGGAAGAGCTCAGCACCTCCAGCTGAGCTCAGAACCCTCAAAATTCCTGAACTGGAAGGGACCCACAAGGATCAGCGAATCCAGCTCCTGGCCCTGCACAGAACACCCCAAAAATCCCATCAGGGGCCTGAGAGCATTGGCCAAATGCTTCTTGAACTCTGGCAGGGCTGGTGCAGCTCTTGCTGGTTTGTTCTGCAAGGATCAGGTTGTTCATGGCACTTTTGGCCATGTCCATAGACAATGAAAAGTCAAAACCTGCTCACCTGTAGATTCTCTACAGTGTCACAGGTTGGCGTGGCACTGGAAGCACTTTTGTCACTCGCCTGTCCCCTCAGTGCTTTTTTTCCTCACTTTTTTACTCATTCTCAACAAAGGCAGAGTTCAGTTGTGGAACCATATCTCAAAAATTTCCTTCTCACTCTTGCTAAGAGTTTGTGGTTAAATGAGTTCCAAAGAGCTGGAGACTCAGCAGCTCTCCTTGAGGCATCTTTGGCCTTCAGATCATCTCTGCATCTCCAGCCTGAGCTCAAAAAGGATCTCTGGGAGGTCCACTGGGCATTTATTCCCTGCTGTAAATGGAATTACTCCTTTTATTTCTCCAGCTAACCTACCCAAGTGCACTTTACCAGTTGCATCCCACCCTGGACTGTTTTCCTTCATTGGAGAAAGACCAGGGATGGAGCAGGGAATGGGGCTAAATCCATCTGAGTGCAAAGATTTTCTGGAAAAGGATCTGCAGAGGCAAAGTCCTTTAGCTGAACATCTTTGAGGCCAATCAATCTATTGCTAAAAATAAACATTTTAGTTTAAAACACTCTGAGCTCCTTTCCCTGCTGTGTTCCCTGACTCCAGCCTGGATAACCCCTGGATGTTTTAGAGGTAATGAACCCAAGGAATTGAGAATGCATCAGATAACAAAGCCCCAGCTCCTGGATCTCTGCTGGGTGCAGGTGCTTATCGCTCGCAAAGGCTCTTTGGTTGTCAAATGGAGCTGATTGAGGTTAAATTTCTTTACTTAGTCCTATCTTGCCTCAGTTCTGCTGTGAATTTCTCAAACACAAGTAGGAATGTGATTGTCCTAATTTCAAAGATTCTTCTCTCAGCTGTACCCAACCAGAGCCCTGCAGGATCCACAGTCCCACAAAGTGCAGCTTCCCCCAACCTCATGGGCTACATCTGACTCAGTTTTAAGGTCTGAACAACTCAGTGCATTTCATTTTTTATGTCAACCACATGCTTTTGCTGAGAAGAATGATTTCCATAAGCCAGGTAACCCCAATAACCCCAATAACCCCAAATTTTCAGATAGTTGAGTCACCCATGAACCAAGGAAGAAAGAGCAGAAAATGAGGCAGGAAGCAATTGAAGCAGATATTTCAAAGTTTTATTGTATAAATCTACAAAAGGCTTTGCTACAATAGCAAATTGAGTGTAGCACTATTCTACTGGCAGGCTCTAGTGGCTTGGTGTGATCTTGTAACTCCAACATGATACATGAGGAATAAACTGCCCGATCCAGTCAGATCCAGGGCAGGTGATGTCGGCTTACAAAGACCTTTTGGCTTCAACCCCTACAACCTGCAGCGCTTCGACACGTTTGCCTTTTGCACAAGGTTGCTTGAATTAATAATATCTCTAGTAAAAATAAAACCTCTAAAGTAGTTTCATCAGTAAATGCAAAAATCGCCTAGGGAGGAAAAAAAAATGCAGTGGTTGAAATCTGCTAAAGTTCCAGAGGTACAACACATCCACACACTTCTCATTCACGTGACTCTGCCCCAGGAAAATAAACTACCAGTCCTTCCTGCAGAGGCTGGTAATAAAAACCAGGGTGCTACAAGTAAAGCTCCAGTTTGCTGGGAGCAACAATTGAAATCAAATCAGTCCAGGAAATTCAGTTCTGCACACTCCAAAAAGCCAGCTGAAAATGTAAAATAACTCAGGACCAAATGACCAAATAGCACAGACAGGCTAATTCCCTAAAAAAAGCAGGAAAAATAAAATGCCTATTGAGGCAGTCTAGTCCCTTGGAAGAGACTGAAAATAAGCACCTCAAAATCAAATATAATTTAGACCTTAAGATGATGCCCGGGAATCTGCCTTTACATGGTTTTATGGAATTTTCCAGTCCTGGACATTTTTGCTGAGCCTTGTTGGAATGCGCCTTAGGTCCCTCTGGCTTAATTCAAATGCAACAAAACACCACAGAATTTAAGTAATGTGGATTTTTTTGCTCAACACACACACACCCACACCCCACACCCACACCCATACCCACACCCACACACAGGACAGTTGGCTCTGGAAGAGAGAGGAACCAACTGGACCTCTTCGGCTGAGAGATGAACCAAAACTGTCTTGTCCAGCTCACTCGAGCTCTTTTTGGGCTCCCTGGGTCTGGATGGAAACAGTCACTCCAAAGCCAGCACAAGAACCCCAGTTCTTGCAATAACTCTAGCCCATGCAGACCCAGAGAGCGCCTGCTGTCTCACAAGGCTCCTTGCTGGCAAGACAGCTGGCCCAGATGTGCAGGCTCCAACAGTTCAGACAAGCATCTGGACCGTGGGATGCTTCTCCAAACTCCGGGAGCCCTTTGAGGTTTGGAACTGATACCCGCATGAAAGGACTCAGGAGAGGTGAGTTACAGCATGGCCAGCAGGGAGGGTTCGTAGCCAAGGCAGGATCAGCCCCCTGGCAAAGTTAATCAGGAAAGTTTGCTTTTTTTTCAGTGAGGATCATTTTCTAGTGAAGATTTCTTTAGGTGAGTCCCAGCGGCCCCAGACTGCAGAGGTGTGCAGAATCCTCTCTCCACAGACAGTCAGCATTCCTGCTGTCCCCAAAGCCTGGACTTGGTTCTTCTGTTCTGGCCTCTCTTTCCATTCTCAGCACTTGGAGTACCTGGACCAGCTCAGGCTTTTCTTTGTCCTGCTGGAAGCAGCTTCCCAGTTTCATTCTGGCTCTCAGCACCTTTAATGTTTGCATTGCACTGCATGGGAGGCTCTTTGGTGCACGGTTTGCCCTCTGTCTGCCTGCAGCACTTTCTTCTCCCCTGGGAGAGCTCTTGGACACAGAGAAGGAATCTCAGCAACAGCAGCAGGGATTGCTGGAAAAGAAAAAAAAATGCAACAACTCCTATTAGATTTTTGAAGTGGGGAGAAAGGGGAAATTCTCAGGAGCTGAGATTAAATTTTGCCATGCCTGCAGCCTGGAGGACCCACCAGGTGTTGGAGTTTAAGGATCTGCCCATGGTCCAGCCAAGGGAAAGCCACAATGCAGTCCCTGGAGTATCAATTACTGGGGCTGGTACTTGGGTTCTGACACCAAGGAGCTGAAATCCCACCTCTCAGGTGGTGCCAGGCTGCTGCAGCCCCTGGGACTGTTTCAAGACCAGCACAGCTGTTTGCACTTGGGCTGTTCAATATATCGGGGCACTGGGGGGATTAAGGCAGACCCACAAGGCAATATAGGATGTAATTACCTGTGCCAGTCTTTCCTCCAGGTGGTGGATCTGGCTGTTGGTAGCTGAGGGTCCTGAGAGCAGGTCTGATGTTGAGGCCTTTGTTTTGCAGCTTTTTCTGTGGCTTTCCTCCCAAATGCTGCATGCTGCGAAGTGATTCCTTCTCAGAGGAGGATCTGAGTGAGTCACTGGAAGCAAGAGGAGACAGAGCTTGTAATACATGGCCAGCTCATCCTCAGCAGTGACTCCCACTCCCCCCATCACTCAGCCTGGGTCATTAGTGAGAAATGCTCCTTTTCTCTGCACACTGAGCTGTTGACAAACTGGGAAAGAGTGAGAGGAGAGCTCCCACCATTCCTGAGACCAGCTGCCAGCAAGGATGCAGAGCAGACCTGCAGCTCCTCTGGACTGTGCATGGAGCTGGGATGTGCTGCCTCAGGTGTCCATGAAGGACAAGGCAGGTTCTGGGGCTGGTCTAATTAAGAAGCTTCCCATTCTTTTGCCATATTAATCAGAAAATGCAGGATACTGCCCTCTTTGGAAACTTTCCCCATTCCTGTATTTCCCTTTGGCTAGCTCTCCCTTCCCCTTTCTCCCAGCCCCAACGCTTCATATCCCATCTCTGCTGAGTTTTTATCCCAGGGCAAGTTTTCTACTGGACATTCTATGACCAGTTTAGCTCTGAAGGTGAAAATGCCAGAGAGCTTCCTTACCTTCAGCCTCTTGGAAGGAGTCACAGCAAAGGCCTTCCGAGCCACCAGTGCCACGTGTCACCGCTGTGGCAGTGCCAAGAGCATCCCAGGGTCACTCCTGCTGCTGCATCCCTGCTGTTTATTTGGTCTGGAGGTGGATGCAGATGATGCCCAAGATATGTCCAGCCTCGGGAAACTTTGGAGAGCCAAACTTCAGGAATGTCTTGCTTCTCTCAGTCCTGTCATCAAGCACTGGCCAAAGGTGAGTGCTGAGCCTTTGCTGTCTCAACATGGAAGAAGTCGCAAAGTCCAAGTCCATCTCCATCTGTGGCGAGATGTTGCAGGAATTCCTCTGTGAGCAGACAACACTGTGTCCTCAGGTGCTCCAGGACAGGGGTGCCAGGCTTTTCCAGGAGCATTTGGAGTCTGTCTGTGTGAGCAGAAACTCCCTGCAGCAATGCACAGGCTAAAACTGTGCTGGGGCACACAGATCCTCTCTCTTCACTTCTTTTGGCTTTTACATGGCAAAAGCTCCTGTTATCTCCACACATCAGCATGGACTCGATTTGCTGCTCTGGGGATATTTTGCTCTGAATTTAGGGTGTGTTTGTTTGTTTCATTCAAAGAATAAGGGTTTTTTTCCCTTCCCTCCCCCCCAGTCTCTCTCGAAAGGGCTCTGGTGTCTCCTCTCTCTACTTAAACACCCTCTTTTCTCTGAAAGGAAGGAGACTGCTCCTTCAATAAATGAGCTCAGAATTTAATTAGAAAATCTGTTTCCTGCTGAATGCACAGGATAATGTGCAGAGAAAGGATGAAATCTGCCTCTGCACTGCAGTGGCCTTGAACTAGAATGAGCAGAAACTAAGACAAGAAGTAAACCAGTAAGAGCCTCTTGAGAGGAAACACATTAAAGCAGGTATTAGGTGCAGTGAAATGAAAACCACAGAAAATAATCCAGATTCTTAAAGCTTTCAGTTCCTGAAATAATAGGATTTTTTTTCTCTTCTTGAGTCAAAAAATAATCAAAAAGAATTACTTTAATCCTTTGGAGCAAGTAAGAGCAGGAGATTGCCAAGTGAACAGAAACGCAGAGGTTAATTAAAAACAGGCAAGGGTCAAACAAGAAAGCTGTCTCCTCAGGACAGGAGGGAGGAGAGAAGGAAAAAGAGAGATCCAGATGGGTAGGAACCCTCCACCAACTGCTGCACTCCTGTGAAGTCCTTGAGAGCTGCCAGCGCCGAGCGGCCGCCTCACAAGTTGGGGATTGTCTCTAGTTTTCTTGTCAGGGAATTCTCATAAAATTGGCTGTTCCCCGCAGTGGTGCCAGCAGGGTCCCCAGCACCACAGCATGGCACGGCCTGGGTGAGGGGGGCAGCCCCATCCTGGGGTGCCTCTCCCCCACCACCTCCCTCCCCCCAGGAGCAAAGCCAATCCCTCTGCTCTGGGCTGTTGGACTGAGCGCTCCTCAGGTCTCAGCCAGAACTTCCCTCCAAGGAGAAGCTTCCTAAATAAGCCCCCTTTCTCCCTTCCACTGAACCCAGTTTCCCCTGAGGGGAGCTCATATGACAGTGGCTGGGGGGCTGGGGGGCTCTGGTTGAGTCCCGTTGCTCGGCACGGGACTGGCGGTGGTTGAGGGGGGCACGGTCTCCACGGAGTCTCCTGGCTGAACCTCAGGGGTCCTCTGTGGGCTGGGCTCCTCAGAGTGCTCCATGTTGCCTTGGACTTCCTTCCCCCTCTGGATCAGCTGCTCTAAGGTCTTGGGCAGGGGGTAGCTCAGGAAACGCTTCAGTTTGGGCTGGAGGGTGCCTACCACGTACTGGATGATCTCCTCCTCATCTGCATCAACATAGAGGGTCTGGTACAGGTCTCTCTTGCGCCAGAGGAACTGATCCAGGGGCTCCCCCTCTTTCTGGGGCAAATCCAGCTCCCTTTTGATGGCATCCCTAGTCAGAGTTCCCTCACTGTACTGCAGGAACTCCTTCTTGAACTCGACCCAGTTTTTGACGGAGTCCTGCTTGTACTCCCACCACTTTTTAGCTGGGCCGTTCATGTGGTTTTGGATCTGAGACAGCCAATACTCCTCCGTTCCGCCCACCTGCTTTAAGTATTCCTCCAAGTGGCTCAAGAACTCCCGGGGATCCTCAAACACCTGGGTCTCCACCGGGGAGGCTGGAGCATCCTCCGACACGGACACCCACTGGTAGGAATCGTGGCCCTGGGGGATGCTGGGCACCTCCCCGGGAGGAGGGGTCAGGGCATACATCTGGCTCATGTCCAGAGCATAATCATAAATCTCCCCCTCACTTGGCCTTATCTCCGGGCCTCCCACCCCAACGGACACCGTCTGCTTGCCCTGCTCCCCAGGGCAGTATTTGCCTCCCATGGACTCCAGGCGGTCAGCCCACTTTTCCAGGCGGAAAAAGACCTCCTTCCAAACATTCATCTCCCTCTTGACCCACCTCTCCAGGTGGGCAATGGTCTCCTGGCATCTGATCAGGCAGGCCTTGATGGACTTCTTCCACCTCTGGTTTTCGGTTGGGACATGGTCCTCTAAGTTGTTCTCCAACTTCCCCACGGATTTCTGCAACCCCTTCAGCTCCCGCTCCACCTGCTTGGAGACCTCTGTCAGGAGGTGCCGGTGGGTCCTCCGGACATGCTCCAGCATTTCTGCCCTGCACTTCCCTATCTGCAGGATCACATTGGGCTTGTTGGCAACTCCACGGTGCCCCTGGAAGGAGTGGACGCCCGCACTGGTGACATTGTCCAGCTGCATGGCTCCGACCGTGCGAGTGGCAAACACAGAAAGAACTGGGTAATGAGCCCCTGGCACTAAGGCTGGATCCCAAAAAACCCCACCACAACACTTTCTCAGAGACACACAGAGACTTCTAAACCCCCCTCCAAGGACTTTTGGACACAAACACAACCCAATCAGATATCACCGCAGAGCAAGCTGGTCGGTCCACGTGGATCCCAGAGAGAGTTGTAGGCAAATTTCTCCCGGTGCCAAGCTGGAAACGCCGGTCTCACGTGTTCAGGGGAGTCCCAGAGAGAACCAGGATCCTCCAGGAGAGAGAGAGGAGTTGGATAGGATGTCCAATCCCGCTGGGAATCTGGAACGCCGCAAAGTCCCCGCCGGAGGAAAAATCACAAGAGATGCACAAGCTGGAAGCTGCAGCAAAAAATCCGGGTGATTTCTCCTCGGGCAAACTAGGTGAGTCGAAAACCGCTTTCACTGGAGATGCTAAGAGCTGCTTCTCCTCCCTGTCTGAACTGCCACTAGTCCAGGCTCCTCCATCTACTTATACTCCACGCAGCTCAACATGTGGGTGGTGCCCAGCCTCCTCCGGCACTCTCAGCGCAGCGTTCATTGGAGGAAAAGCGAGGCCGGTGTCTGTGGCAACCCAGATTTTGGCAGCCTCCCCTCGCTTGCCACCCCCTCGCTCACGCCCCCAGACTCGACGCGAGAGAAGCGCTTGAAAGGTGCTGGAGAGACAGTTGGAGAGATGGATGAGTAATCGCACCTTCCGCCTCTCGGAGCGCAGGAAAAACACTTATTCCTTCCACAACTCTTTACTCAGCAAGGTCATCATTAACATGCGTCCCCTGGCAGGGCTCGGGGAGGGCGGGATGAGGAGGAATGCGGTGTGTCAGACGCCCCCGCACACCCCCTGAGCTCACCACACACACACAGGGTGAGCTCACTCCTCATGCAAATGCCTGGGAATGGTGGAAAATCAGCAGCAGGAAAAAAGAAAAAAAAATTAAAAAAAGGGGGAGAGAAGAGAAAGGAAAAGCAAAGAGGAGGGGGGATGCAGAGGGGGAAACACTCAAAGGAGCCACTTCAGCACAAATTGGAGCGCTCTGGACTTTCTCAGGCTTTGGTGGGTGGGAGTCATCCCCGTGGCTTAATTGCACCAGACCAACCACTATCTTGGGAATTTTGGGTGAGGGAGGGGGACGACATCCTGGGTTTTTTTACACCGAATTAAATCCGCCCATCAAAAGCCTGTTCTGTACTTAGCTTTGAATCAGATGCTTAATCAGTGAGCCAGCCCACCAGCGCAGATGAAGCTACATTTGTTCTTCGCTTCTTGACAAGGCAGGAAAAGCCAACCATAAAAGGAGTCTCCGGGTCTTACATAAGGCAGAGATAAAGGATTCCCTAATCCGAAAGAGTTTCCCCGCTGCCGGAACACCCTCGGGGAGGTGCTGAGGACATCTGGGGCCTTCTCGTCCTTTCCCAGTGCCAGTGGCCGGAGGCAGTGGGATGCTGATCCATCAGGATAATCCCAAAAGGGGGTTTGAGCCTGTTGGCAGGTGGGGGGTGTCCTGCCTGTGCTCAGGATGGTGGGCAGTGTGCCAAGGAGGCTTAAGGTGGGTCCTCACTCCCAAAGCTCCTGGCTCGGTGGTTCCTGGTGGGAATTCAGCCATCCCAGAGGAGCACAAAGAGGAGGAGGAGGCAGAGGGTGTTTCAGTGAAGTCCTGCTGGAAGGAGGTCCCGGTGAGCCCAGGTCAAAGCAGAATCACAGACTGGTGGTGGTTAATTTGAAGGGTGTGAGGGAAAGCGGTCAGGATTTCCTTTTTTCCCCTCAAATCTGTGTGATGCAGGAGGGTCCATGTCTGTTCCTGAACAGGTGATGGCTCTCAGGGGACAAGAGGGTTACTTAGGACAGCAGCAGCTGACCTAGGAGGGCTGCATGGTTTGGTTGAAGGGAGGGGAGGAAAAGAATAGCACAGTGAGTAGGGAAGGGGACAAAACCCTGAGGGTGTAACGTGGAATTCCTAATCCAGCACCCCCTCCCAGTGCCACTTCTGACTGCCCTCTGCCTTGCTTACATCTCCAATTTCACCCAGTTTTCCTAAGCAGAAGATTTTGGGGCAGCTGTGTTTGTGTTCAGGAAAAGTCAAACAACAGTCATCTGAGGGGATGGGACAGATCTGGAGCCTTTTATGCTGCGGTCTCAGCACCCCAGAATCTGCCTCAAACCTGCTCTGGCAGGAAGAGATAACACGGATTGGGAGAGACTCTTCAACCTTTGTACCTCTGGATTGGTGCAAAGATATTTCCCGGAGAGCTTTTCACCCAGGAACCCCAGAAATGATCCACAGGATGGGGACAATATAAAGTGACATTAACTCTGTGAAATCACCTGGATTCAGCCTGTCCTTGTCCCATCAAATGCCAGAGTCTGGGATGGAATGGCTCCTAAACCTGCTCCAATAAATGAATCCTTTTCCAGGCCCTGCTGCCTCTTTTTGCTCCTCCCTTGCTTTTCAGCTGGGGAGGAATCCTGGATCTGAACGGCCTCGTTTGACACTCAGTGCAGGATCTCAGGATTATTAAGGATGAAGGAGACTCAGGAGGTTTCTACCTCAACCTCCTACTCTGAGCTGAGTCAGCTGCTGGGTCAGCTGAGATGGTTTCAGACACTGAAAACTGATTCCTCAGAGGGAAAACCTTTCTCCTTGTACCCAAACTGTGTCCTGTTGGAATTTGGAGCTGCTGCCCCTTGTCCTCTCACCAGCCACCAGAAGATCCTGGTTTTATCTCCTTGATAACCCCCCCCAGGACAGGACACTGCTGTTGGGTCCGCCAAATCCATCACTTCTCCAGTGTCTAATCCCACACCAGGCACCATCTCTGACCATCCCAATGGCCTCGACTCATTCCCTGTGATCAGTGTCGTGTGTTAAGAGGCCCAAACCTGATTGCAGCAGCTAAATATGATCTAAAATGCTCTGACTGGAGGGGGATAATCACTTCCATGATCTCCTGGCTGTATTTATTTTCCCACCATCCAGGATCATTATTTTGTTACCAGGACACACTGCTGCATCATCCTCAGCCTGCTGAGCACTCCCAGGTCCAGTTCTCCCAGTCTGTTGCTGCCCAGGGACTCTTTTTTCCCCAGAAATTCCAGAATTAGCCCTTGCTGAACATCACCACGTTTCTCTTGGCTCTTCCCTCCAGCTTTTCCAGGTCTCTGGGTTAATCTCATTCAGCCTCCTTTCACAGAGCTCTCCCCCTAATCACTCTCCTCCTAATTCTGTGGAGGTGGTGGGGGAGGTGGGAGAAGCGAGGACGAATGGGGGTTTTCCTTCTGGACCTGCTGGGGAACGGAGTTGCTGATTAAGACGTGTATGATAAGCATTTTCTTTGTATTTTCTAATTAAAGCGAGGTGCGTGGGAAGAGGAGGAGGAGAGAGGGGAGCCGGAAGCCAAGGGAGGAGGGAGATGTGGAGCGAGGTGATGGAGAGAGGCAATTTGAGGCAGACAGGCAGATTCCAGGCACAGAGAGGCAGACAGGCATGGAAGGACAGGATCCACACATTGGGACAGGATAGGGAGGAGGCAGAATTCTTCTGGGTGGCCACAGGGTGTCCAAGATAAGGAGAGGGGCAAGAAGAGCAGGAAGGAAAGTGGGAAGTGAGGATGAGGGCGAGCAGTTTGCTCCAAAAGAGCTCAGCTGAAGCAAGGGAAGGAGAGAAAATAGCAAAAAAGCCACATCTCAGAGCTCAGCAGGGATGGTGTCAACGTGGGTTGTCTCCCTAGAGCTTCCTGGAGAGTTTTAAAGCACCGGAGGTTAGGATCAGATCCAAAAAAAAAAAAGAGGAGAGAGAAAGGGGAAAGTCAACAGACCAACTAAAGGCAGCAAAAGGAGCATGTGGCAGTGAGCAGCTACTGAGTCTTCCCCTGAGGGGAGTGGGACCAGAATAAAGGGACACTGAGTCACTGGCACCTTCCCTGGTGCTGTCACTGTCTGCTGAGGACACCAGAGCCTGGTGGCACTCACCCTTGGCATCACTTCAGGCTGTGGGCTCTCTCTGCCTTAGAGCAAATGTGTTTGGTTTGGGTTTTTTTCTGGGGGGGTTGACAGGCCTTTGCCACCTCATCTGGATGAGTGTTCTGCTCAGAGGCTCCTTATGGCAGGAGATGTCACTCCTTGGAGAGCAGCCTGAGCTGTGAGCCAGATGAACCTGGTGGGTGGGTGAGCGGGAAGGGAGAGATCCTGAGGGAAACTTGGGGAAGTTTCTGGTGCAGCTGATTTTGTGCTGCACACGCTCTGAGGAGCTCTGGTAGATGCTGAAGTGCCCTCCTGTGCTGCCAGGGTCCCACCCCGGTTGTGCACTGAGATGTTCATTGTGTTCCTCCTCGGAATCGCTGTCTGGAGGAGCGTTTCTTTCACCCAGGACTCTTTGAAGCACCTGAAATTGGAAGCCTGAAGCCATGTGGGCAATTCATCCCATATTCTTGCAGGAACTAATATCTTCTAGTGGTGAACAAGGGATTTTCTGCATTATCCTATATTCCCCATGCTAGAATTTTCCCTTTCCCTTCCATAATTGCTTCCTCTTTCTAGAAGAAAAAAGAAGAAAATAAGAAACCACATTTTGCCCCCATCTGCCTCCGCATCTTTTCAATCCCTAATAATTCTCCTACAGCTCACCAGACAATGCTGCCCAGTCATTTGTTTGGTAGCAAAACCCTCGGAAGGAAATAAAATTAAGAAGAAACCAAGGTGTTGGGCTTTTAAACTCGCGAGGAAACGAAAGAGGGAAAAGAATAGCACATTTAATTTGCACCATACGTTTCTATTCATCCATCCCCAACCCTGGAACACTTTATTGCACTGGAGCTGGCACTCACAACGCAGAGTTTTGCTTTTAAAACAAGGCTCACACGTCAGTAGGTCTTTTGTTCTCGGCCACCCATTGTCCCCCAGGCCCACGTCACTTACTGGGAGGGTGTGGAAGCAATTGGGAATCTGAGGGCATCCTGCTATCAATATTACCCCATAACTGTGATTGTTATTAGTGTCACTTCTTCTGGTGCAGAATTCTCTCTGCAATTCCTTTTCATCTGGAAAGCCCTACTTTGAGAGGACGATAAAGTGCTTTGTTTCCCAACTAAAAATATCTCCCGCGTTTTGTAATTCTCCCTTCTTCTTATTTAATGAGGTGTTTGTTATTTTGGTTTCCTTGCTGGGCAGAGGAAATGTTAATGAGTCTCTTCTTGTGCTGCTTTTTGCCTCCTCAAGCCTGCCTGAGGCTAAAAGCAAGGAAGTCAAAGGAGGTATCAGCATTTTTCACACTCTGGCATTGGCTGTTATGACCCTCCCGAGGTCAACACAAATAGAAAGACATCTCCAAATGAACTTCATTTTCCTCCCCTGCACAGCCCTGATGAGCTGGAAAAACACATTTGTCGCCCTGTCAGAAGGGCTTGGTTCACAACTGGTTTGTGACATTTCTTCTGCCACGTTTTACAGCTGAGTTTGGCCCACTTTGGGCCTCACACTTGACTCCTCGCCCACCTGCCCCCTTTCAGGGTGTCCCTCTAAGTGCTCCAGTAAAAGTTTTTGATTTTAATGCTTTTTTTTTTTTTTTTTCACTCCTCCTCAGCAGCAAACACTGCAAATCACAGGTCTGTTAAAAAAAGGTAGAGCGGTGGAGTGGCTGTGAGGAGCAGACCTGGTTCCTCTGCTGGTGTGGCCTTGCTCACAGAGTCCCACCAGGCCGGCAGAGCTCTGCTCCCTCTGCTCCTCATCCTCTGCCATCATCCCACGGAGATCTACGGATCATTTGTGGCCCATGGAGCCAGTCCCCTCCTCCCCTGCATCCCATTTCAATCTGGGCTTCACACTGACACCCCCAATGCCCTGTGAGAGGAGTGGTGGTGATGGTGGTGGAGCACTGGGATGTCACAGCCACACGGGGAAAATGGGTCATGGTCCTTGCTGGGGGCATCAAATCCTACCCTTGATGATGATGATGATGATGATGATTCCTGTGGTGACCAAGGGAAGCTGTGCAGACACAGGTTTTTGGCTGTACCAGCTGCTCAGGTGATGAGTGAGGGGCTCAGGCTGCTCCAGACCTTTCCTGCTCCTGCTCATCCTGCTGCTCCCATGTTAAGTATCCCTTTCACTTTTCTCAACACCTACATGGATTTTTCTCCTGCACTAGAGCATATGGGATGGACTTTAGGGGTGGTGGGAGCCTCGTTTTCCATCAGTGAAGTCAGACTGGCTCATGGGAAGATTTCCATCTTCAAACTCCCTGCTGTGGGCTGTGGGGAGGATGGGGAAATGGGATTGTCCTGTGGCCATAAGAGAAAATCCTGCTTTGTGGTGGTGAGCAGCCAGAGCTGATTCCATGGAGAATCCACCACAGCCCCTCTTCCACATCAAATTACAGAGTCCTGCCTCTCCTGTGAGTGGCAGCACCTCTGTTTCCATGAGGGAATACACCTGGGGAAGCTAAGGAATGCTCAGGGAAAGCTTTGCACCTGGTACTGCAGGTGTCCTCCAAGGTATCATCCAGACATTTTCCTCCCTGCCTGAACCACTGATCAGATACTGCCTTGCTGAATGGATGGATGGTTTTTCTCTCTCCAGGAGCACCTAAGCCCTCACCCCCTAAATGTTTTATTTTCCCTCACTCAGGCTGAAATCCCAAAGCATTTCCAAACCTGTCCAGGATTTGGCCACAGAGGTGTCTTTGGACAGCACCTCAGACAGGTTTAAAGCCAGGTTCTGCCTAATTTGGCACCAAGGTTTCAACCCAAGCATCCTCAGTGGTGGGACATTCCTAAAAATGAAGGGAAAACCTCAGTGCTTTATTATAACTCATTTTGTGGGCATGGTTTCTACCTGTCTCTGAATAGGGATGTGTGTGTCTGTCTGTCTGCATTGGGCTCCATTGGAGCATTCCAAAGGACACTAAGGAGCCTTTCCATGATCACAGGATGTCCATCCTTGGAAGTGTTCAAGGCTGGACAGGGCTTGGAGCAACCTGGGGTAGTGGAAGATCCATGGCAGGGAGATGGGAATGAGATAATTTTAAGGTCCCTTCTGACCCAAACCATCACTGAGGACACAACTTAAAAATGAAAGGAAAACCTCAGTGCTTTATTATAACACACTTTGCGGCCATGGTTTGTACCTATCTCTGAACAGGGTTGTGTGTCTGTCTGTCTGTCTGTCTGTCTGTCTGTCTGCACTGGGCTCCATTGGGGCATTCCAAGGGACACTAAGGAGCCTTTCCATGATCACAGCAGGACACGAGGCTGCTGTTCCCAGCCCAGCCTGTGTCCCCAGATCTCTGTCAGCTCCCTGCTCTCACAGCCATCACCACCCTGAAGACACAAACTAGGCCACTGCTCTCCTCTTTTTAGCAGTTCTGTCACCAAGTTGTGACTCCATTTACCTTTTTTTCCACCTTTCCATCTTGCTTCTCCTTCTTCTAAGCTGTTTCCCCTATTTTTGTCCCCACCAAGCATCACTGTTAACAAAAGATTTCCTTTAAGCATCCTCGCTAATCTCGCTTATCCACAGGGAGCCACAGCTGGAGTCAGTGCAGAAATTGTCCCCTTGTCCCAAGGAAACAACAGAGCACCTGCAAAGAGGCTCCTGCATCGCTGGGAACAGCAGGGGTGATGCCAGGACACTTCTGGAATAAAGGGAGCCTCATTCAGCACATCCTCATCCCAGCCCAATTCTACCAGCGTTCCCATTTCCTTTATTTAAGTACCTGTAAATGAGAGATGGGTAATTAGGGCCAGCAGGGAAGCTTGAGGGAAACAGAATAACGTGAGAAGCAAGCAGCAGACTGTGCTAATTTCTTCCTTCCAAATCTAGGAGGCCCCAGACGTCACTAAAAGCTTTATTAAAACAGGGGTGGGAGGAGCTGGGGAGTGAGTTGCTGTGGAAAGATTTTTCAGGAGTTCCTTGCTCCAAAAACCCCTCACGACTCCTCAGCACATCACTTCCCCAACTCTGAACACAACTCCTTGGTGGTCTCAGGCTGGAGGTCACAGAATCCTAGAAAAGTTTAGGTTGGAAGAGGCCTTTGAAGGGGCACCAAGCTCCCACCCCTTTTCCATGGGCACGTTCCATTAGTCCAGGTTGCTCCAAGCCCCATCCAGCCTGGCCTTGAACACTTCCAGGGATGGGATATCCACAGGATTAGAAGCATAAACTTGGGACAGGGGTGATCTTGACACCAATCTGTTCCTTGTCCCCACAAAATCATTGGAATATTATTCCATGTCCCTTCTCCTCAGGTTATGTTTCAAGGAGGGCTGGTCATGTCTAGAAAAAAAAAAAAAAAAAGCTGCTGGTGGAAATTTTTGCCCACATAGATCTGTTGAATTTTAGCAAGACCAAAAGGGAAAAGAATAATAATGAGAACAAGGAGGGAAGGGAGGAAAAAAAAATGGAGAGAGAGAGAAAAAAGGGGGGAATAAAAAAAAAAGGAAAGAAAATAGGGAAAAAAAGGGAAAAAAAATCTAACAGTACAGTGACAGCCAGAGTTACTTGAGCCTGATTTTGGTGACAGATCCCTAAGGATTGCAGAATTTTTTGTTCCTGTCCCTCAGACATGAAGAAAAATGGGATGATCCCGCTGTAGGGCAGTCGGGATGGGATGGGATGGGATGGGATGGGATGGGATGGGATGGGATGGGATGGGATGGGATGGGATGGGATGGGAT
>JAWWMS010000120.1:151834513-151844961 GCA_035048045.1 Chlorospingus semifuscus
AAGAAAGAAAGAAAGAAAGAAAGAAAGAAAGAAAGAAAGAAAGAAAGAAAGAAAGAAAGAAAGAAAGAAAGAGAAAGCCAAATAAAACATAAAACCCAGGGAATTTGGATTTTGCTGATTGTTTTTGTGACAGTTCACATTCCCACAGAGTGATTTTGCTTTTGCTTTCTTTTTCATTGAATCATAGAATGGTTTGGGCTGGAAGAGACTGGAAATATCACATCATTACAGCCCCCCTGCCACACTCAGGAGCCCCTTCCACTAGACCAGGTTGCTCACAGCTACTTTAATATATGGGTTAATTGCATGTCTGCTTTGTCCCTTGTTCTGCCAATGGCTGGCACGAGGAAAAGGCAATTCCCTTCCCCATGTCTCAGTTTCACCCCTGGATTTGGCAATTCCCTTCCCCATGTCTCAGTTTCACTTCTCAGAAAACTGGGCAAAGTTCTCCAGAATCCTTGGGAAAGCACTCTGGGATGTGCCAGAGGGATCTCGCTGTGTCAGAGGCAGCACATGCAGACAAGAAAAGGCACTGCCAGCCCTGCAGATTAATTTTCTAAATTACATGGCAGCTATAAGATGAAGGAAAAGAGAGGATTATTATTTGCATGCCTTGGGAGCAGTAATCCTGAGATTACTGCTGCAGGCACAAAGACATTAAGGGACCTCTTGGAGCTGTGCTGGGAACATGGGAGAAAATTCCCACTTTTGTGGGATGCAGCCCAGCCCTGCTCACATCAGGAGAAGGATCCAGCAGAGGGAGGCAGGAGCTGCCATCCTGACCCTCTGACAGCAGCTTAAGCTCAGCTTTGCCCTCGCTCATCCCCTCTGAGCAGCTCAGGTTGGCCCCCAACATTTCAGTGGCTGAAGGCTGAGTCGAGGTCTGAGGCACCAAATATTCTGAATGACTCCAGAAGGATCCTGGGAATACCAAGGGTTTTACTGCTAAGGAGAAGTTTTACCTCAGACAGCCTCAAGAAGAATTCCATGGCCTAGGAGCTGACCCTGCACCATCCAGAGGGGAGTCCAGCTGCTCCTAAGGGCTCAGCTTTTCCAAAATCTGAGCTTAGAGCTGGAAATCCATCCCTGCCTGCCTTTAGCAGTGGGAGTTCTCTGGATCTCTGGGAAAGCAAAGGGTCTGAATTCAGCTGTGAAGAAGATGTTGCAGGTGACTTACACAGAGCAAATGTGACCTGGAGCCAGGCTGGGAGAGCTGGGAATGTCCAGCCTGGAGAAGAGAAGGCTCCAGGGAGACCTCAGAGCCTTTTCCAGTGCCTGAAGGGGCTCCAGGAGAGCTGGAGAGGGACTTGGGACAAAGGATGGAGGGGCAGGACACAGGGAATGGCTTTAAATTGACAGAGAACCAAGATGGATTGGATATTGGGAAAAAATTCTTCCCTGTGAGGATGGTGAGGCCCTGGCAAAGCTTTCCCAGAGTAGCTATGGCTGCTCCATCCCTGGAAGTGTCCAAGGCCAGGTTGGATGGGGCTTGGAGCAACCTGGGTAATGGAAGATGTCCCTGCCCATGGCAGGGAGGTGGAACTGGATGATCTTCGACGTCCCTTCCGACCCAAACCTTCCCAGGATTCTGTGATTTATTCCATGTGGGCATCAGAATGGTTCTTTCACTCAGGTCATCCAACAAAACCCCAGAAAAAATTGAGTAAAGATTTCTGTCACTGTCTAAAATGTGTTTTAAATGGGATGTGAACATGTGCCATGGGAAAAAAAACCCCAAAACTGAAAAAAACCCCAAAACCAGAAAAGATGAACATTCATAAGCAGCAACTGTCCAGGACTTGCTCTGAATATCAAACACTAAAACTGGAGAATAAAACAATACTTTTTGGACCCAGCTCAATTCCTCACAGGTTCTAAAGTAAACAGACAAAATACCTTTAAAGGGCCTTGGCTTTACTATGTGTGGCTGATTAATTAAATACAATTGAGGTCATTAATGGCGCTGTTAACTTTTGGGGTTTTGGATTCTCCTTTCTCTTAGGTTTGAATAGCAAACCCTAATTTTATTTGTGACTGTAGGCTGCAAGTGGAGGAAAAGGAGAGAACGTGAAGCACTGCTCATTCCAAGGGGAAGTAGCCTATTTAAATATGCAAATTGTGCTCAGAAAAGCAGAGAGAAACAGGATTGTGGAGCTTCCTGCTGTCGCTTATTAGATATAGAGATTTTTTTAAAATTGTCCTGCCCAGGGTAGGATTCAGGCTGGGACAGGAGTAAAAACTCTTCTGGCAGCTTCTGGGAGCATACAGGAGGTGACAGCTTGGGGAGAGTTTGAAATTCCATGCAGAAAGGTGGGTGGATTTCAGTTTGGTTCCTAGCAAGTATCTACAGCACTGAAAACATCCTTGGCAAAACTCGACAAATTCAGGAAAGTATTTAATGTAAAAAATATGAGGATCCAGCAGAGAAGTGATTTTAATTACTCTACAGCATGTAAGGCTTTCAACTACACTTAGATCAGCTTTTTAACCTCCTTGCCTTATCCACGTGAGCAGGAAACTTCTCTTTTGCTTTGGAAATTCAATTTTGCCTTCTCATCCCTCATTCCAAGCAACTGGAAATGTTCAGGAGAAAGCCTGACCTGCTGAATTGGTATTTTTTTTTTTCATGAGGGAAAAAAATAGCAGATTTGGGTACACTTCAAATCCCAGACAAGCAGTAAAAGGATAAAATTATGAATTAAAAGACAGCAGGAGGAAATGTAAAAATGAGCTATATCCCTGTCCATGGCCAGAATATGCTGGGCAGGTATCCCATCACCCAGGAATTTTGGTGGGGTTGATTCCATTTTCCCATTTCTTTCACCCTGGCACGGGGAAACTCCTCGAGTCGTTTCTCATCAGAGCCTCTGCCTCCGGTATTTTCATGCCAGCCTGGTTCCGTGGGTGATGCTCTGCTCCAGTTTTCAAGCAGAAGTTCTCACAAATTGATGGAGGAGGCTTTGGCACCTCAGCGAAGGAGAATTTTAAGGAGGAGGAGGAGGAGAAGTGAAACGGGCTTTGGGAAACCATAAAATCTGCATAGAAAACGGCAGCAGCTTTTTTTGTTCCTGGGGCTGAGCTTCACCAGCTGCCGGTTTTGAAGTCATCAAAGATCCTGAAGGGTGGCCATGGATGTGCTGAGGGAGGTTGGATTTGCAGCCACCTGAAAGCTTCCAAAAGTGGAGTTCACACTTTGCCTCAGCTCCAGATTTAACCTGCAAGCTCTCTACTCTTGCAGCCAATCCTTTAAATAAAAACCAAGAGCAGATGTACGCAAAACCAGGAGTAGAAGGCTTGAAAATGCACTGAGGGCACTTTTTTTTTCAGCCCAAGGTCTCAGATCATCACCTCTAACTTGAAACTTAGAGCTGAAGTTTCTAAGTTGAGCTGCTTTTCTTTTTCTTTTTTTTTTTCCTTTTTTTCCTTTCCAGCCTCTCAATATAGACAGTAGATGAAAAACTCAGTACCTTTGCAATTTTAGTTCTTCACTGGGAAAAAAAAACAAACTGTTGCTCAGGGTTTGGAATGGTGGGGTCAGAATTCTCTGAAAAATAGAATTACACCTCTCAGCTGCCTGATAATTCTGGGGTAAAGGTGAGGGGCCTGCACAGAACCTAAGTCCAAGTTTATGGATGGCCTGTGGTCATCCATCAAAATGTGTGGATAGCTCTGGATATTTCACAAAATCACAGAATATTTTGAGTTGGAAGGGACTCACAACGATCAAGTTCTACCCTTCAGTGAATGGCCTGTACAGGGATTGTTGTCTCAAGTCCTCTTAGTGTCTGGCTTAGAAAGGAGCAATATAAAAAATAGAAATAATGTACAAAATAGAAATAATATAGAATTTTTTTTTCCTGTAAAGATTCCTACTTTGGAAACACAGTGAGACAATAAGATGAGTTTTCAGAGGAGCAGAACCTGACAGCAAGAGAAAATATGTCCAGAAATATGATTTATCAGCTTGTGCACCTGCTGATGGAGAATCCAAGTGACCTGATGGGGCTCTGAGTGACCTGGTCAAGTGGAAGTTGCCCCTGCCAATGGAATGTTGGAACTGGATGATCTTTAAGGTGTTTTCTAACCCAAACTCTGATTCTGTGATTGTATGAATCAGGGGCCAGAGTGACCTTTGAGAACCTCAGCTCAGCAGAGGGAAGTGAGCCATGACTTCCCACATGGGTCAAACATCTTCTCTTGGAGGAGATGGAATATATAAACTATTAAAACAAAAAAAAAAAAAAAAAAGAGAGAGAAATTAGATTGAAGATGTCAGGAGAAGGAGCCAAATCTCCACAAACACCTGCAAATGTGCCTACAGCCATCTGCAGCACAGATAAATCTGTATCAGTCCTCCAGCAGCGCTGAGGAATTTGTCCCATTCCAGGGCTGGCAGCTGTCAAGATAAATTGTTAAAAGTCGGTCTCACACACTGCAGCAAATTAAACAGTGTTTGAAAATGTGAGAGAGAGACTTCCAGAGGAATATGCAAGAGATTCCTTAATCCAAATGAGCCAAACTTTGTGGACTAAATTGATAAAAATGTTAGGATGCCTCTTTGATCCCTTTGTCCCTCTCTCCTGCCCACCTTTCATGCTCCCAGATCAGGTTCAATACAGAAAGCTCCTGAGAATGAAACTGTGGCATTTCACAGGATCCTCCTCTCTCACCTCCTCCAGGAGCTGCTTGTTTTCCCTTCCAGGTGAACTTTTCCCTCCCCACTCCCCCTGGCAGGTGGGCGGGAGGCACAGACAGAGCACGGCAGGGCTCTGGAATGTGTTACGAGTTATTCCCACTCCTTGTTTGAAGGGTTCTGCTGGGTTTGAAGGGTTCTGCTGTCATCCCAGGAAACATCAGATCACTCCCATGTCCATCTTTCCTGGAATTTTATTGCTGTAAGGAATAAGAAAACAGTTGGCATAGACTGAAAAATGAGATTATTGGGGTTTTTTTTTTCCTCTCTGGCTTTTTATGAAAATGGGTGCTTTGAGTCATGGAAAAGCACCCATTTAGGTTGGAAAAGACCTCTAGGATCACTGAGTCCAGCCATCAATGCAGCACTGCCAGGGTCACCACCAAACCATGTCCCCAAGTGCCACATCCTCATGGCTTTTAAATACTTTCAAGGATGGGGACTCCACCACTGTCCTGGGCAGCCTGTGCCAGCACTTGACAACCCTTACAGAGAATTTTTTCCTAATATCCAACCTAATTCTTCCCCTGATGCAACTTGAGGCTGTTATCCCTTATCCCATTCCTCCTTTCTTAGGAGAAGACACCAATCCCCACCTGCCTCCATCCGCCTATCACAGGGATTGTGGAGAGAAGGTCCCTCCTGAGCCTCCTTTTCTCCAGGCTGAGTCCCTTTCCCAGGTCCCTCAGCTGCTCCTGGTGCTCCAGACCCTTCCCCAGCTCCATTCCCTTCTCTGGACACTCTCCAGCCCCTCAATGTCTTTCTTATCATGAGGGACCCAGAACTGAACCCAGGAATTGAGGTGCTGGGTACAGGGGGATGATCACTGCCCTGGTCCTGCTGGCCACACTATTCCTGATATAACGATTTAATCATGATATAAACTTTCTAATGATGAAACTTTCCAGTGAGCCCATTTATTTGAGGGAATGGGGGTCTCCATGTGAATACAGGAATGGAATAAAGAGGGCTTTAAATCAATTCAAATTGCTGGAGATTGATTTAGGAGTATCTTTTTCTTCTCCGTGCTTCTGTGTGATGGCCACTTCTCGCCAAAATGTGCCACAACCAGAAGCAGAGCCCATTAAACGAAAGTTATCAAAATGATCAAGAAAGAGTTTTAACACTTTTAGACAAAATCTTCACAACCAGGATTACTGATTTAATAACCAGGGTTATTAAACATGGCAGCACCAAGGCAGCAGATGTCTGAACACCTCTTGTTTTGGCAGCTGGGAGAACCAAAATAAAGACTGAACCATAGCTCCCCATGTCAGAGTTTGGGGCTACAACCTCAAAATCAAAGGCTAATGCAATTTCAAATGTAGGTAAAACCTCTGAATTTTGTGGCTCAGCTTTTCACTAAAAAATAAGAAAAAAATAAACCAAAAGAAATCACACTTAAAAACTAATAGTGGAAGGAGAATGGGGAAGAGAAGGATTTGATTCATCACACCTTCTTCGTCCACTTTGTTGTGTTTGATGAGACCTGAGCATCCTCAGAGGGATCAGCCACGGTGGCAACAGAGAGGATTGTGCAGCAAAATGAACATTAGGGATGGGAAGGGAGTTCCCCGCAATCACATGGCAAAACCCTTTTCCTAAAAGTCCCTACAAGCCTCTTCTGGCATCTGTTGCTCTTTCTGGAGGACAGGAAAGAGCTCATTGGGAGCTGCCCTGTATTGACTGGTGTGAGCCTCGGAATTTTCACTTCCTTAACTAGCTTAAACCCCTTTCTCACAGTGCTGACCTCTGGCTTGACCACAAATTCCTCATCTTTACAGCCTCCAGATCCACATCAAGATCAACACTCTACCTGGTTAACCTTTGCCATGATAGGCAAAATATTCCAAGTTTTTCTCATCTCTGATAGCCTCTCCTTTTCCAGAAAAATCCCAAAGTCTTTCCTGGCTATTTGAAAAGTTCTGTATCAAATATGACCCAGGATTCTGAATCACCTGTTTTCCCACATGGTTTCCTAATTATTTACCTCATCTTGCAGTGTTCTGAGACGATCTGTCCTCTCCTTTCTAATCACTCCCTCCTCCCCATTTCCGCCCCACTTGGAGGTGAATCCACCTGAAAGTCCCAGGAGTTTCTCAGGAACAGCCTGCCAAGCACAGCTCTGTGACGCCGGCGCCGGCATTGTGAGCGCTGTGTTTTCCTGGATAGCATGACTGTTCCTAATTCTTGCAAATAAAAGCAATTAGAGAAGCAGAGGACTCGAGAGGTGTATGAGTAATCCAGCATCATCCCTGGGGACACGTGCTGGGATAACACAAGAAAACAAGCTGGGAACACAGAGTACTTTCACCTGCAAGCTGGCTCTTCCCAGGAGAAAGGAAGGGAAGTGTCAGTGCTGCAAAGAGGGAAACTGAGGCACAGGAATTGGCAGAGATTCAGCTGGTTTGGTGGGGAGCCTAAGACAAGGCTCTTCCTTATCTGTTTTGGTTGCAGCTGCCTGAATTATGCATTAAAGTTCAATTTATTTGCATAAGAGGAAGACAAGATTGTGAACTCCATCCTGGGGAAGCTGTGTGAGGAGCAGCTGAGGGCACTTGGTTTGTTCAGCTGGAGAAGAGGAGAATGAGGGGAGACCCCACCACAGTCTAAACTTCCTCCTGAGAGGAAGAGGAGGGGTGGACACTGATCTCTGCTCTGTGGTGACAGTGACAGGACCCGAGGGATTGGCCTGAAGCTGTGTCAGGGGAGGTTTAGGTTGGATTTCAGGAAAAAGTTCTTCCCCCAGAGGGTGGTTGGGTGCTGGAACAGCTCCCCAGGGCTGTTGTGGTCACACAACCAGCCTGACAGAGCTCAAGGAGTGCTGGGACAACACTCTTGGGCACAAGGTGGGATTGTTGGGATGTCCTGTGCACGGCCAGGAGTTGGACTGGACAATCCTTGGGGGTCAGTTCCAAGTCTGGTTATTCTGTGGTTCTGTAGTTATTCTGTGATTCTGTGACTCTGTGACCCAGGGCAGTTTCATGCTCCAGCGCATTTGGACCCCTCCATTATTATCCCCAACTTGGCTCTTCCTCACCTCACCACTCCCACACTCATTAATACCCAGTGAAGCCTCTCCCATTTCCTGCAGCCAGATGACCAAATGTTATCTTTACCTCTTCTTTGGGTTGCCCTGGAGCCTGCTTTGAGGCCATCTGACCAAGGACAAGCACCAAAATCATCCCAGCACCCAAGGACAGCCAGCACAGCGTGCGGAGCTGGGATCCGTTCCACCCGCCGACTTCCCCACCTCCGAAGTCTGCAGCTCAGGCAAGGGGAAAGGAACATTCCATAGAAGGCAAGCAATCTCTGCCAGGCACTGCAGAAATGGGACACAGATGGTGCCTGAAACGAGAGCGGAAGTTTATTTGGGGGCTCTGGGTGTGACGTCGCGCTGCAGATCCTGCAGCAGATGACAGGCACCGGGATTTCAGAGCGGGTGAGGAGTTCAATTTGAAGGAGTCTCTTTGCGCTTTTAGAGTTATTATTTTGACTCAAAACAAAAGGAAAAAAAATAAAAAGAGCAGAACTTCACCTTGATAATATTTTAAGGATAGGAGTGTTTAAATTTGGTTTTATTCATTTGTAGGTCTGGTTTTTCTGACACCCTAATCTTGGTCCCAGCTCTTTGTTGGCTGGTTGGTCAGCCAGGATGATGGTGCAGATTGGCCAGGTGGACACTGCTGATGGAAAAACCTGAGGATGACATTGGCCTGGCTTTTCCCTGCCCTACACATAAAATTTTGTCTTTGTCCTCTACTTGCTGAAGAGTTGGAGGAGATTTCTGGACATCTTCTAGTGCAACTCTCTGCTCCAGCAGGGCCACGCAGAGCCAGTAACCCAGGGAAATGCCACAGCAAGGTGGCATTTTTAAATTTCTCAGAATGGAAACTCCACAACCTCTCAGGGCAACCAATCCCTCTGATCCTCTACTGATAAGAAAGAGGCTCCAGTCTTTTCATTATGTTCAGCTGGGGCTGTTCAGCCTTGAGAGGAGACACAGCTGAGAGGAGACCTCATCCCTATCTGCCCCTGTCCACAGGGAGGGCTCAGAGCATGGACCAGGCTCTGCTCTGGGGGGCCCAGCAATGGCACAAGAGGAACAGGCAGGAACTGATCCCAGGAACTGATGCCACCTGGACATGAGGCAGAACTTACTCCCTGTGCAATGACCAAGCCCTGAACAGAGATCAGAGGAGGTGAGAGTCTCCCTCTCTGGAGATATTCCAGAACTTCTGGACACAATCCTGTGTCTGTGCTCTGGGATGACACTGTTTGAGCAAGGAGGTGGCACCAGATGATTCAACTGTGGTCCTTTCCAGCCTGACCCTTTCCATGATTCTGTGACCACCTTCCTGGCCCTTGGCTGGATCTCTCCTGGATGTCCAGGTCTCTTCTGTAGTGCAGAGCCCAGGCCTGGGCACACAAAAGTGCAGGAAAAGTCTGCTGAAGCCCGGGATTGAACCAGGGACCTTTAGATCTTCAGTCTAACGCTCTCCCAACTGAGCTACTTCAGCTCTGCTGGCGCTCACATTTTCCCAAAACCTGTTGAAATATGATAACTTTTCAACCTTTTCAGGCAGCCTTTGGTTGACTTTTTCTTGAGAATCCAATAATTTATTCAGGGAACAGGATAGAGACAGACTGAGACCAGAATTAATGGCTCAAGACACATGGAAGTGTTCAAGGCCAGGTTGGATGGGGCTTGGAGAAATCTGGGACAGTGGAAAGTGCCCCTGCCCATGCCAAGGGATTGGAAAGACATGATTTCTAAGGCCCTTCCCAACCTGAAACATTCTGGCATTCTGTGATAAAATACGGCTAAATCTGGAATTGAACAGCAGCCCTGATTTGGGAACCAGCCAGGAGCAGTAGCATTGAACAGAATTTCCTGACACCTTTTCACAGATCCCACGGAAGGATCTGGAATTATCCATGAAGCCTGGCTAATCTTTTCACATCAATCTGTCTCTCTCCACCTAAGGAATGGGAGCCAGGCATCTTCATGCAGTGATATGGGAGATGTTTGCCCATCCCACCAGCTTATCCTGCAAATTATTCGCTCCCAGGACAATCTCCCATCTTTCACCAGCTTCAAATTCACATATGTATTCCCAAAATACATATGTGGAATGCGCAGCAAGTTTTCCATGTCTGTTAAAAATCTGGTAGTGAAAGGTGTCAGAAATATATTTAATCTGGGTTTGAATGTTCAGCTTGACAGCAGCTGATATTTCCTCACTGACATTTATTAGATAACAGTTCCTGATATCTCGGGCTCCCAAACTAGGCTACAGAATCTTTTTAAATATCCAGGCAGCAGGATCATTCCCAAAGGGAATGGGGTTTTCTTTCTCCAAAAACACTTCCAACACTGGATCCCAGTGGTGATTCCCACCCATGGTCACTGAGGAACTGGTCATGGGTGGCTCAACATCTTTGTGCTTGACAGGTGGACAATTTTTGGACAGATGAGCTACAGAATTTCTGCTTCTTGACTTAGAAATGGTCTCCTCTATGTGACATAAAACATTCCAGATCCAGCTTTTGAAAGCTCTGTGGTGCCAAAAAAAAGGTGTAAAAATAACGTAACAAATCCAGGGTCAACAAAGACCACAGCCAACAGACAACATAATCCCCAAAAAAATTCCCAAAACCAATTCCATTTTGTGTCTGTGTCAGGATCCGTCCTAGTGAACAGATGACCTGATGGTTCGTAGGAGTGATCTCAGAGTGCAAAAACCAACACGGT
>JAWWMS010000120.1:151845061-151884082 GCA_035048045.1 Chlorospingus semifuscus
CGGGCTGGGGGTTTCAGTCCCAGTCCTTGGAAGGAGCAGAGGGGCCTTTTAGGAGTTTCATGTCTCAGTCCTTGATGAAGAAGCTTCTTACATCTCAGTCTGTCTGTCATGGTGGTTGTAAAACAGGTGAGGGTCTTCTGTGGGAGGCCACCTGAAACTCAGGAGAAGTCCAGCCAGGCCGAGAGATGGGACAGCTTCCAAAGCTGCTATTGTGGCAAACGGGGCACGGTGGCCCCTTCTTAGTATACAAAAAACAAACCTGTGAAAACAAATAAGCCTGTGCTTTCAGGTCTCAGGGCCTTTGGCATGTGACTTTTTTCCTTCAGAGCTAGATATTCTAGACGGCGGGGAGTCTTCTCTTCAGTGGTCTCCCAAGGACAATCGTGAGGCAGATGAGGGAAAATTCAGACAGACTCTCACAGTCTGGTAGAAACTGCTGATATGAGAGGGATTTACAGTGTTGTCCAGGAATTAATTGGAGCCACGGGAGGGTAATTGGGCCTCAGTCCTGAAGTGGGAATGAGCCATCCTTGTTGTGTCTCTCTCATCTCCACCAGGACCTCAGCATCCATAATAAGAAGGAAGCTGGGCATTGACCCCAGTAAGTTTTTCCTATTGTCCATGCAAGCAGATGAGGAAGAAATCTTGCACTGCGTCCTCTGCAAGGTCATCCCCAAACTGTGTGCTCAGAGCAGGTTATTTTTATCTGCAGAAGGTTTTCAAAGGAGCAATTTCTTGAGCTCAGTGACTGTGGATCTTACAAGTACATCTTGGATCAGATTTGAGGAACAGAACACTCTTCTTGGTATTTTTTTCCACACTTGGATGATGAAGGAAAGTGAGAATTGCGCAGCCAGATGATTTCTTAGCTGATTATTTTGGAGTCTATCCTAAGTGTTTACTCACATGTAAAGCTTTGCTTTGAAGAGTTTTTAATGTCTGGAGTGTGGACTTGCTCCAGGCTTAATTTTCCTTCAAAGATTCTGTCTTTGAAAGCAAATCAAAACAGACCAATGCCTATTTTGAAACATCAGAGGCTCTAATTCTGTGAAATAGTTCTGTTTTGTTCTTCCCTGAGCAGCTGTGAGCTGTTTGGCATTACCAGCAGTGATGATTTCCAAATTCCTGGAAGGCCAGGTGGGCACATCCATGCGACAGAGAGCGAAGACCACAAGAGAAGATCTGGCATGACATTTTTTTCTGTAAAACACAGCAATTTTGAAAAGGTTCCTGGGGTGGAATTCATCTCACCTACACTTCTCTGAGTCCAAAAAGGCAAATCTCTACAATTGACCCAGTCACAGAATTTTTGGGGGGTTGGAAAGGACCTTCAGGATCATTTAATTCGTGCCAAGAGCAGCCAGGTTTTGTGTCTCTATGGGGTTTTCCAGAATCTCTGTTAAAGGTAGGCTGGGCCCTATGAAAAGTTTTCCTCCAAATTAATTACAACAAACAACCCACATCACTTTTAGTTCTTCACAAATCTGATCCATTTTCAGCTGTTTCTGAATTTTTGGGAGGGAGAGATCAACACATTTGGATCTAGGTGTGTCTGGCTGGATGGAGCCAGAGCAGATGAAAGCCTTCCCAAGGCCAGTGGTGCCACCTAATGGGAAAATTCCCAGGGAATCCAAGTCTCGGAAGTTCAGTCCTTAACTGGAGTGTTGCTAGGTGACGTAGAAATGGAAATGAGGAGCTCTGACGTCAGTCCCTCTTTTCTGCTGCTTTACGACCATTCCCCCGTCAATCCATTCCCTCTTCCCAGGCATCTGGGCCACAAGCAGGAGATTACTCTGGGAAATTTGTTCTATTTCCTGCTTAAATCCAGTCTCAGCAATCCCTGGAGTTCCTGAGTTTTTGTCCTTCTTGGTGCTCAGTCTGTCTGGAGAGGAAATGATCCCAGATTTTGGGATGATGGAGAGCCAAGCAGGAAATGAGATGGAATGAGGGGCTGCCACAGGAGGGACCAGGACTCTGGGGGTTTTCTTAGCTGCAGATTTTACAAATGAAGGATGAGACAAGTTCTCTGCATTGCAGCACCCACACTCAGATCCATCTGGATCCACACTGTGGCTCTGCAAAAGAAGGGATAATATCTCAAATATCTCAAAAGTTCCCACCTGGCAGCCCCCTGCAGCCACTCCAAATCATGGATAGCCATGAGAGTGGGCAGGAATGAGCTGCCAAGCCTCTCCTGGTCTCCCAGAATTGTTGTATTCCCTGACTGTGTTGTCTGCCCAGCACTCACACCTATTTTTCCGTGACTGTATCACTCACCGCCGCATGCCTGCCACCTTTATTTTTCAGAGATGTGTTACAGGGGGTAGAGCAGGTCTTTCACAGGTCTCATCTCAGCTCTACCCTTGATGAATCATGAGTTTTAAGCTGTCTCAGCCAGGCTTTCTCTTTTTCCTTTTCTCTGAAGTTCAAAAGTTATTTCTTTAATTCTTTTTTTTTCTGTGATAAAGATGTTTGCAAGGGCTCATAAGAAGAAAATTATGTAATGTGATATCAAAGCATTCTTTCTGCTTTTCTGGGGAGAGGGCAACACTGAAGGGAGGAGGCTCCAGTCCCTCTTTCAGTGCCTCACTGACACAAAATACCAAGAAATGAGCTCACAGAGCCCCAGTGCAATTCCATGGCTGGAGAAGGGATTAACATTTAGGCCAAAGGGGAGAAACCTTCAATTAAGCAGACTCAAATCATTAATTCCAGCAAGGATCTGAGCTCTGCTGGCAATGATGACTCTGCAGCTGTGTCTGGTGTTGCTCAAAGCCTGGAAAGGTGCATGGCAGAGGTGATTGGGCACCAGTGATTGTCCTCAAAGGATCATAAAATCATGGAATGGTTTGGGTTGGAAGGGACCTTCAAGATCATTGAGTTCCAACACTCCCACCATGGGGCAGGGACACCTTCCACCATCCCAGGCTGCTCCCAGCTCTGTCCAACCCGGCCTTGGACACTTCCAGGTATCCAGGGGCAGCCACAGCTTCTCTGGGCAACCTGTGCCAGGGCCTCACCACCCTCACAGGGAAGAATTTCTTCCTAATATCCCATCTAATGCTGCCCTCTGTCAGTTTGGAGCCATTCCCTCTTGTCCTGTCCCTCCATCCCTTCTCCCAAATCCCTCTCCAGCTCTCCTGGAGCCCCTTTAGGAACTGGAAGGGGCTCTGAGGTCTCCCTGGAGCCTTCTCTCCTCCAGGCTGAACGAACCCAGCTTTCCTCATAAGAGAGGAGCTCTATCTCTCTAATAATCTTTGTGGTTTCCTCTGGACTCACTCCAGACTAAGGAGCCCCCCCACATCAGTGGCTCAACATTACCCCCAGTTTCCAGGGCAGTCCATGCCACAGGACTGGGAACAGGCAGTGGAAGGAACAAAAATCTCTTTATATCACAATTTTTGGTAAAATGCTTGAATTGTAAAACCCTGTCCCTCTTCCACAGGCTCAGACTGGTTGAGGTCCAAATATTCCCAAATTCCAAAATTCCCAAGTCCCAGAATTCCCAAATCCCAGAAATCTGGATCCCAAAGATTCACGGGAATTCCCAAATCCCAAAATTTTCCAATCCCAAAATTCCCAAATATTCCTGGAATTCCCAAATCCCAGAATTTCCCATCCCAAATAGTCCCAAAAATTCCAAAATCCTGGAATTCCCAAATTCTGGAATTCCTGATCCCAAATATTCCCAAAATTCCCAATCCTGGAATTTCTGAATCCCAAAATTCCCCAATCCCAGAATTCCCCAGCCCAAAAATTCCCAAAATTCCCAAATCCTGGAATTCCCAAATCCCAAAAATTAGGATCTGAAATATTCCCAGGAGTCCCCAAATCCCAGAATTCCCCATCCAAAATATTCCCAAAATTCCCCAAACCCAGAATTCCCAAATTCTGGAATTCCTGATCCGAAATATTCCCAAAATTCCTCCATGAGGTGCCTGCTCCAAAGCCCTGCTCAAGCAGGACCCACAGCCCCTTGCCCAGGATCATTTCCAGTTGGGAATATGTCAGACAAGGGGAGCTCCACACTCTCTCAAGGCCACGGGGCCCAGTTTCTCCTCCTTTCCCCACAGCTGAGATGCTCCTGTGCCCTCCAGTGGCTCCCAGTGCTGCTGGCCCTGGGTGTCCAGGTCTCTCCTGCAGTGCAGAGCCCAGGCCTGAGCACACAAAAGTGCAGGAGAAGTCTGCTGAAACCCGGGATTGAACCAGGGACCTTTAGATCTTCAGTCTAACGCTCTCCCAGCTGAGCTACTTCAGCCCTGCTGGAGCTCAGATTTTCCCAAAACCTGTTGGAACACAATCAGATTTCAAACTTTCACCATTCAAACCAGTTTGCCCAACACTTGTCAAGACCCAGGACATCGTTCTGGCTGTCCTGAGCAGCCAAGACCCCTGCCAGAGGTCTTAGAGACCCTGGCACAGAGCCCAAAGTGCCTGTGGTTTTGATTATGACCCGTGGAGCAAGTTACCAACCTTAGATGAAGATCTGCAAACCATGACAAATTAAGTAGAATGATAGTGAATTTATCACAGGTACATAAACAAAAGTAGATTTTGTAGTTTTTAGAATAAAGATTCAGGAGGGTAAGATGGAGAGATCTAGGCGTGTCCAGCCTTTCTCCTTCTTCTTCTTGGCCTCCATCTTCTGCTGTGATGTTGGCACTTTTAGATTTGTTTAGAGTAGAAGCTCACTGTCTAACATAGGCGATAGATATTGGAAAGTAATTGTAAATATTGTACACGTGGTTTTTAGTATAAAGACATAACACCGCCCCAGGGGCAGGCAGAGTGCATGGAACTGTCCTGCTGGATGGACCTCGGCAGGACAGGACAAAGAATTCTATAGATAAGATGCAATAAACAACCTTGAGAACAAGAAATGAAGAGCCCTGACTCCTTCTTCAAGCACCGGGCTGAGTAAAGAGACTTTCTAACTTTTCTCAGGGTCACTCTCACAAGCTAAAGATCCCGACAAACACTCCTTCGAGAAGAGCCCTGGAATAGTTTGGGTTGGAAGGGACCTTAAAGATCACCTCGTTTCACTCCCTGTCAGGGGCAGTGACATCTCCCACTGTCCCAGGTTGATCCAAACCCCATCCAACCTGGCCTTGGATATTTCCAGGGATGGGGCAGCCACAGCTTCTCTGGGCAGCACATTACAGTGTTGGAATGGTGTGACTGAGCACACAACAAAGCAAGAGAGAACAAATCTCAGGAGAACCCAGGCCAGGAGCAGCCTCTCCCCACAAATAAGAATTTTCCCTGTGGAGCATCAGCTGGGAAGCTGACATGGAAAACAGACTTGAAAACCTTTCAGGTCTCTTGGACTATTATGTCAGACATTGCACCAAAATGTGCAATTGTTTAACTACACTTAAATCACTCTAAACTACATAAATTACCTCAAATCATCCCTCTTCTTTCCAAATGCTGGCACTTTTTTGTTTCAGAACACTGCAGTTCTGCTATCTTCTATATAATTATGTAACATATGCAGTTCATTGCTGCCTCTCCAATAAATAAGGCTTGTGCTCCCCAGTATGCATCCAATAACACCTAATTTTCCCTGTCTTAAATTGTCTTAAAAAGAAATCCATTTAGAAATGATTGGTGGGTAAATTCGTGCTTAAATGTAAATTATTTGAGATCAAAAAATAAGAGAAATTTTCCCATCTAAATGTTCTGAATGTTGTTGTTTAACAACTTGACTTATAATCAAAGTCCCCAAAACCGCAAAGAACAAGGAGTTTTTGGTTGTGCTGCCTCTTGGGAATCCAGCTCCATTTCTTGAGCATTCCTTGTGCCAGGGATTTCAGAGGGAACCTGGAGAGGGTCCCCATCCAAAGCACTCCAAAATCTGTGTGCAGAGTGAGGATAAATCTGGGAATGTAGGCAATGGACACCTACAAGAGGTGGCACCCCCTGGTTTCCCTCAGCCCAGAAGGAAAGCAGAGAAACCACAAAGTTTCCCTAAGTTTACAACAGGATCCTGCAAGGCTCAAGAACCTGTGGATATGGAGGAAAAACCTGGAGCATCTTTAGCTTCCTCCAGAGCAACTTCCTGCAGTTGAAGGTCATCAGTTCACCCACATGCTTCATTCCAATGCAAGAAGCACCAAACATCAGAAACAAACATGGAATGGTTTGGGTTGGAAAGAACCTCAAAGATCATCTCATTCCCACCCCCCTGCCATGGACAGAGACACCTTCCACTGTCCCAGGTTCCTCCAAGCCCTGTCCAACCTGGCCTTGGACACTTCCAGGGATGGGGCAGCCACAGCTTCTCTGGACAATCTGTGCTGGGCCTCCCCATCCTTACAGGGAAGAATTTCCTCCTAATATCCAATCCAAACCTACTCTCAGCTGGAAGCCTTGTCAGCTTCTTCAGGTACTGGAAGGCCACAATTAAGTCACCTCAAACCTTTTTTTCCAGGCCAAACAATCACAATTCCCCCAGCCTTCCCTCACAGCAGAGCTGCTCCATCCCTTTGATCATCCTGGTGGACTTGCTCCAGCAGCTCCGTGTCCTTCCTGTGCTGGAACCCAGAGCTGGATGCAGCACTCAAGAATCCCTCCTCCCATTAGTTGTGGCTGCTTCAAGAGTGGGATCCAAATCTTTACACAGTCTTAAGTCTAGGTGAATGATTCAGTTTCATTATTTGTCTGTAAAAAACCAGGTAATCTCTAACAGGGAGAAAAACCTGGGTGTGAGAGATGGAAAAGGATTATGGCAGTGAAATGTGTGGAGGATGGGAGGTTCTGTGTTTTCATGGAAATCACAGTTCTGATCCAATCCTGGTGTGCAGAAATTCACTGGGAATTTATTTTCCAACCTCAGGGAACTCCTACAGGTACTCACCCCTGTCAGATATAGGGTTTGTGCTGCAGCTTCCCATGGTTTCTCCTCCAAAATTCCACTACTGCACTATGGCTAAGCATGAATTGTGAATTTGGCTGCTCCAGCTGTTAATTTGGCAGCTCCAGCCATGCACAATGAGCTTTCCTGGGTAGACAGACATTCCCTGCCAAGATCTGAGTCTGCGAGTGCCAGCTGGAGGTGCTCCATAGGACTCATTGGGAAAGGGGAAGCATGAGCCTCCAAATCTGTTTGGAAGTCAGGCAGGTCACACCAGGCTGTTGGGAGGTCTCCATTTAGGATCCAGGCCTGAAAATCTCTCCTGGCTAAGCCAACCTACTCCTATAAAATTTGCTGCTGGAGACATGTGAGATATAAATTGGATTTTGCTTTTGGAGTTAGATAGGAGATGAGGTTCAAGTCCTCAGCCTGTCTGAGAAGAACTTTCAGAATCTGCTCACGAGGTATCCTGGAGACCCTACTGTGGCCTTCCAGTGCCTAAAAGGGGATACAGGAAAGCTGGAAAGGGGCTTTTTGCAATGGCAAACAGTGACAGGACAAGGGAGGATGGCTTTAAGATGAAAGAGGGTAGATTTAGATGGGATATTACAAAGAAATTCTTCCCTGTGAGGGTGGGGTGCCCCTGGCACAGGCTGCTGCTGTGGCCGCCCCATCCCTGGAAGTGTCCAAGGCCAGGTTGGACAGAGCTTGGAGCAACCTGGAATAGTGGAAGGTGTCCCTGCCCATGGCAGGAGAGTTAAAATAGGTTAATCATTAAGGTCCCTTCCAAGCAAAACCATTTTATGCAGTTCCCAGAGAGCACAGAAAAACATAAGCCTGGTGTGGGAAAAACCCTGAGTGGATCCATCTCCATATTGACAACTGAAATATGGGAATAATTGGACTTTTCTTTGACTTGGGTGTTAGAAGGGCACTGCTTTAAATCCAGAAACATCCACAAGCCATAAACAAGATAATGGCATCAATAACCCAGCCCCAAGCCGTGCAATTGATTCTCCACGGATAATGCATCCAGCGGGAAATGGACCCGAGTGACACCGAGTTTGATGGGAAGATTGACAGCTCTGAGGCATAGAAATATTGAACTAAAGGGACTTTTGGTAGCTTATCTGGGTCCTGTGTGGCAGGAATGACATTGGATCAGACATCCAGCCAGGATTTGGGGGTAGGGAAGGCTGATTTTTTTCCCCTTCCCCACATACTTCTCAAGTTAACAGGTGCCAATAAACCCTCTGATAGTCTGGTTGCAAAATAACAGTGATATCCCCTCCCTGCCCAAAATAAGTTTTTCCTTCCCCTTCTTCTCTTCTGCATTTTCCAGCTTCTCCCTCCAGCACCAAACTTTCACCCTCCATCGTGAGAAGAGAAAAAAATATAATGTTCCAGCCACAAAATGCTGCACTCTGGGCTTTCAAACCCGTTGTCCCCCCAGGTGGGAAATGACAGCCAGCAGAGCCGGTAAACAGAAAATAGCAGAGCAACTCCCACTCTGCGGAGCTGCTGCCTCTCCCTCCCTCCAAAGGCAGCCCAGGGATGAGTCAGAGCTAAAAGCATCCTTCTCCCCGTGGGGCTGGGGCTCTGCCTGGCCCACCTGCCTGCCCCCGCCCAGGAGGGGGCTGATGCGGCCCCCCGGGCACTGCCTGTGAGTCAGGAGACCCTGCCGAGTCACAAATGTCCCCAGGGAGGGAGGTAAAGCCACCTGCCAGCTCCTGCTCATCTGACATTTAAAGGGTATTTTATCCCAGCGTGGTTTTGGAGGGGTGAAGCCTCCATTGGTCTCCTTGTGGCTCTGGGAATTCTGTGGTGCCGAATCTTTTTTGGGGATGGGTGAAAATCAGAGCTGAGTTTTTTGGGAGGGTGGTCAGACCTCCTCCTACCACATCAACAGCTTTTCCCTGTGGAAAAAATTCCTTCAGGATCAATGAACAGCACAAGAGCTGTGTGAGGAGGAGATTCCAGGGGTTTAGCCACAGACCTGTGTCCCTGAGGGTGATTATGCAAATGGAAATAATTAAATCTGGAATAATTAAATCTGTGAATAATGTTTATCCATCACAATTGCTGCCTGGATTGTTTTATGCCTTCTTTAATCCCTCTGTCTCTGGCTGAGAGCTGCCCTCATTGAAATGTCCTAGAGCTGGCGGAAAAGGGTGAAGTTTGTATTTCTCAGGATTTCAAAGCCTCAGCCCTTCCCTAAAAAATGGAAAATGATTGAACTGAGGAATGCTTCTCACTTAAAGGAAGACAAGTCTAAATACAAGGTTATGAAGCAAAGGGCTTCTTTTTTATTTAATATATAGGAAATTGAGGGGGGAAAATGTTTGGCTCTCAGTGAATTTTTAAATTATTTCAGCACCAAACCCTATATTTCTCTTAATAAAGGACTTTAATTTAATTGGATAATCATGGAATGGTTTAGTTTGGAAGGGACCTGGATCATCATCAAGTTCCAACTCCTCTGCCATGGCCAGAGACACCTTCCAATATCCCAGGTTGCTCCAAGCTCCATCCAATCTGGCCTGGAACACTTCCAGGGATGGTGCAGCCACAGCTTCTCTGGAATTCCATACCAGGGCCTGACCACCCATACAGGGAGACATTACTTCCTAATACCTAATCTAATCTAATGTAATCTAATCTACCCTACTTTAGCATTTTTTTGCCCCAAATTAAGGGTGAAGTTCAGTGATAATACAAATAAAGCTTCTCCTGATGGTTAACAAGGGAGAGGGAAGATAAACCACCTCTAAAAACTCCCAACAGCTGATAAACTGTGCATTTACCAGGCTTTAGATTTATTCCAAACATATAACTATGATCATCAAGCAACAGCCAGAGGGAAAAGGGGAAAAAAATGGAAAAAAAAATATGTTTTTGGAAAGTTTTGGAGACAACAAACTCTGTGTTTGCTGAGTCTTCCCCATCTGCTGCATTTCACTCTGTTCTCACAGCCTTGAGTAACAGACCCCAACTAATTGCAGAGTTCTGCCTGTAAATCCACAGCCTGGCTATTTTTAACCAACCTTTCTTCTTTTTTTCCCAGAATCTCTCCAGGATGCAGAAAGGCCATAATTTTCCCACCTTCCTAATGCAAGCAGAAGTGGGTGGCAGGGGGTTGTTGTGTCTATTAGGACAGGGAATGTGGACAGCAGCTGGTGGCATCTCCCATGGATGGTGAAGCCTAAAAGTGAAACCTGAACCATTTTTTGGGGGGGTCCAGACCACACTCTGACCATGGTGGTGTTTTTGGAGCTCTGGGTATGACCCACTAGAGGTAGGGAGGGTTTTGTGAATTCTGATATTGTCCTTTCCTTCTGGGTCATGTGGGCAGTGAGAGTCCACTCTCCCCTTTCGCTTGGTTCCAGCAATACAAAAATAACAGCAAAGGGCTCAGAATTGTTTGGATGGGAAAAGACCTGAAAGATCCTCTCATTCCAACTCCATCTCCAAGGGCAGGGACACCTTCCACCAAACCAGCTTGCTCCAAACCCTGTTCCAGCCTGGCCTTGAGAACTTCCAGGCATGTGGAATCCAATCTCCTGATGATTAAACCTCTGAGAAAGGGCCTGGAGTTTCATCTTTAGTCCTCAAGATGGAAGGGTACAGACTGGTAACTGATAACACATAGGGATTAAAAAAAGCCCAAACTTCTGTTAATTAAATGGCTGACTTTGAGAAATGCCAGCCAAGTATTGTACGTAGAGAAGGCTATAGATACCCAGGCTTAGAGGCAGATATACATTCTTAAAATAAAATTATTCTTTCCACGAAACAGCACAAATATCTGTAAAACTGTGGCCAGCCTTGCCAATAAATTATATTTTCCCCAGCAGCAGTGGGAGTCTCTGTTGCTGGCAGGATTCTGTCACGCAGGACACACCAGGATGTCTCCTTCTCTCACTGACAGCGTGAAAACAAATTGGGATAAAACCCCCACGCAGCTGCTGGGCTTCCCCCAGGAGGAGACACAGCCCACACGTGGGGTGGGTGGGTGTTGGCAATTGTAGGTCATGGCAAAAAGCTTTGTTTTGTGAGGGCCACCTTCCTGCTGGGCGAGTGACAAGTGTGTCCCTCTGCAGCCCCAGCAAGTCTGGCAGACACCACCACTGCCACTGCCTGATGGCACCCAGGATTTCAGGACAAGAAAGAAGAGTTGAGTCTGTAAAACTCAGAGTTGGGTGAGAATTTAGAGCAAGGTGAGCAGTTCACACCTAAATGTTTTTTGGGTTTTTTTTCCCAGCTCGTTCTGGGGCAAGAACATTGCAGGGTCAGGATGTGGAGGAGTCACAATCTCAGGAGGCGTTCAAGAAAATCCTGGATGTGGCACCATGTGCTGGGTCACAGGGTGGGGGTCAGTCAGAGTTTGGGCTCGAGGATCTTCAAGGTCTTTTCCAACCTGATAGATCCTGTGATTCCTAGCACGCAAACAGCCTGAACCTTCCCCATATGTGCATCGGAAAAGGTTCTAATGCTGGAGGAATCCTAAAAGTTTCACTCATCTGATTCCTTCAGAGGGATGGAGCATTGCTCCTGTGAGGAAAATCTGAAAGAGTTGGGGTTATTTATCATGGAAAATAGAAGGATCCAGGAAAAAACTTATTAAAGCATTTCAATACTTAAAGGGAGTTTATAAGAAAGATGGAAACAGAGTTTTTCATAAGATGTGTAGGGACAGGACAAGGGATGATTGTTTTAAACTGAAAGAGGGGAGATTCAGACTGGCTCTGAGGAAGAAATTTTTTGTGGTGGGAGTGGTTAAACACCAGATGAGGTTATCCAGAGAAATTTCCATCCCAGGAAACATTCAAGGTCAGGGTGGATGGGGCTCTGAGCAACATCATCTGGTTGAAGACGTCCCTGATCATTACAGGAGGTTGGACTAGAAGACCAGAAGTTCATTTTAAATTCATTTCCAACCCAAACTGCTCCATGATTCTGTTGTAAGGGGGTCTGAATGTGACCAGCTGGGATGGAGTTCTCTGAAATTAGATGAGGTGGATCCCAAGCCAAATTCCTCCACACAATCCATTCTAAATTGCATTAGATTGCAAGAAGGCAGCCAAGTCAAAGTCCTCCCTAAAGGTAGAAAAGTGCTCCCACTCCCCATTTCTTTCACAGGACCAGAAATTTCTGCTAAGATTTTTTGATTGCTGCAAACTGAGGTGGGTTAAATCCTGCCTGGCCTAAAAACTTCCAGCTGGATGTCACAAACCCCCACAGGTCCAAAGTGCTTAAAACTCCTGGAAAATCTGTTTATCAGAAATGAAGATACAGGATCTGAAAGGACTTTATGATACTTTTAGAGTGCACAATGTCCCATCATTCTGATGGGTTTGATAGCTGGGCTTTAAAATTAAGGATGTGAAATTCCTTATGCGGTCCTTTGCCCACGAACATCATAATTTCTCTTATCTGCCACAGTCCAGCCCAGACACTGTGTTGGAAACACAGCTCTAAAACAAAACAATAGATAATAAAATCCCTGAAAATGGGTTCATTACTGAATAAGAAACTTTCTGAATTTATAGATCATAATATAACTAATAGAAACAACAACAACAATAAAAGCAATTATAATAATAAATGATATTATTAATAAAAATCAAGAAAATATATAAATATAAAATTAATAAATAATAAAATAATAAGAAGAATAATAAAATATCTTTGTTGATGGCACCTTGAATCACATTTCTGCTTTTGTTCTTAGATCTTTCCGATCTGTCTACACAGCCCAGGTCATGACTTCTAGTTGTTTTTCCTTCCCTTATGGAACTCCCTGTCCCATCCCAAGGACCACCCAAGTATGGAATTGGTGGGAATTCTCAGGCACAAGGAGACGTGGCGTGCCTTAGCCCATCCACAATGGATAAATTCTTGTCAATGATTTGGGTGTCCAACTACAAATTTTCTAGAGATAACTAAAAGACACCTTCACCCTACTTTCTCAGGGTTCCCAGCTCCATCCAGGCAGGTGGAGAGGAGAGATCTAAATCAGATTTTGGGTGGAATTTCTGTACTCAGAGGGTCATGAGGCCCTGGCACAGGTTGCCCAGTGAAACTGGGATTTCCCTTTTCCCTGGAAGCATCCAAGGCCAATTTGGATGAGGCTTGGAGCAACCTGGTTGGAATGAGATGGCCTTGAAGGTGCCTTCCTACCCAAACCATTCCATGATTCTATTCTATGATAAATAACTGCCTTCCTTCCCTATAAACACACCTGGAAAATTCCAGGCGCACCTCATGACACCAAAATCATGGAGAAATGTTCCTGTCTCTGGAGAAGTCCCCTCGTCCAGAGGACACAGTACAAACAAAATAGCAATTACCAGAAATAGAAGAAAAAGCCAGAAAATAACAATTATTTCTCTAAGGGGCACATTCCAGGGGTTTAAAAAGGAAGAATTCCAAGGATTTCAAAGCCAACTTGAAAACTGTTTTTTGTAGGGTTGGTTTGGGAAAGGGGCAGTGGATTTCAGTCCATTCTGTTTAATTCAATCAACCACTAATTCGGATGACAGGATCATTATTAAAGCTGGAATTGGGGATAATTTGCATTTAGAAGCAACTCCAAATGCCCCTTTTTTGTGTGGCTTCAGCTCATTTGACACACAGAGAGAGAAGGCCACATTCATTCAGAGTTCTTGTGTAGAAATCAGAGACCTTCTGGAATTTACTAAAAACAGAGCTTTGATTGAAGATTTTCATCTCTCATAACAATTTAACATGGTAAGAAATTTAACTAAGCCATATTTAAATGGTAATTAAGGGCGTTATGACTTTTTAAATTGATGCTATAGTAGCTCTGAAATTCCCAACATTATGTGCCAGACACATTAATGTGAGGTCACAGCTCTGAGGAACATTTGGTTAGCCCTGAGTCACTCTTGCCACTAGAAGTTTCCATTAAACCTAAATTCTCATGTTAAAAACAGATGAAAAATGCCTGTTTTGTAAATTCAAAATTATTCTAGAGTTTGTCTTAGTTTCACAAATTAGTCGATCTCAGACAGACAAACAAAAAACAGCAGGAAGCAGAAAATGTGTAGGAGATGCAGCCTCTCATTTAAAAAATATTTTGATTTTCTGATTGGAAATGACATTTATTCCATCAGAAGTACTTTTGAACATAAATCAAAATCTGGGCACTGAAGTGAAACATTCCCTTCTAGTGAAAGCATTATCAACTTTCCAGTCTACCAGACGAAAAGAATGTTTGATCAGACTTTATGCAAAACAGGCTACTGGGCTTTCTTTCTGCTGCAGACCACAAGGAAAATAATAAATCCATTTTCCACAAGGTCTCTAATTAAGGGGGGGTCATTTCTGGGTTGGAAAATGTGTTTATCAGAAATAAAGATGCAGGCTCTGAAGGGACTTCATGATACTTTTATAAATGCCCTGATAAAGCTTCCCACTTCCAGAAAGTATTTGGAAGCCTATTTCTCTGTGGAACATCAATATTCAGAGTGGTTAGAAATTCATTTCAGCATTCCACACACAATCCTTTATAAATTGGTCAGCCAGTGTTAAAGCCGCAGAAAAATATCATAGCAAGTCGACAAATTATAAAGACATCATTTTTAAATAACACTGGGTTGCCCCACTTTTCCAGCAAAGTTCCTAAATATGTGCATAATTTCCAAAGTTGTGCCCTGCCAAGACAAAATTCCCACTCGAGATTTATGGAGTGGACTCGGAGGTGCTGGAGGAACTGGGATTTTCTGCCTTCTAAAAGGGGATTTACAGGCGTGTGCGCACCTCTGTTTCTGCCTGCCTGCTATGTAGAGCACAAGCCATCCCTGCGCCACACGAGGGGGAAAACACATCCACGGCTCACAGGGAAAGTGGGGAATGTCAGAGTCTTGGCTGAGGAGATGAGAAAGGTGCTGTTTTCATATAAAAACCCATGTGAAAGTAGCTAAGAATAGGTGCCCACTGCAGAAATGGAAAGCAGATTCCTGGGGGCTGCCCAGATTGGTCTTCATGAGCCTGAGAGCAGAGTTTGGGGGGAAGAATCTTTTTTTTCTTTCCTTTCCCTAACTTGGGTAAGAGGATTTTGTAGCCAAAAAGGGAAACTTCTGCTCTGTGCTGCAGGTCAGAAAATCAAATTTGTGAGCTACAAAACAATGGAAAAATAATCTTTTTGTACTCAGTGGTGCCTGGAACATTTAACTTCACCTTGAGGGTTTTATTTGGTACTGATCTGGTCTCTTAGTTCAGCCTTAATAAATAACAAGTGAGATGTGACTCTATTTTCTGAAGAAGTTTATGTCTGAATGGAGCCTAAATCTGAGGGCCTAAATTTATGAAGGTACTTGTCTCTTCTGTCTTGTATACATGGCTTTCCTCATTCCTGGAAAAATCAGTCTAAGATTATTTTAAGAATTCTGTTCAAAGAGGCTGAAATTCCTGGGAAATCTGTATCACTATTTGACTCATCTCAGCATTAGGAAATTTCTTCACAACTTCTGGAGAGAACTCTTGTGGCTTCTTGTGGTACCTTCCACAGTCACAGAATCATGGAATTGTTTGGACTGGAAGGGGCCTGAAGGATCATGGAATTCCAACCCCCTGCTATGGGCAGGGACACCTTCCACCATTCCAGGTTGCTCCAAGTCCTGTCCAGCCTGGCCTTGGACACTTCCAGGGATGGAGCAGCCACAGTTTCTCTGAGAAACCTGTGCCAGGGCCTCACCACCCTCACAGGGAAGAATTTTTTCCCAATATCCCATCTAACCCCACCGTCTGTCAGTTAAGGCCATTCCCCTTGTCCTGTCCCTCTATCCCTTGTCCAAAGTCCCTCTCCAGCTCTCCTGGAGCCCCTTTAGGCACTGGAAGGGGCTCTGAGGTCTCCCTGGAACCTTCTCTTCTTCAGGCTGAACATTCCCAGCTCTCCAGCCTGGCTCCAGAGCAGAGGGGCTCCAACCCTTGGAGCATCTCCATGGCCTCCTCTGGACTCACTCCAGCAGCTCCACATCCTCCTTATGTCAGGATCCTCAGAGATGGAGACTGTTCCAGGTGGGGTCTCTCAACCTTCTGGTCACACTTTATAGATCTGGAAATAAACCCATCTCTTCCATTTTTCCCATTCTGGGGTTCAGTAATTCTCATTCAGTGAAGAGAACCTTGGAACCATGAATGCCACAGTCCCTCTATATCCAAATTCAGGTTGCAAAACTTGTTCCAAACTTGAGCAAGGGTTCTCTTGCACAGACAAACTCTCTGGTGTTCAGGATTAGAGTATAAGAGATTGGAGCACATTGTGTTCCTGAGAGAGTCAAGATAAAAGTTCACCCTTTGGCCAAATCCTGAAGGGAGTTGAGAGGACAGCATTTAAAAACTTTAGATGAAATCTTATTTATGTCTCTGTGTGTATTTGCCAGCAAACTTAGGAGGAACTTTTGGTGAATACTGGAAATTTGGGAAATTTGGAAAAATGGCCATGTAAGGAAAGGTATTACGACAGGCTTCAAGGTAGAATCAGAGTATCAAAGAATCAGAGAATGGTTTGGTTTGGAAAGGACCTGAAAAATCATCCAGTTCCACTTCCTGCCATGGGCAGGGACATCTTCCGCTATCCCACATTGCTCCAAGCCGCATCCAATCCCTCGAACACTTCCAGGGATGGAGCCACAGATACTCCTGCAACCTGTAGTTCCAGGAATTAGGAAAGCCACGTAAACAAGACAGAAGAGACAAGCACCTTCATAAATTTAGGCTCTCAGATTTAGGTTCCATTCAACCTTTTCAAAGCTTGGAATAAATCCACATTTTCTTGTGTGCAAACAGTGGGATGGTCACCCCAAGCTGAGCTGACCTTCCTAGGCCACAAACCTACCAGCAACAACATCCTGGACATTTATTCTGGCCAGTATCCTCAGTGTAGTCAGAACAGAGACCACCCAGAGCTAAAAAAACCCAAAGAAAAGAAGAATACGAGCTGTCTAGCAGCAAAATCACTGCCAATGCACCATGCCCAATGCACAATTCAGTTTTGAGGACTGCACTAAAACACCAAAAGCTGCTGCCTGCAATACTCAAAGAGCTGCTGTTTTAACTTTCCGCTTGCGTCAGTGTCTGGCACCTTTTAAGATGACAGCTTATTTGTAACTTATTCAACCTGATGCCTCCTGAGCAATGAAATGTGCCCCTGGGACGTTCTTTTTTTTCCCTTTTCCTCTCCGTCGCACATTTTACATCCCTCATACATTTCAACAAGTTCATAATAACTTTGCTTTGCCTCACTACTCTGATTGCTCCCATCTCCGGGTTATTTACCAAGCGGAGGTGCTGCTGCAGAAAGGACAAACAGATTAAGGAATTCAGCACTTTGCTGTGCCGGTAAGAAAATTGCATCTCTCTGCACATGGAGATGAAACGGGGCTGGAAGTGGCACAGCAGTCAACCTTCACTCTTGCCTTGTGGATGGTGAGGACAAGGAAGCAGAAAATAACCCTTTTCTCCTGAATTTTCAGGGAACATTGCGGTGTTCTGGCTGCAGAGAGCATATCACAGAAATAACGGTGTATTTTTATATTTTAAATTTTATTGGGCATGATGGGGGAGCCACTGTTTGAGAACACTGCCTAAACACACATTTGGGCTGGCAAAATGGAGCTGTAAATTCTTTTATGTAGAAGGAGAAGGGCTGTAACTTTGGAGGCACCAAAATTCTCCCATTATTTGTGAACCCCAGGTTTGTAGTGAAAATCCATTGGCTGAGTGTTGCAATATTCCCAGTGCACCTGGATTAGTGAATGCCATTATGGCAGTAAATATCCAATAGGTTTAACTTATAAACATTTATAGAAACATGGAAGGGTTTGAGTTGTGCAAGATCATGTCATTCCAACCTTCTGCCATGGGCAAGGACCGTTCCTAGACCAGGTTAATCCACTTAAATTTTTACCAGCTGAGGCCACAGGTGTTGCAATGAAATATTGGAGAATTTCAGCATCATGAAAGTTGATATTCCAACTCCTTAGAAAAATTTAAAGAGTTTTAGAAGCTGTTTTGGGATTTAATTCCTCTCAACACATTTTCAAAAACTGGAGACCTTCCAAAGGAATGAGGGCCTGTGGACATTTCATCAAGTCCTTGAGGGCTCCTTCCAACTCGGTATATTCTGTGATTCCATGTAGTAAATGCTGGGCTGTAAAGTCTGATCCTCAACAAGCAAAGTCTCTGTTAGCTCAGAAGTTCTCCAAAATAGAAAATTCAAAGTTAAAAATATCTCTCCAGCACCAGATGACTTTGTTCCTTGGAAAGTAGGGCTCGTCAAAGAAATCTGTTATCTGTTCAAGGAGATTTCATGTCTGGGTGATAAAGAAAGTCATGATGATAAAACCTGCTTTGGTTCCACTGGATTATAACCAGGTGCTTTCAGGATTGAAGCTGCTGCCAAATAAAGGTACAAAAAGACACATCTTACATCAATTAAAACCCGTCTCAGTCCAGCAAATTCTAATTTAAATGGGGAGGGAAGGATTTGCAGTGATTTTTATCTTCGTTGCAATCACCTTAAAGAGAAGATTCTGAGCAAATGTTGTTCCATATTTTTATCACAAGGGAAAATGGGTTGAAAGAGAGTAGGTTTAGATGAGATTTGGGGAAGAATTCCTTACTCTGAAGGTGGTGAGGCCCTGGCAAAGGTTGCCCAGAGAAGCTGTGGCTGCCCCATCCCTGGAAGTGTCCAAGGCCAGGTTGGATGGGGCTTGGAGCAACCTGGGATAGTGGAAGGTGTTCCTGCCCGTGGCAGCGGGGTGGAACCGGATGATATAAGGACCCTTCCAACCCAAAAATCTCCATGATTCCATGACCCTGTATTAATTTTAAAGTGCACAATCACATCAGCTCATTCAAGTGGATAAGGAGCAGTTTTCTTGTGAAGTTTTTCAGCGCTTAACACAATATCTGAGATAGCAAGGAGGGAAAACTTTATAATTTTGAGTTACGCAAGAGGAAGTTGCATGAATCAAAGTGTTGGAAATTGAATTTAGTTGAATTTAGCCTTGAAATAACACAGTATTTCCAAGAAGTGGAAATAATTATATTCACTTGGAGTTTAAAAGTGGACAGTGTGGACTGAGTATTCCCTGGAATCTCTGAGACAGAAATAGACAGCAGAGTTTGCTGAAAATCAGAATTTACCATTTGTTGGTCCTTTTGAAAGACATATTTTAAATGAGGAAAAAAGCAAAAATTATCCACATTTCCATGAAACTGGAAGCTCCAAGCTCCCAGAAGTTGCTCGGTAAATCTGACACTCCTGTGCACTTCATTACTAGCTGGCAATTAGCAAGCCCATTAAATGCTGGTTAATGAGAACACTAATTGCACTGAGCAGATGCAGGTGGCTCCCAGCACTCCCAGTTCTGGGACAGATCCTCCATCTCCCTGCCCAAGGCTGGGAAACATCCATCTTCCCAAATCCCCAGCTCTGGAACAGCCCTATCAGAGCCATCAGCTCCAGAGCTGGAGAGGGCACAGCAGACAAAACACCCAGCTCTGGATAAATCCAGTAAAGAACCAACATGATGTGAGGAAAACTGTTCTTGACTTTGAGAAACACAGCTCTGGACTTGATTAAAGGTCATGGAATGAACTGGGAAGTGGTGAGGCATCTCCAGCCTGGGGTCAATTTGGGGTTCTCATGATAAGAAGGACATTGAGGGGCTGGAGAGTGTCCAGAGAAGGGAATGGAGCTGGGAAAGGGTCTGGAGCACCAGGAGCAGCTTGGAAAAGGGCTCAGCCTGGACAAAAGGAGGCTCAGGGGGGATTTTCTGCATCTCTACAATTACCTGAACAGAGATTGTGGCGTGGTGAGGGTCAACCTCTTCTCCTGGGCAACGAGAGATGGGAAAAGGGGGAACAGCCTCAAGTTGCACCAGGTGAGGCTCAGGTTGGATATTTGGAAAAATATCTCCACTAAAAGAGGGGCTAAACACTGGAATGGGCTGCCCAGGGAAAGGTTGGAGTCACTATCCTGGGAGATGTTCAAAAAACCGGGCTGACCTGGCACTCTGTGTTGTGGTTTAGTAGATGTGGTGGAAATTCAGCTGGAGGTTGGACTTGATGATCTTGGAGGTCTTTTCCAAAATCAGTGATTCTGTGAACCTGAAGAAAATTTTAAATAAAACCTTTCATTCAAAGGTCCTGTCATTTTCATGAGTTTTCGTGGCAAAAGGAGCACAATGGGAGCGGCAAGGCTGATTCTGGGAGGAGGGAAATTATAATCCTGTGGAGTTCCTTTGAGAGGCGAACTCAGCCATGGAGGGCCTGGATTGCAAAGCCAGTCAGACTTTCAGGGGGTTTCTTCCCAGAACTTTCACACCTGTGGCTTTGCAGCAAAGAAAAATCATCCTGGTTCTCCCTGTGTGACAAATTCACTGTCACTGAGGCAGCATTGGGAGCCCAAAGTAGAGATATAGAGATAAACCAGCTTTGGATGTCAATTCCAACAGAACCTTCCAGCATTGAAAGTTCAGCATCATTAATAATACAAAAACCTTTGAGTGCAGCACTCCACCCCCAGCCCTGCACTCCACACAATTCAACTTACTTTACTTTTATTTCATCTAATTACAAAGCATTACTCACGACAATGACGGATTTCATTACTCACTATTATACAATTTCTGTGTTCTCCAGTCCTAACAAAAAGAAAGTACAGAAAAAGAAGTTATTTGAGAAAAAAAATAAGACTCCCCTTAATAACAAATGACTTAATTTTTAGAAAGAATTTTGATGCCAAGACGCAACTTTTGCTGAATTTGCCAGTTTGATTCAAACTTTTCCCGTGTTTGACATCTAATAAATGCCACATGAAGTAATTCTGTAGTGAGCTTCAAATTTGTCACTCTCGTGACTAATTCCTTTTAATTAGACTTAACAACATATAAGAAAAAAAAATGTCATCATTTAAAGTGAAGTCAGTGATGTATTGATTGGATACGGACTTAACAGCATAAGTAGTTTGTTAGAAAATTATTCAAGTGAGCATATTTTTAATTTCAGGCCATTTCTTTTCTCTCTCCTGGGTCCCATTGTAAGAGCAATATCCTTCCTGATCTTTCCCTACATCCCACGCTCAAGGTACACAATGCTTTATGGAATTCTGCTCATAAACACGGTCATTTCAAGCATATGAATTAAAAAGATTAAATATTCTGATAAAATAAGGCATTTTGAAAACATCCAGAAGACAAACAGCCCCCTTATCCCAATTATTTTGACCACACTTGATACATGGCTGTAAGAGCAAAGGTAAAAACAATGGAAATTTATCCCTAGATATTTGAGGAAATAAAATGTGAGCAGGCAGATTGTTGGCATCACCTTTCAGCCATAAATCCATTACATCACTCGGGATCATCCTTTGCCACTTCACAAACTTTGAACAAGTTTGCAAGATTTCTTTTTGCTTGGGTGGAAATGTCTGAAAAACTCCTCTTTGGGAGGAGTTCAGAATTCCAGTTCTCTCCAGTTCAGAATTTCATTCTTTTTTTGTGAGAGTTGCCTTCAGCATAAATGAATTGCCCAAAATTATGCCATCTTAACCCAGATCTTTTTAAAGCATCACTGGAGTTTATTCCTTAGCATCACCATGGTCATGGAATTATCTACAGTGATGAAGGGTTAATATTGTACTTTTATCCATGTTTGCTTTCTGTGGAATTTCCTTCTCTTGTTCTGCTTTTTATACAGAATGAAATGAAATTTTTACTGAATTATCATTTAAGATGGCCTGAGGAAAACACCAGATCCTAAAAAATCCATCCAGATTTAAGCCATCCTTCAACTCCTACATTTCACAGATCCCTCCCAGGCAGAGCAGCCTTGAGGGATGGCTGCTGAGTCTCAGATTGTTCAAATAATTCCCAATATTTGCTTGCAAGCAGTTACTCCACCCTCAGAAATTTGGATTTTCAGAGAACACTTTTGGGAAGAGGGGTAGGAAATTAAAATAGGCTGGGAATTCAGTCTTAGATTTTTTTCTCCTTTCTTTATTCCAAAAGTGCTGAAAAACAATTAGCTTAGTCCTCGTCATTAGTCTTATGTTAATGAACATAATTTTTAATCATCTGAGCGACCTCCTGAATTACTCAGGAAAGCAGTGTTCTTACCCTTATGTCCATTGACAAGGGTTGATTTATTGTAATTACATAGTTGATTTATAGTAATTAAATAGTTGATTGATAGTAATTAAACAGTTGATTGATAGAAAGAATTAGTTGATCTACAGTAATTAATGAAGAATCCAGGAGAGCAGGGATAGATCTGAGACCTGGGGCAGGACAGAAGTTGGAGGCTGGAGTTCTTTCTGGGCTGAAACCTGTAATTTCTCAGGGGCAGTTCCACAATGTGACAGCTCAAAATGCACAAATAATGAGGAATTATTAAACCTGTAAGATTTATTATGGAACAAATATCAGGAAAGCTTGGGAATATCATAAATACTGAGACCAGCAAAGCAGAGGGATGTGCTGAGTACCAGTGTCTGAACAGGGGAAGGAAGACCAGCCAACTTTAGCTGATTATTTTCTTGTGTTTTCCTATGTTTTTCAGGAGCTGCGGGGAAGTATTATTTAGCCTGTAAGATTTTCCCATATCAACTACCCATTTTATTGCATCCAACCCATTGTTTTTTTCCTTTTGTCATGCAGTGGCAGTATCCTATGGAAACACTTGGTAAGGATGCTGTAGGAAGATAAAAACATTGACTGTTTGTTTAGGCTTTGGAATAATCTTAAGGATTTGTGTATTTAATTCTGAAGCATCTTGTTCTCATCTTGTCTCCCATGGGACAAAATCTGACTGTGACACTCAGGACTTTTAAAAGCCTTCAGTGCCTCCTGTAGAAACTTCTTTGGAGCAATTTTGGCACAGTTGCCAATGTGTTTTGGATCTCCCATACAGGATTCTCCAAGAGAAATACAAGGTTAGGTGAATTGAATCCATAAAGAAATCCATCAGAGGATTTCTTGCCATTTCACACAGAATTTCTAGGGATAATTACCATCTTCATGGTTCTTTCATTGACAAAGGTGAAGAAAGAAAAAAGTGAGGGTTTTTTCACCAAAAAACCCCAAACTAAAATCCAAAACTTGTTGGTTTATTTCTAACTGGACTTGCAGAGTTAACTCATCTGTTGTCTCCAAAAAAAGCAGAATTTTACTCATGTGGTTGAGTAAAGACAACATAATATTCCAAAGCAAATTGGGAGGTTGGCTCAAGTCAAGCCCTGTTCAGGCCCATTGCCAGCAGACCACTCCAACTCATTGGAGTTGTAAAAATGTGCCTGATCAATGGATTGGGATTGTATGGTGAGCCCTGAATTAATAAATATTGACTCTGACTACACAAACTTCTTCTGGCAAGCAATTGAGTTTGGCTGGTTTAAAGCTCCAGCTGCTGTCTGAGACACTGGACAAATCTTTTTCACATTAATCCATCCTTTTCTCTCTCTTCTCTTTGCTTCCCAAGTATATGAACACTGATTAGATCTGGGAGTTTCTTGCACTGAGGGGCAAAAGGTGATGGCTCTGCTGATGTTGCTTTCAAGAAGCCTTGCTTGCACATATTAATATGCACAAAAAGTCTGCATATTAATGCACACCTTTGAGTTGCAAAGCATCTTTGGGTTCCCTGAAAGTGGCTGAATTGACTGGTTTTTATTCCTGAGCAGTTCCCCTGCCCAGGAAGGATCCGGAACCTTTTGTCTGTCAAAGGATGGTGAAAGTGTGTTCTGGAGACATCCTAAAGCCAGCACAAGTAAAGGTGTAGCACTCTACTGAGGTAAAAAATCTTCTGGATTTAGGTCCAAACAGCCAACAAGTCTTCCTTTAACTTTTACACAACCATTTGTTCCCTCAGTACAGAAGAATTTCCAGGTATAATCTCATACTCAGCCTCTACAGCCCCAGGAAAAGTACAAAGTACTCCTCAACAACAGACCTTGATTCCTCCTTTGTTCCCTCCAAGAGCCCTTTTATGAACAAATCCACTCCTGGAAATTCTCAAATGGGAACAGAAGCACCCTGGGAAAGGTAGGGAGAGGTTGTTCCTTAGCACAAATGTCAACGTAACCATCTGAGTGTTCCTTCTCCTGGAGAATCCATGTGAGGCTCCTTTGGCGAACTCCAGGAGGATTTAAAGCTCATTGTAAACACATCAGGGATGAGAGAAGGTGAGGTGAGCCAGAGGAAGGAAAATATCTTCCTCTAAAGCAGCTGGAATTTGTGTTGAGGGATCACAAAGCCCCATCAGCAAGGAGACTGTTCCCACAATGGTCTGTGAGAGATTTTTGTGGAGACTGGCATTAAATCCATTCTATGTCTCAACCTCCTCTTTTTCCTTGGAGGAAAATAGCTGAGAGATATCCAGCACCATCAAATTATGATACTTATTATCAGCATCCCATATTTGTTTCAAGTAGCAGCAAAGTTTTCCTGGACATCAAATCATCTGTTGTGACAGTAAAACAAAACCTTGACAAAAAAAAAAAAAAAAACCAAAAGAGAAAACCACCTCAGGAGTTAATGAATTTATTGCATTCAGCCATCCATGTCCTCTTTTTCTCTGTGGTGAATGGATCCATATTTCTTATCCAAAGGTTAAAAGACTGGAAATAGTTCTTAAATAATGAACTGCCTCATAAAGACAGTGTTCTGCTGAAGGCAGAGCATGAATATACAGTCTGAGCAACCTGGTCTAGTGGGGGGATCCTTGCCCATGGTGGGGGTGTTGGAATTGGATCATCTTTAAGGTCCCTTTCAGCCAAGCCTTTCCACGATTCTGTGATCTGTGCTCCTTCTAATTAATTGTGTCCTCTTTGTTTCCATAGAATCAGAGGATGGTTTGGGTTGGATGGGACTTTAAAGCTCATCTTGTTTCACCCCTCTGCCATGGGCAGAGACATCTCCCACTATCCCAGGCTGTTCCAAGCTCCATCCAGCCTGGCCTGGAGCATTTCCTGGGATGAGGTAGCCACAGCTTCTCTGGGCAACCTGTGCTAGGGCCTCACCACCCTCACAGTAAAGAATTTCTGTCTAATATCCAACCTAACCCTACTCTCTTTCATTTCAAGTCACTCCAGGCCTTTGTAAAACATTTCTCTCCTTCTTTCTTGCAGGCTCCCTTCAGGCACTGGAAGGCCACAATTAGGTCATCCCAGAACCTTTCTGTCTTCCAGGCAGAATGATCCCAATTCTCTCAGCCTTTCCTCATGGCAGAGCTGCTCCATCCTCTGATCATCCTGGTGGCTCCTCTGGGCTCGCTCCAGCAGCTCCAGGTCATTCTGTGCTGGGGATCCTTCCTTGTTGCCCTTTCAGCATCCCCTGAAGGTCAGTGTTCCCTCACACCCCCAAAGAAGAGTTGACAGGAAGAGATTCTCCTCACTGAAGCCTTCTGAGTGTTCAGATTCATTCCCAAATTGTTGCTGAATTCCAATGACAAAAGCCAAGAGGAATTAAGGTGTGATATCTGTGTGTAAGTGGAGATTTGGAATATTTAATGAATTTACATTAAATTCACACCTTTACTTTAGGATGAGGAAAAAAGAGGAATTTTCTTCATCACCAACTCCAGTTCAGCTGCATCCTGAACCAGGTCCTGCTTTGTGGGCAGATGAAACTCCCAAATATAAATATTAAACCCAGCTCAGGTCATTTTCTACCACTTATCCTTATCCTGAGGACGGTGTGACAAAACTTTCCTGAGGACAACATCACTCCTTTTACAAACAGGGAACAACCTTATCTCCTGGAGAACAGGCTCAAGGTTTTTGACTCATTTGTGTTTTACTAGAAGGTTTTTTTGTTTTGTTACTGTGGGCAACCAGCTGCCTCCCAGGGTGCTCTGAGGAAAAATGCCATGACAGGACCTTTCATTACTTGTTGTTTACCACTGTTCTGAGGTGTTCTGAAGACGCCTGGCAAAGCTCTGACACTGGATTGGGATGAAGAAAAACAGCACTGAGGGGAAAATCAACCCTTCAGCAATGGCAGCCTTGAGAAAGGATCCCTCTGCCTGCAGATTTGCATGGATCACATCAGGCTGGGTGTTATGTCAGTAATAGAGCAACAAATGCACAAATCCTTTTGAAAGCAAGTAAATTTGACTTAAAATGCTGGGCTGACATGATTGGAGACTGAGTTTCTCCTCACTTGAGATGTGGAGGAACGGCAAAACTTCCCGTCCAGAATTAATTCCTCATCTATTCCCCGCTCCCTTTTTTTGCTGCTTCAGTCATTCCTCAGAGGAAGAGAACACTGAGATTTTCGTGGCCCACTGATGCTCTGATTTCTGTGAGGCACAAGGGAAAGACAAGGTTGTAAATAATAATAGTGGGGATTTGTTCCCCTAAACTCACAGACCAGTGACCATTCCACAGTAAAAGTGGGATTTTGTCCACAACTATGACATCTCCTTATCGACAATCTCCTCTTTTCACTCTAACGCAATGGGATTTTTCACACTTGTAGGATTTATTTCAAAAAATGCCAGAATGGTTTGGGTTGGAAGGGAACTGAATCATCGAGTTCTACCCCCTGACATGGGTAGGGACAATTTTCACTATCCCAGGTTGCTCCAAGCCCTGTCCAACCTGTCCTTGGACATTTCCAGGGATGGGGCAGCCACAGCTTCTCTGGGAAACCTGTGCCAGGGCCTCACCACCCTCACAGGGAAGAATTTCTTCCCAATATCCAATATAAATGTCCAAATTGTCTGGACATCCAAGGGTTTCCTTAGTCACAGGGTGACATTTCTGCTTTCTCCCAACCGAGGTTGCAGTTGTACTTGAATTTCTTGTTCTCAGCTGTAGCTATGTAGTTATGTTTATTCATGTCAATTCTGATTTTTTTTCTATATTTTCCTACTTTCTATCTCCCAAACCTTGGTTTCTTAAGCAATAAAACTGGAAAATATCTCATGAGAGAGTGAGTTTGTTGATGGCAGACACTAAATCCACGTGAGAAGGAAATGCCACAACCTGAATAACAGCCAAAAAAAATTAACCAAACACAGAATCACATCCAAAAATCTGGAAAATAATTATTTAAAAGGATAGAGCCAACAAAATCTTCAAACAAACCACCCCTACCATCCAACAAACAAGAGCAATTATCCAAACTGCAATTCATAAGCAGAGAGAAGAGAAAATATTTGGAAGTTTCATTCCTGGCATTGGTAGGCTGTGCAGGATGTAACCCCAGCCAAGAGAAATATGAGTTTTTATGTGGAAAAAGACAGCAGGAGATGAGGAAGCAGCTCCTCTGATGGATTTCCTGATTGCCCAGAACCCCTCAGAATGTAAAGATTGGTGTTTTTACTGTTTTAATGGTTCTCATTTACAGAGCTGATGGGATATTTCACATCCAGCCCAGGTTTCTTTGGATTCATTCTGTTTTTTTCTTTTAACTTTAGCTTATCTCTAATCCCCACCGTCAATACCAATATATACAAGACCACTTTCTACAACCTGGTCAATGACAAAACAATGCCCAATAATGAACTTTAGTCAGCATTAAGGAAACTTAAGGATTCTCCAGTGAAATTCCTGATATCTCAAGATCAGTAACTGAAGGCTAAATGACACCTCAAGAGATGCTTTTCCAACCTGATTTCCTCAGAAAATTAAATTTTTTGCACATGTGAGCAAAGATAGGAATTTTCATTTGCTCAGTTGTCACCTGCATATATCATGGAGGCAAAATTTCCAAATTTATTGATCTCCTCCACTGTAAAAGTTGTTTTCAAGTGAGTACCACCCTTATTAGAGATTAGTGACCATCACAATTCTTTGTGACTCTTCAAAACTGAACTAGAAATCACTGCAGTGGTGCTTATTGTAATAAAATTAAAAAACAGCTGGAACACTGCAAGGAAAATAAAAAAATATTAATATTGTCCATTTATTTATATATATTTAATCAAAGATCATCAGTATGTCCAAGCATTTACAAATGAGGAAAAGAAGTCAGATAAAGCACACGGAAAAAGGAAGGTTTTTATCCCTATTTTAATGATAGGCAGCAAGGATGCAGAACTGTTCTGGGATTTTTTCCCAGGTTATGCACTGACAGTCAATGGAGGAAGCAAGAACTCTCCTGAAATTTCCTAACAACCAATATAAAGCAGGATAATTTTTTTTTCACTTCTGGATCTCATTTTCCATTGCAAATGGATTTATGTGAATGAATTACATCTCCAGCCAACATGTTCCCATAAAGCACCAAAATGTGGTTTGATATTTGGAAGAAATAGGTGCCTTTAGCAGCTTCTGAAACAGCAGAGAGAAGGGAAAAAAACCCCAAACCCTTTTCCTTCCCCTTGTTTCCATTTCTGTGGAGGTCTGAGCTGAAGAATCAGGAACTTCATGCTAAGAAGGAAAGATCTTGGAGGTCTTTCCCAACCTAAAAAACTCCATGATTCTGTGATTCCCTACCCCAGCAGATCCCTTAGCTCAGCTGCCCAGTTTATCCCTGTTAATCCCAGTTTATCCTATTTCTTACAGTTGATAATTTGCAGCATGGATAGTCTGTGTCTCTAGCAAATATTCCACCCAAAAGTCTCTGTCAGATAAACTCTTATAAAATTAAAAATGCCAGTTATGTATTTTTCAGCATCAACATTGCAGTGGCAATGCTGGAGCAGGTCTGGAAGATGGGAGTTTCCTCAGAGGGGAAGAAAGAAAAATCAAAATTATGTTGCTTTGCTTTTCAACCTTTAGAACTGGAGCAGAGAACTGAAGGTGGAGACCTCAAGAATCAGGAGGGGAAAGGCAGCACCTCCGTATTGTGTTTGGGATCACCTCCAAACTCTTGTGAGGGATTCCTTGTGTGTCAGGTGACTCAAACCAGCTTTAAAGAGATGTAGAATCCTAAAATGGTTGGGAGAAACCTTAAAGATCATCCAGTTCCTGGGGCAGGGACATGTTCCACTATCCCAGGTTGCTCCGAGCCCCATCCAACCTGGCCTTGGACACTTCCAGGGATGGGGCAGCCACAGCTTCTCTGGGAAACCTGTGCCAGAGCCTCAGGATCCTTTCAGGGAGGAATTTATTCCCAACATCCAATCTAAACCTTCTCTCAGTGGAAAACCATTCCCCCTTTTCCTGTCACTCTCGACCCTTGGGGTGATTTCAGAGTCTCACAGCTGTTTCTCAGGCACTCAACGATTTGCATCATGGGGACATGTTACAAAAAAATGTAGAACACAAAACTAAATTATTATGATGCATTTAATGCTAAAATCTCTCCTCAGCTTAATTAACTTCCCTGCTAAATGCCCCTCTCTCTGAATAACGTTGAACTTCCCAGAATCACGGAGTCATTGAGGTTGGAGAAGACCTCCAAGATCATCGAGTCCAAGCTGTGCCTGATCCCCACCTTGTCACCAGCACTGAATGTTCAGTCATTCCTTGGAAACCTCCAGGGATGGGGACTCCACCACCTCCCTGAGCATCCCATTCCAGTGCCTGACCACCCTTTCCATGCAGAAATTCCTCCTAATGAAGAAGTTCCTCCTAATGAAGAAATTCCTCCTGATTTCCAGTCGCTGCAATGCTTTCAGTTACTGTCAGATGGGGCTTGGGTGTGTAACATGAATTTTATTTCTCTCATCACTCCATCTTCATTTCTATCTCAGCAACAAAATGAAAAGGATAGATAATTAAAAAATTGAAAATAAAGTTTTTAGACTTTTCTTTACTTTGGCCTCTTTGATAACCTTTGCTTAACTCCAGGTTCAAGTATTTGGTATCACACAGCTTTGAGGTGACATAACCCTGCTGACAGACTTGTTTTTCCTCAGCATCTTCTGAGTGAAATATCTATTTTTTTGTCTAACACATGTCTGGTTTTGGCTGTTTTTCTCCCTTCCAATTTCCTGTAGGGAAAAAAAATAGAAAAGGTAATTTTTTTTATGCCATTTTATCTTCTTCCAGATTTATAACAAGTCTTATTTTGTCAGCAAAGTATGAGAAGCAACCACATTCTGCAGATGGTGTAAATTGAGGAATGCCTCATAATTCCCCCTTCAATGTGTAAAATCTTCTTCAGAGCAGACTGTTCCACTCCCACTCCTGAATTTCAGGAGAGTTTAGTCTTTAGTATTACACTTGCTAATGGAAAACCACAGAATGAATTTTTTTCACCATTAAAAAAAAAAAAAGGCAAATTCCATTAAAATGTAAACATTCAGATAAATCACACCAGTTTCAGTGGCATTTTCAATGTTGTTATGAAAAACATTCCAACCAGCAACTTAATGAAGAGTTTTGCAGCTTGTTTTGACTTTTAAAGAGATGAACATTTTCACTTCTCTTTGAGAGGTTGGATTTCTCACTTCTTAACTTCACACTTCCCATCTTCTTACTGTGGAAACATGAGAAAAAAGAAGTGGAATGAAAGTGATTTTCATGACGTTTTGCCAATGCTACTTCTTTCGGTTCCATTCATTTTTCAAGGGAAATAACAAGGGCTAATTTAAAAATTTAGACAAAATTAATGGTCTAACTTCGAACTAAATCCCTCTGAAAAAGCCAAATTACCAGGCACTTCAAAGAAAACCTTTCTCTGTTTTTTCTCTATGAAATCCAAACAAAACTAAACTTAAACTATTCATTATCACCTGACGTGGTTTTGCTGCCTTGTATTCCATTTGTTCTTTCTTCCTTTTCCTGTGTTCCTCCTTAATAAATTATACAGCCAACAAATAATTTCAATTACAAAATATTTCAATTATTTCAAAATAATTTCTTCTTCAGGAGGAAGATTTGTTAAAAAACTCCTAGTTTCAGTGAGGCCTGTGGCTTGAAAGGAGAACAGAAAGAGGTGTGAGGTGGATCATTCCTTCGCCCTGATTTGCCATTAGAGAATCAACATTGATCCTGAGCTCCAGGGAGATTTTTTTTTCAGGAAACCAACAGTGGGTTTGTCTGGTGCTGTCCAGGGAAAGAAATGAGAATTTGATGATCCTCATGGGTCCCTCCCAGCTCAGGCTATTCCATAATTTGGAGATTTTGTGTTTCTATAGTTTTGGAGGGGTGTTTCTGATGAATGTGATTCCAGCTGGGAAATATCACTGGAGGTTCCCTGCTCCACCTCTGGAGAGCAAGGCAATGGGATTGTTGGAGTTTGGGATGTGATCTCTGCTCTGCACCTGCACAAGGTGAGACAACAACATCTCTGGATGTTCTTTATTTCCACAGAATGGTTTGGATTGAAAGGAACCTTAAAGATCATCCAGTTCCAACCCTTCTGCCATGGGCAGGGACAATTCCTACTATCGCAGGTTGCTCCAAGCCCTGTCCAAGCTGGCCTTGGACACTTCCAGGGATGGGGCAGCCACAGCTTCTCTGGGAAACCTGAGTGGTGGTGTCCAGTTTGCTGTCACAGGGAAGGATTTATCCCTAATATCCTATCTATCCCTGCCCTCTGGTAGTAGGAGGCCATTTCCTGTGTCCTGGCATTCCAGATCTTTGTCCAAGCCCCTCTCCAGCTCTTTTGGAGTCCCTTTAGGCATTGGAAGTATGGGGATTTTTGAAGGAATTTTGAATGAGTTAGAGACAGGACCTCTGAATTGGTTTGGATGATGCAATTTATTTTTCTTTTCTTCTACATAGGCAGGAAGGGTGAACTTGGCTCACATCTTTACTGCATGGTTCAGAAGGTCACAAGACCCTTAGTAACAAGACTTCTTAAGGATTTACTGACTAATAAAACACTGCCAACAAGGATATTTATGTTTTTGACCTAATCCTTAAATATTGCATCTTATGGACTGATGCTACAGTGTAAGCTTTGTTAGCTAATCGTGTTATGATACACAAATCTACAGGACTGCATTCTAAACTTCTTGTTTACCTTTGTAAATATTATTTTTTCTGTATCTTAAACTCTAAAACTCTAGACTTTCCTCCATTTAACTTAATGTGTCTCTTCTTTAAACTATAAATCCACGTTTTGGCTTCCAGCACCTAAGTTTGGAAGCCTTTTCCAAGGTCTCAAATCAAATCTTGTGTTCAATTCTAAGCTTTGGTTTACAGGCCCAAAGTTCTGAGAATTCTCTGCATTTCAGACTCCAACAGGAAGGAGCTTTAAGCTCTCCCTGGAGCCTTCTTTTCTCCAGGCTGAACAAACCAACTCTCTCTAATCATTAAAATAAAGGAAATCAGTGTGGGGAGATGAGATCTGAAATCAGGTGACAGAAACCCAGCTCTGAGCTTGTTTTCCTGCCCTTCCAACAGTTCCGGAGCTTTCCTTTTGAGGAAATCGCAGGAAGTTTATTCCATCAGGGATTACCGGAGGTTCGTACTTCCAAAGCTTGTGCTTTCCAGCAAAACATCCAAACAAAACCACCTCTCCCTGACAGCACACTCCTGTAATTACACCTTTCAGCAATTCCTCTTGTTGTTTCATCCCTTCCCTGGAGGCAAAGAGAAGAAAATCACCCTCTCTTCTCCCAGCCCTTCCTGCTCTCTGACTCACCAGCAGGGAGAAGGTTTGGAATCAGGGTTTGGAAACAGGTTTGGAATCAGGGTCCATCCCCTCTCAAATGGATCTGGCGCAGATGCAGGATGCCTTCGGAAGTGAGGTGGGAGTGGGAGGCGTGTGATTGTTAATACACAATTAGGGGGAATTACAGGTACCCCACTCTGCCCGGAGCTGACGGGAGCAGAGGAGCAGGAAGTGGTTTGGAGGGATGATGTAACAGGAGCTGCTGTCGCTAGCTGTGCACCTCAACAGGTAATTAATCTGGTAATTAACGATCGTCAGATGAATGATTCAGAAAGGGGAAATTAAGAGGATGATCTGCCTTCACAATGGGAGCTACGTCAGCTCCCAGCAGTTCACCTGCTCTGAGAGAGGTCCAAAAATGGGTGTAGGTGAGAAGGGAAGATTCTGGCAGCTCCTCCAGCCCTGCTAATTGTTGTATAGCAGCCTGGAGCCACTAATTAGGTAATTTTGGGTATAATTCTCCTCTTGGAGAGGAGAAAGGATTACATTAAGCAGTGTTAGGGCGTCTCAGGAGGTGAAACCCTGGCACAAGGTTTCCCAGAGAAGCTGCCCCATCCCTGGAAGTGTCCAAGGCCAGGTGGGACAGACCTTGGAACAACCTGGGATATTGATTATTTGATTATTTGATTATTTGATTATTTGATTATTTATTTGATTATTTGATTATTATTGATTATTTATTGCCCATCCCTGGAAATGTTCAAGGCCAGGTTGAACAGAGCTTGGAACAACCTGGGACATTTATTATTTATTATTTATTATTTATTATTTATTATTTAACATTTATTATTTATTATTTAACATTTATTATTTATTATTTATTATTTATTATTTATTATTTACTATTTCTATTTACTATTTGCTATTTGCTATTTACTATTTATTCCCCACCCCTGGAAGTGTCCAAGGCCAGGTTGGACAGGTCTTGGAGCAACCTGGGATAGTGGGAAGTGTCCCTGCCCATGGCAGTGGGTTGGAACTGGATGATTTTTAGGTTCCTTCCAATCCAAACTATGCTGGAATTCTGTGATCATTACATTACATGAGTTTTCCAGAGGGATTTGTCTCAAATTCTTCTTCCTGGATATTGCAGATAGGACAGAGCGATTCATGCAGTTGAAAACTGAAACAAAAATCAGCATGGAAGAAAAAAATCCCCTCCATTACCTCTCCTCCCTTCCAATGGGGTAAAAAAAAGGTAAAACAGCACCTGAGATAGAGCTAAACTCTTTCTTTTGACTCAGAAGTGCTTCTTCAAGTTAGTCCATCTACAAAAAAATCAACCATTTATTTTATACTGAAGTCAATTTTTCAAAATTAAAAACTGCTATTTTTAAATTAAGGATGAAAAGGTCTAACTTAGAAAAATGTCAAAACAAAGGGATTTGGCATTTCCAAAGTGAAACTTTTCATTTCGAAAATATATAGGGGAAACACCCTGACATTAAGCACATTCCCACATTAATGGTTTGCAATTTTGGGTGAAAACGTCTCTAAATTCAGCCTAAATCGGTAAAGATTTTCATGCCCGTAAGAATTTATTTTTATTTGGAACTGTTGGGTGCTGAAATGAAAAATAGAAATACCCATGTTTGCTCTAAATGAATTTATAATCAGTTTTATTATTGTCTGCCAAAGATTTGATGCACTGATAATTCAGTTTAAGAACAGAGGGTCCTGCTGCATTTGGCTGGCTGCTGAGCAGCCCAGAAGATACAGAAAAACTACAGAATCATGCAATATTCTGAATTGGAAGGGACTCACAAGGATCAGTCCAACTCCTGGCCCTGCCCAGGACATCCCAACAATCCCACCTTGTGTCTGAGAGCATTGCCCAAATTCTCCTGGAGCTCTGGTTTGGGACTGTGACCATTCCCTGGGATCCTCTTCCAGAGCCCCACCACCCTCTGGATGAAAAACCTTTTCCTAATATCCAACCCAAACTTCCTCTTAAATAACTTCTTGCCTTCGTACCAAAAATATCTATATCAATCCCACTTTCTCAGCTGTTAATTCCTGATGCCCACAAACTAAACAAATCAGTTCAATGCCAAAGCATCCCCTGGACTGGAATCTTGAAGGAACTCACATATAAAATTTTGGCTGAGATATAAAACCTTGCATTACCAATGGCCACAGCTCCCAGAGGCGGAAACAACTGATCTAATTCCCATCTACAAAATATGGGATAATTGGCATTACACTCTTTATGTCTTGAAAATTCCTGCCTGATACCCTGGAAAATCAGTATTCTGTAGGAAAGAATGAGTTTATGGCAAATATGGATTGTTGGGGAAGAGCCAGTGTGGCTCTGTAAAGGCAGATGAGCAGCAGTTCAGGGAGAGAAAGAGTCTGGTGGAAATCCAGTTTGGGCTTTCAAAAAGCCAAAATCCCTTCCAAAAATTCCTTCAGAAAGGAACATTTAAAAATATAACATGCTACAGGATTGGGGAAGAGGTTCCAATCCTTTGAGAGAGAGTTTAAAAGGAAAAGTAGGACGGAGTGGTTGCTTCTCAAGATACAGAAGAGTGGGATGAAGTTCCAAGTGGAGCTCCAGAGGAACCTCCCAGAGATTTGAATTAAACAAATAGGAAAATGTCTGTTGAGCCCAGGTTGGATGGATTCCCAAATAACCTGGTCTAAATGACTGCAAATAAATATTTTTTGTGTCCATGGAAATGCAGTCTAAACCATGCCTGCACTCTGCTGTGCTCCAAAGTGTCTGTGAAAACTCAGGAAAGACATCCTGGGGTTGTCACTGGGAGAGCACTCTGAAATCCCTGGCTTTGTGTGCCACAACAGCCAAAATTTCTGGCAAAAAAGCTGGGAATCACCAAGGAGGATTTTGGAAACCAGATAGAAGGAGGGATTTTGCTGTTACGCTGAATTTTTAGGTTCTCTCACATTAAGTTGTCTGTGCAGTTCTGTTATCTGTCTCTCAAAACAGACCCCAGTTGAGAGAAGAGAAAGTCCAGATAAAGTAAAATAATCAGGAATATGGAGTATCTGCCTTTAGAGAAGAGATTGACAAGGCTGCAGAGACTCTTCAGCCTGGAGAGAAGAAATCTGGGGAAGTGGAGGATGAGGCTGAGGATTAAAAAGTCATGAAGAGGGTGGGATAACCAAATGGGGACTGGTTTTCAACAAAATTAAGAACAGAAAAAAAGCCAGATTACTTCCTAATCCAACAGACAGAACATGGGACTCTCTGCTGTCCATGGTGCTGCAGTCAGACAACAAATTTAATTTAAATTTAACAAATTTAATTAAAAATTTAAGGGCAAAAGATACTAAAAACAGCCGTAAAGTGGAATTCGCTGAACTGTTCCCTCTAATAGAAGAGCTGTGGTGCATGGGAATAAATTGCAGAAAGGGGATGAGGTTTTTCACTCCCCTAATTCCAAATTTCCATGCTGGACAGGGAATCCTGTGCCAGAAGAACAGAATTCTGATCCAAAAATTAATTTCTTACATCCTTATCCAGGTACTGGGTAACAGCATGACACATAGGCTGTTTATTAATTTGTTAAGAAGCACTTATTGCTGAGGTTTGATGTCATGATTTCCCCTTTACCCATTTGAATATGGCTTATTTTTAAAACCTGATTTCATCTGAGCACTGGAGTGACCCAATTACAACAATGGGAGGGTTGTGAACACATGAGTAACAAGGGTATTCAATTATTCTCCCTGGTTATGAGAACTTGAATTAATTCAGGAACCATTGGTGAAATATGTATCAAACAATCTATTAATCATTATTACTGCTGGGTAAAATTTGAATAAACACCAGGATAAATGACCCAGATTTCAGTGTCTCTACATGGATTTTATACCTTGGGTGCTTAAATGTGGGAAACAATGGATTAATTAACTCATTGGAGTCCAGACCCTGGGAATACCTTCCTTAGGCTGCACAGTCTGTCTTTCAATTAGGACCCAACTCAGATCTTAGGTCTGGACCTATGACTATTTTATTGTTTTTTGTAACCACCAGCTCATGTTCCCAAGTTTAGTGAGTTCAACTCAAGCCTTCTCAGTTCAAAAAAGAGAGAGAATCAAAATAAATCAGGTTAGAATTCCCTCTGAATAAGGAGATCTCCATTTGCTTGTTTAATGCGCTTCTAAACTTCCAAGTCATGCTTCCATGTGAGTTCAGTGCCCGATGGTGTCTCCTAAACAAGTACTTGCACAGAATTCTATCTGAAGTCCATAAAGCACTGAAAAAAATGAAAACACAGTGGTTGAGTAGTGTAGAATTTTTTTTAAATTTTATTGTGCCTGGGAATCTGGACATGGTTTTGGATGGAGGACAATCAACTTTGTAGCCTCCTAACCCTGCAAACCTTGCACAGCCCAGATGGGGCCTCACATCCTCATGCAGCTTTTCCAAGGCTATAAATTGGCATCATTGAGGTCTGAATTCCATAAAGCACTGAAAAAAAAATTAAAACACAGTGGCTGAGTAGAGTAGAAAATTTATTTTTTTTTATTTTATTGTGCCTGGGAATCTGGACGTGGTTTTGGATGGAGGAAATCAGCTGTGCAGCCTCCTAACCCTGCAAACCTTGCACAGCCCAGATGGGGCTTCACATCCTATGCAACTTTTCCAAGGCTATAAATTGGCATCATTGAGGTCACTTCTTCACTCCCACCAGGAATTCAGCCTCCCACTGCTGCCCTGCACTCAGAGCTCCCTGAAGAGATTGAAAACATGATCAAAAAATCATCTCCAAAAAATCCCAGGGATCAGCAAAGCCAGCACTTGCTTGGACAAGTGAGGATTGAAAGAAAAGGACTGAAAGTAAAGGTCAAACAAAAAACCCACTGGAAAACAGATGGCAATTCCTCAAAGAAGGCATTTTGTAGTTCATCTCCTCCTGCAAGAGCAGCACTCAGAGTTTGCAGTGCACATCCTGGCTCTCCACCAAGAATTTTTCCTGCAGTATTTTGCTCTTCTCACATTAAAATCATCTCCAGGGATTCTGTTTCAACATCAGCAGCACCAGATAATTCCACAGGGCAGTCCAGCTCACTTGCAGTTGTGCACACCAGGACATCCTGAGGGTATATCCATAATTTCCCTGCCTAAGGAAAGCAGGGCATGGGATATTAAGAAGGGGATGTATTCCCCTTGTGTTCTTTCAGACAGTGTCAGGATGTGGTCGAAGTGCCCAGATTGGGCTAGGACTGCAATAGAGACTTAGAAAAAACAATCCACACGTTAAAAAAACCCCAAAACAACACATCCTGCCCCTGTTGTCAGCTCCACTCCATGAGTTATTCAGCACAAGAAAATTTAAAGGTCTGGAGCTCTTCTCTGGCCCGAACTCCAACTGGGATGACAAAGCCTGACTCCATGCTCCCAACCCTTCCCCATAAAGCAGAATGAATTAATCTCAACTGTCTTTTACAGAAGGTTTACAGCTGGCTTTAACTCCTAAACTACACTTGGTTTTGTTGTTTTTTGTTTTTTTTTTTCCATCCCATGCCATGGTCCTGTTTACTTGGATGTGTCAATACAGGCATTTAATCCAGTTACATCCCATTTATCCCAGAGGGTTCAGAGGTTTTTTAGCCCAGCTGTTCAGAGGGTTTTACCAAGCCTGGATTTTAAGGGTAAAAATTAACAATTTACAATTTTAAAGGTAAATTAAAGGTAAAAATTAACAATTTACCCTGCGATTAACACCAGCTGAGGTGACACCCATCAATCCCTGTATGCCTCAACGCCATCCTGACAGAGCAGTTTGGAAGCATCCCATTTCTCCCTCTTAAAACGGGACCAGTCCAACTCTTTGGATGGAGGGTGAAAACATCACAATTTCTACTTGATAATAAATAAATTAATAATAAATTTTTACATATTTGGTTTAAGACAGGATGCTCAGGATGGCTGTAATTAAGTGAGTAATTATGCCTGCATGGATCAATGGTTTCCTCCACAAAGCGACGTAAGAAAATGCAGGTGGGTGAAAGTTGGAGCAATGGATAAAGTGTTCCAGTGTTTCAATGAATTCTAATGAATGCTGAAAATTTTCGTTTGGATCCTTTCAATGTGTTTGAGTACATTTTGATTTCTGATTTCTATACTGATCCTTTAAATCTTGCTGTGAAGAAAAAGGTGGAGAGGTTAAATAGAGGGTGTAAAAAGCCCTCATTGAAGCACAGCAATAATTTGGGGATGAAATAAAATCCTTTAGACTGACACCAATCTTTTTTTCCCCCTCATTCGGTCAAGGTTGCTCTGCTCGGTTTTGGTTTGCTTTCACCTGTACCCATTGCTCTCCACATTTCTCTCACCTCCACAAAAGACTTTTCCTTCTTTTGGTCTGCCCCATTTTGCTCTGCAAATCCTTTTGCCCACAGCTGTTTTCTTTTCTTCACTGCTATTTTTAATTCTTTTGTATTTTCCTATTTTCTCACTGCAAATCCTTGTTGCTCTTGTTGTTGTTGTTGTTGTTGTTGTTGTTGTTCTTCTTCTTCTTCTTCTTCTTCTTCTTCTTTTGTCCTTGTTGTCCTTTTTGTTCTTGTTCTCCTCTTTTTCCTTCTCCTTCTCCTTCTCCTTCTCCTTCTCCTTCTCCTTCTCCTTCTCCTTCTCCTTCTCCTTCTCCTTCT
>JAWWMS010000120.1:151884109-151912239 GCA_035048045.1 Chlorospingus semifuscus
TCTCCTTCTCCTTCTCCTTCTCCTTCTCCTTCTCCTTCTCCTTCTCCTTCTCCTTCTCCTTCTCCTTCTCCTCCATCCCACCAACCTCATTATCTCTCCGCTCTTTTCCAAATTCCATTTTCAAACCAACTCTGATCATGCCAAGGGTTTCAGATGTCTTTTCCAACCTGGGATGAACAAGATGGGCAAATTTCAGGCCCTTGTGCTGTGATTCCAACCCCATGGCCCTGGTAGAGACACCTGAGGGCTGAGCATTGGACAACAGGGACATGGAGGAGGCATCCAAAACACCATTGACATCCTGGCCTGTGACAGCAAAATTGTGGCCGGCAGGACCAGGGCAAAGATTATCCCCCTGTACTGACACTTCTGAGGCCACACCTCAAATCCTGGGATCAGTTCTGAGTTTCTTAAGAAAAGGAAAATATTGAGGGGCTAGAGCACGTCCAGAGAAGGGAATGGAGCTGGGGAAGGGTCTGAAGTACCAGGAGTGGCTGAGGGAGCTGGGAGGGCTCAGCCTGGAGAAAAGGAGGCTCAGGAGGGACCTTCTGGCTCTGCACTGACAGGAGGGTGCAGCCAGGTGGGGGTCAGGCTCTTTTCCCAAGTAACAAGCACTTGGACAAGAGGAAACTGCCTCAAGTTGCACCAGGGGAAGTTTAGGTCAAATATTAGGAAAAATTTTCTTGACCTGAAATGGCTTTTAAGCCCTGGCACAGAGCCCTCAGGGCAGTGGTGGAGGCACAGCCTCTGGAGGTGTTTAAAAACTTGGCACTTAGGGATGCAGCTTTGTGCTGGACTTAGCAATGCTGGGCTAACAGCAGAGCTTAATGATCCTAAGGATCCTTTCCAACCTAAATAATTCCATGATTCTAAGAGCTGTGAACAGCTTTATCCCCAGGATTGTCCCACACAGGTGGCAGATCCATCAACTCCCTTGTTCACTGCAGCCTGATGGAAATCAGTTCCTGATTGATTTCCTGGCTCAGGCGCTGGGATAAAAGCCTTCAGCCTGTTTTAGGCAAATGAGCCTGGTGCTGTTATTTTTCTGAGCAGTTATTCCAGCAGGGAGGATCCCAGTGCCAGGCTGCCTGACAGCAGCTTTTAAAGGACCCCATTAAAATCAGAGTTGTCACTTCCAGTTAATGGCTGGGCTGAGGGGAAGTGCTTTGTACAGAGTATCTCTAACAAATTTAGGAATAAACCCAGATCTCCTGAATCTGTGTCTGTTGTACCATCATGCCAAACCATCACAAATGGGTAAAACTGAACTTTGTTCAGTTCAGCTGAAATTTGTTGACCTCCTAAAACCAGCAAGCTTTCCGTTTTTCCATTCTTTTTTCTGAAGTCAAGGCCTGCTGTTCACCTCTGAGGTGCATTCTCAGCTTTTGTTCAGAATGGAACCTCAGCCAAGCTGGGCTTTTGCCAGCTCTTAGTTCAAAATTTAATGAGATTCAGCTTATTCTGTAAACACCCTGAATCATGGGATATGAAAGCAAAATGAAAGCTGTTATTTTGTTAACAGTATGCAAGGCTCATAAATAAGTATTTTTCCAACTGCAGCATAGTGCCTGTGATACCCCAGAATGTTTTTGATGAGCTGTATGAATTCTCTATAAATTCCCCTCAGGCCCACAGAAAAAAAATGTGACAGAAATTTTGTGGTGTTAAAAAGAATGAGGAAGAACTAAATTCTGTTTTCAATTTCTAATTTCTAGTGGCATCAAGCTCTTTGCAGGTTGTTCAGGGAATTTGTGTCCTGGGGAGCTCCGCAATGGCAGAGTGTCACCAACCAAGACTAGAGGGATGGAGCACCTTTCCTATTAGGAAAAATTGGGCGTGTTGGGGATCTTCAGCCTGAAAAAGAGAAACTTTGGGATGATCTAATTGCTGCCTTCCATTACCTGAAGGAAGCAGCAAGAAAGATGGACAGAAATTATTTACGAGGAACTGGAGAAAGAGGACAAAGAGAAGTGGGTTCAAACTGAATGAAAGCAGATGTAGATGGGATAATGGGGAGAAATTCTTCCCTTTGAGGTTGCTGAGGCTCGGAAAGAGGTTGCCCAGAGAAGCTGTGGCTGCCCCATCCCTGGAAGTGTCCAAGGCCAGGTTGGATGTCCCTTGGAGCAGCCTGGGATAGTGGAAGGTGTCCCAAGGCAGGGTGGATGGAGTTAGATAATTTTTAACATCCTTCCCAACCCAAACCAATCCATTATTCCATTATTTTCTGGCCACCTTCATGTCCAACAGCCACATGGAGATGTAAGGAATGGAATTAAAAATCAATTTTCTCCACTCACCTTCTGCCCAGCCTTTCAAACATCTGTTTGCAACTGGAAACCACAGCGAGTGCAGACCCCTCTTCTCTTGGATGGGCTTCCAAGAGCTCTGTAAATCTCACTGGGCACACACACATCAGTCTCAGGAATTTCATTCCTGCAGTTTTCTTATCAAATCACACTCTGCATTAACTCAATTTCACTGGAAGTTACCCATCGCAATCAAAGACCTTGCACACCAAGAAATGGTATGAGATGGGCTCAAGTTCCACCAGAGGAGGTTCAGATTGGATTTCAGGAAATATTTATTCACTGAAAGGATGGTTAAGCATTGGAATAGGCTGTCCAGGGGAAATGATGGAATCACGATCCCTGGAAGTGTTGAAAAATGAGTGGATGTGGCACTTTATGACAAGCATAGTGGGGTTTGGTTGAGGGCTGGACTTGATGATTTTGGAGGTCTTTTCCAACATAAATGATTCCATGAAAAGTTCCCCACTGTTGCTTCCATCTGGACTAGTAGCAACCTGGGAGATGTTTTTGGGCTTCTTACCACACAACCTTTTGAAGAGCAAACTTGGAAAATGCAAGGAGTCTTCTGGGTCAGGATAAAGCCTCACCCAGGCACATTAATGAGTGTTAATTGGCTGAATCAGCTGTTATATCAGCCTGGCTTAGCAATGCCCTCTCTAAAAGCACTTGGGCAGAACGGGGTCATTGTCTCCTCCTGTGGCACGACTGTGGCGCAGGTGTGAAATGTGTGAAAGTGGATCCTGTTACATAGATGGGTTAGAAATGCCCTGCTGATTCATTGGTGAAGGAACATTCTGTGGATTTTGATTAAGTATCTCTTGGGAAACTTAAAAAAAAAAAACGAGCAAAATGTTCCAATCAAGCAGAAACTGCCTCTCTGACCTTTCCAGCACATAACATTTTCATTCTTCATTTCCAAATTACTTTTATTCTTAGTTTTTCCCTCCCACTGACTGTATATTCTGTTAAGTCATGAAGAGTGAAATTAAAAAGTAGAAATCAAAGGAGCCCATTTCTGCTTTGGTTAAATGAAATGTTTTGATTTAACTGAAGCTTTTGGCCTCCAAAGATCATGTGGTACCTTGCCACTACCTGGTTCTCTTCCAGGCAGCTTCAAAATGAACCGAAAAAAGAATTCTAGACAAACAGAAAATCCATTGTCTGTCCTGTTCTGACAGATGGGAAAAAATAGTCACAGAATATGATTTATATTCTCAGGGAGGACAAGTTCTGTGTGGCAGGAGATCTATTTTAATGTGGTCTGTGCCGACCCAAGGCAGTAGCTGGGCCAAAAAAGATATGAAGCCACTGCACCCTCCCAAATTTCTTCCCATTTGTGCCTTTGTCAAGACTTAAAGAATTCAGTCAACTCATCCCAAAGCACTGTCAATAAAGGAAATTCCCACAAGAAAAGCCACCATAAGAGGAACTTAAGGTAGGCCCAGAGGTCAAAGGGGAGGGTGTTAATACCAGACCTAAACAGAGGTGAGGGTTTGGAATTTGCCTAAACTGGATGAAATTCCACAGTGCAGATGCAACAATGGGAAGATTCCAGGCATGGTGAAGCAGATCTGGGTAAGTAATCCAGACAAAAATTCCCACCAAACTGTGGGGAAAGGAAGCAACTGCCTACACAGAGCCCATCCCAAGCTGTGGGAATGGAATGGATGCCTCTGGATACGCAGGACTTGGGCTGTGTAAAAGTGGTACCTGCAGAAGAACATTTGGGGATGTCCACACTGGGAAGAGCAGAAGAAGAAGGGCCAGTGGGACACCACAGGGACCCATGTGAGGATGACTCTTTTTATTTAATCTGTCTCTCTTTGTCTTTCTCTCCCACCCTTTATCTCACACTTGCTGTTAAATAAAAGCTGTACTCTTGATTTTTATGGTCTCCTTTGCACCTTAATTCAGGCAGAGGCATCTTTTAACAATAACATTCTTTCAGTTATCATAACATTATTTTGGTGTCAGCAGTGAGATCATGGCAGCGTGACCCACCAGCTCCCTTGTCTCATCCTTATTTCAGCTCTACCTCCCCCTCTGTGTATCCACGTCCCCATTTCAGAGGTGACAAAGCACTTTCAACACAAACCTTTTCCCAGAGAAGCTCAGAGAGATCCAGCTGGCTCTAAAATCCCCCTCAATGCACCATGGGGTACTTCATCCCCAAAGTACAAATTCCTGAACTCAAACTGTCCCCTGCACATCTTGCAGTGCTCACACCGTGACAAAACCATCATCAGCTTTTTGTGGAGCAGATAATTGTGAAGCTGTGAAAAACCAAACTCCTGTAGATGGCTGCTCCCATCACTCAGGGAATGCATTTCCACACTGAGAGTCACAGCAGCCTCAGCACTCGGGATGTTCCCTTCTGGTTTTGAGGCCAGTTTGTCACTGCTGAATTTACACCCAAAAGTCAAAGGGAAATAAATACAGATTCAGTGAGGCACATCTGGGCGCTGTGTCCAGTGCTGGGCTCCTCATGGCAGGAGGGACATGGAGCTCCTGGAGCAGGTCCAGAGGTCTTGGGTTGCTGTTGATAATTGCTGCCCCGAGATGTGCAGGATGTCTCTGCTTCGGCCCGCGCAACCGAAGAACGAGTCTGGACTCTTGACTTTTCGGTCTTGAGGTTGTTTGGCAGGGACACCTTCCACCAGACCAAGTTGCTCATCCATGGCTGATGGTTCAGTTACACAATTTCTGTGTAGAAGGTTGGTCTGGACATCAGTGGAGTTCCCAGCACAGGAACACAAATCCCACCTGAGTGTACCTGGGACTAGAAATATGGATGTTGATGGGTCCTGGACCTCTGACCACAAGTTCCTGAGATCCTACACCTTTTTTGAGCCACTTAACTCTGTCACAGAATAATTTTAAAGCCTATTTAAATAAGGAAAAACAGGAAACTAAAGATCAAGGTCACCTCCAGAGATGCTTTCCTGCTTCCCTTCACCTGCAAACAGCCTGGGTAACTGAATACTAATTTATCCAATCACTAATTGCTAACTGCTAATTTAAACACCTAAGCAGGGGTGAGCCTAGGCCCAAAGCACAAACTCATTTTCTGGCTAATTCCTGTTCACTAAAGCCTCAGTTTCTAAGTCAAGAGCTCCTTCAAATCCCATACGCTGAAGACAAGAGAAATAAATTTAAATATTCTCTCCCCTTTTCACAGAGGCAGTGAAATTCTGCCTCATTTACCCACGGTTATGCCCTCGGCACAGATAACAATCAAACCCAGCTCTCTCTTGCTTGGAGAAAAGATTTAAGACCTCCAGGTTTCCACTCAACTTCCCTCAAGGTACAAAGAAAAACAAAAGAAGTCATTTTCCAGCTCCAGACTTTTGAGCTTTGTGACAGATCCAGGGGTAATAATATTAATTAAAACACTATGCCAGAGCTTAGCGGGAATTATTTGGCTGATATAATTAGGAAAGACAACATGTCATTATGCCAACTCCATGATGTACAAACAGTAACAACATCTCCTGTAAACTATAACAGCAACAGCAATTAGCTGTAGTTCTAATCTAACTTATTGTAATGAGCCATGAAAGGAAACCCAGGGCTCATATGAGGCAGCAGCTACTGAATTTCAGGTAGATCCCATCCATGGATTTGGTGCAATGTGGCACCAGAGACTGAAGGTTTCTGGGGTGGCAGAATTGACATGGGAATTCGAACACAGATGTGGATCAGGACTCGTGAAGCTCAATGGGACAGATTTCCAGGATATAAAATTATTGCATTTGGCTGCTTTCAGCTTCTGTTGTCAGCTTGTTTTCAACACACCTGGAGGTTGAGTTCAATTCCCTTTTTGTGCAAAGTCCCTCTGCCCTCCTATGCTGGGATCATCCTGTGGGGTTACCCTCACCTATCCTGAGAAGAAACCAAAATTTTTGTTGATTAAACAGTATTAATTATTCAAGTTTTTAAGATGTTAACTTTCCAGGAATGTGAAACTGGCTTGCCCTGGGCACTGTGGCTTTCTCCTGCCACAGTGGATTTGGTGCAATGTGGCACCAGAGGCTGAAGGTTTGTGGGGTGGCAGAATTGACATGGGAATTTGAACACAGGATGTGGATCAGGACTCATGAAGAGCATTTCCAGGGACAGATTTCCAGGATATAAAATTATTGGATTCGGTCGCTTTCAGCTTCTGCTGTCAGCTTGTTTTCAACACACCTGGAGGTTGAGTTCAATTCTCTTTTTGTGCAGTGAAAGTGCTTCGGCCTTCCTATGCTGGGATCATCTTGTGGGGTTACCCTCACCTATCCTGAGAAGAAACCAAAATTTTTGTTGATTAAACAGTGTTAATTATTCAGGTTTTTAAGATGTTAACTTTCCAGGAATGTGAAACTGGCTTGCCCTGGGCACTGTGGCTTCCTTCTGCTCAGAGAAAGAGCAGCTCTAGATGTGGACAGTGGTGCTGCAGGTGCTCTTTTCATCCCTTCTCCACCTGGGAGGCTGTTCCTCCTCCCAAATGCTTCTGTTGGTCTCCTCTTCCCCCCACTCCAGTTTCCCAAATCCACCAGTTTTCTTCCTGTGCCTGCCTTGGAGTCAAGCCATGCTCTCTCAGTGCCCTTTGCAGGTGGATTCTGAGTTCCTGGGAGGACAAACACCCTCTTGACTTCTCCAGAGAGATCCCTGCCCTCTGCTGATGATGGCATCAGGATATGTGGGTGTAGAGGCTACAACTCCCTAAAATTCCCCTTCTTCTGTTTGGAAATTGTAGAATAAATCAGATTTTGGTTCTTGCCCAATTTTCACCAAGCTCAGGTAGGTCACTTCCCATTGATGTCATTGTGTGCTGTCATGTGTCAATCTTGGTCTGATGGATTTGTTTGTGAAACACAAAGATAGAGGCACTGAAAGAGATGCTGTGTAAATCAAATTCCAGAGAATCCTGGAATCATTTCAGTTGGAAAAAACCTCTAAGGTCATCAAGTTCCGAGGCCACCACTAAACCATGTGCCCAAGTGACACACCTGCCCATCCTTTAAGTCCCTTCAGGGATGGTGACTCCACCATTGCCCTGGACAGCCCATTCCAGGGATTGATAACCCTTTCAGTGAAGAAATTCTTCCTAAAATCCAGCCTGAACTTCCCCTGGCACAGCTTGAGGTGGTTTCCTCTTGCCCTGTTGCTTCTTTTCCTGGGAGAAGAGACCAATGCCCACCTCAACACAGCCTCATGCCAGGGAGTTGTAGAGAGTGAGAAGGGTCCTGAGCCTCCTTTTCTCCAGGCTGAGACACCCCCAGCTCCACCAGTTTCTCCTCCAGACCCTTTCCCAGCTCCTTGCTTTTCTCTGGACAGGTTTGGCATTATCTCTCCAGTCCTACATGGATCTGAGTGTAGGATTTCCCTTGGTTGGGACCAACAGCAGGGCTTTGGGAGGGGATTCCTCTATTCCCATATCCTCCAAGTGCTTGGAGGTGGTGAAAGGAAATAATTCCAGCTTTGTGAGGCTGCCTGGAACGTTTCTTGGCAAACCAGGAGCAGCTCTCCTCTGCAGTTCCTTTCTCCTGCCTTTCTTATTCCGCTCACAATAAATTGCAGAGCAATTACTGCTGCTGGATCAGTGGGAAATGAAATGTGTCTCTCTTTGCCACGACAAGGAGAGAGGGGAAAAAAGGAACCAAATTTACAGTTGACTCCTTTTAACTTATTTTCATAGGTATCAGAATTAATCTCACTAATTTAATCCAGTTTTAAGCACTGGAGTGTTTTATAGATACGTATTTTACAGCTGAAATTATTGATACTGAAAGATCTATATTGAGCTTTTGCACGGAAAAGAGAGCCACATCCATCACATTGACTTTTTATTGCCAAATTGAAATTGCCATGGAAAGAAAAGTTGATTTAAGGATCCTTATATAAATCTGCATATATGTTCAATAATGTTTATGAATATATATTCGAAAAGAAGTTGATATATAGTGATATCTATAAAGATAGACACAAGCTGTGTATTCCTGTGGTGATGGAGCATGCTGGAAGAACTGATGAAACACTCACAGAGAAATCTGTATTATTATCTGGAGGGGACATTCCCAGACTGAAATCCCTGATGATTTCATTTGTTCTCTGGGACTGGGGAGAAGGGGAGGAATGAGATGGCAATAGAGCAAATTCTTGGCTTCCTGCTGGGGATGAGCTCTTTGGTCAATAGGGCTTTGCATCAGGAAATTATCCCAAATAAATACATCAAATAAAGATATCACAGGGTTTTGAGGGAATGCTGTCCGATGTGAATGCTGTGAAAAAAAATTACATTTAGCTCTTAAAAGGCAGCAAAAACTTGGCCAAATCCACCCAAGTCCTTATTTTTGCATTTATCAGGGAATCATGGAATGGTTTGGGTTGGAAGGGAACTTAAAGATCATCCAGATCCAACCCTCCTGCTGTGGGCAGGGACACCTTCCCTATCCCAGGTTGCTCCAAGCTCCATCCAACCTGGCCTTGGGCACTTCCAGAGGTGGGGAATAAATAAAAATAAAAATAAAAAATAAAAATAAAAATAGTAAATATTGAATATTAAATAATAAATAATAAATAAGTGTTCTCTCTATAGAAAGAAGTGATGCAGGGAAAGACAACTCTGCTATCCATGCAATTTGAGGGAATTACTCCTGGAATTCACACAGGAAAAATCCAGCACCCATGATTAGAGGTTCTTAACACTAAATTGCAGTTGAGTTTATCAAGGACTTTCCAGACTGTGTGAAATGGTGCAGTTTGAAGGTAATTTCCCTTCCAAAATTAAGAGAATACATGTTGGACAGAAAGAACTAGAAGAAATAAAAAAAAAAAAAACAAACAAAACAACAAAAACAAAGATAAAAATTAAGCAAACAGAAAAAACATGTCTGAGTAGAAATTATTTCTTTCTGCATTTTAGCTCTTAAAACTAACAAAAATAACCTTTTTTTTTTTTCCTTGGAGGGAAAAAAAAAAGTGATCCCAAAATCCAATTGCACCAGCTCAGAAAAAGTTGTTGACAGTATTTTCAAAATCCTGTATTGCAGGGAGGAGGAGGACTGGTTCTGAACACATTTCAGTAAAACTGACACCTTTGGGTGAGTTCTGACAGGATAAAAAAAATAAAAATCCAAAATCAAAAGTTTTCCTGAGCAGAACAGGAACAGCTGTGGGAAGCAGAGGGGCTGGTGGATTATATCACAGAATTATCAGGGAATTATGGAGTGGTTTGGGTTGGAAGGGATCTTAAAGAACACCCAGTTCCAACCCTGCTTCCACAGGCAGGGAATCTGCCACTAGAAGGTCCTGTACGTCACTAGGGAGAAGTTCAAGCAAATCCTTTTCTTCCCAGAACATTCCAAGCTTTCAGCAGCTTTCCTTTTGGGACTAATCCCTGCTGCTCTTTCCAAAACAGATTCTCCCTGTGTCCCCTCTCTCCCTTTTCCCAAACTCCCCTGTCAGTCCTGTCCTCACCTTTCCCCAGATTTCATCCCGGGCTCCCCTTGGAGCCAAGCAGAGGCTTTGGGTGCTCCTTGGAGCTTCAATCTGAGTTTCTGGAAGTTCAGACACACTCCCAGTTTCCCCACAGGAGTGAAACTGCAGCTTCCACTGCTTTTGGGAGCTCATTTCCTGCCCGACACAGCCATCAGCTGGCTGGATTTGAAATGACAGCGAGACTCATCATTCCCAAACACCCCGGATTCTCCAGCTGGGATTTCTCTCTGGGGAGCAGGACATCGCCTGAAGGAGTTCTATCCTCATACAGTCATTCTCTGTTCAGCAAAGGTGAAGCTTCCCATCCCATCCCATTCCAGGGATGTTGTGGGAGTAATTCCTGGAGATTTTGAACACTGACGATTATTAGATTTGAATGGGAAAGCTCTTTGCTAAATGTGCTTTTTGTTCCCACTCCAGCACCGGAAAACCTGGAAAAACAAACTTTTACCTGCTAAAGAAATGCAATATCTGCTACTCCTCATGTTTTACCTCCTCAAGGGGATTTGCCAAGCAAAACTTTCCCAGTGGATTGTTCCTGTTGGAGTGGGACACTGCAGCTTCCATCAAAGAAACCAAAATTTCAGATAAACCAAATGAATCCTGCTTCAGGAAGGACTCACAGCTGAAAATTGTGCACCACACATAAAATTGTTTCTCAGCTTCCTAATTTATCTGCCTTAGTTTTTTCCCCTCTTTTTCCATTCCCAGTGCCCGGATTCCCCAGGGAAGTGGTGGAGTCACCATCCTTGGAATTGTTCAAGGAATGAGTTAATTTGGCTCTTCATGTGCTTTACTGGGGTGGAGGTGTTTGATCAAAAGCTGGATTTGATGCTCTTGGAGGTCTTTTCATAAATCAATGATTCTATGATTCCATGATCCATAGGGAATGTAAGAATGCCAAACATCTCCAGCTCCAGGGACGTTGCCACCCTCTTCAGCTGCTTCATGGGAGAGGTGGTGTTAAATCCTCAAAAGTTTTGCAAATAATTAAAGCTTCAGAAGCTCCAGCTGAAGGGATGTCATCGCTGCTTGTGCTCTTTGGCCTCTGCTGATTTCATCTCAGACCCCAGCATGGAATTTTCTCTCTTTCCCTTCCTTCCCAGCACTTTCTCCTCATTTCCTTGAGCAGGCTGAGCACCTGATCAGAGCCCAGATTTTCCACAGTTTTCATAAGAAGTTTTACTTTACCTTCTATTTTTTTCCCTATTCAGTCCTCCACATTCAGCTCTCTGGAGGTTTCTGACCTCTCAAGGTGCTATTGAGCTACTTGGTTTTCTCTCCAGACACTTCTCTTCCTCACCACTTGAAATTCAAGCCCATTATTATGCAAAAAGAAAAAGATATTCAATCCTCATGGTCAAGGTGAGCTCCAGGATAAAAACATGCACACCCCCAAGGAAGTTACACCTGAGTGTGTGATTCCTCTGTGTTATTCCTTCCAATTTTGTATGAAGCACTTTTTATTGCTTAATAGGGCAAATACCTACATAAAGCAAAAGACTTTATATTTATTATCAATATACATTTATGCAGAGCCAAGTATTGGCCTAAATTAAATGACAATACTTCCCATTCCGAATTCATCCAGCCTAGACAAACAAAATACCAATGTATGAAGAAAAAACCTTGTAAGATTGATAAAGACAGAAGAATGATGACTTTAAAGTGGATTTTCCTACTTTAAATGCATAGGTTACATTTTCTTTATGCAGTCTTTAAATAATTCATTAGTCCCCAAGACAGTTTTATTAAGTCTCGGAGTATTCTTCTGGAATCCCAAGTAGCTCTAACTTCTCTGAAGCTTATAGGACCAGGCAGTTGGAATGCTAAAACATACTTGGAATGAAATACTCAGACATTGGTGCTGGGAGACTGCATTTTGTCAGACTGGAGCTGCTCTTTATTCTCTGAGATCCCAGATCTGGGATCAGGAGCAATCTGTGGAGCTGACCAGCAGGGATCCATCAAAATCCAGAAGCTTTTCTTCCAGAAGCTTCCTTCTTACCCAGCTGAGCAGCAGGTTTCACTCATAAGGACCACAGACGTTGGTTTGAGTAACCATCAAGCTTTTGATTTTTGTATTTTATTTGTTTTTTAAATGGCTCATAGAATGGTTTAGGTTTGAAAGGACCTTAAGGATCATCCAGTTCCACCCCACTGCCATGGCCAGGGACACCTTCCACTAGGCCAGCTTGATCCAAGCCTCATCCAACCCGGCCTTCAAAACTTCCAGGGATGGGGCAGCCACAACTTCTCTGGGAAGTTTGTCCTAGTACTTTATCATTAGGATTTCTTCCCAATTTCCAGTCTAAACCTGCCCTCTGCCAGTTTAAGGACATTTGTCCTTGTCCTGTCACTACATGCTCTTACCCAAAATCCTCTTCCAGCCTTCAGGCCCCCTTCAGGCACTGGAAGGTGCCAAAAACCTGTCCCAAAAGCCTCCAGTTTGGGGCCCTGAGCAACCTGGACCAATGGAATTGCTTGGAACTGGATGATTTTGAAGATCCCCCCCAACCCAAACAATTCTGTGATTCCATGATCCTGAAAAAGCTGGAAACTGAATCCATTCTGTATTTACAGGACACTCAATATCTGTAACACAGACTGTTCTCCAAACTTCATCAATTCCAAAAATTATGTGTCACCTAATTAACAAAACACTGCTCTCCCTTCACTCCCTGTTGCTGCATCCTAAGTGGAAATTAGACAGCAAATTTTAATTTTTTTATATTAAAAGAGATTAAACTAAAGCATTAATATGTGTACTTATAAAGCAACATTTGTAGGGCAAGGATGACTTCCCGCAGTACCAGGGACGTTGTCCTTGCCCTACAAAATCCCTGGATTTTCCCTGTATCCTGGCAGAGGAGCATCCCAGCAAACCCCACTTGTTATTGCACTCAGGTGCACCACTCCCACAACCTTATCACGTTCCACACCACTTATCTTCCCTGACTGACACTATCAGACACGAGAGTAAGTGGCTTAACTCCACGTTCCTGCTCACAGGAAAATCAGGAAAATAATGGGAAGCTGTGCACAAAGCATTCATTAACCCCTGCTGGAGCAGAGGGGCACATTCCCTGGGCTAGGGGGGCTCAGCACTTCCCCATAAATTTTACATTCCCCTTGCCAGTGGAAACAGATAAAAAGATAATTCCAAACTGGAGGAAATATAGGAGGTTTGTACCACTTTAGATGCCTGTCAGATCACTCCTTGGCTTTTTCACAGTTAACAAAAATCAGGCAATTTTCTGGTATAGTTCGTTTGGTCTACTTTAAAATCTCTGTTAGGAACAGACAATTTCTGTTCTAAAGGCTCTTGACCCTTTAATCTGCACCTGCCACAATATTCAATTAAACCAATCCCCTCATTTTCCATGGAAAACCTGTGTTTTGTTTAATAATTCCATGCTGTGGAAAATAATACTCCAACATGAAAAAGTCTGACAGACGCAGCCAGTGCAGGCAGGTTATATCTCAAGAGAAAATTACAATAATAGTAATAATTTTAAAATTATTGTATTTTTAAAATTATTGCTAGAAGCATCCCAGGCCCACTGAGAGGCTGTGCATCCCTGGGGGAATGCTGGAACAAGGTGTCTGCAAAGAGGGTAAAAGTAGAATAAAAAGTATAATTGCAGAACATTCAGCTGTGTCATTTATCAGTTTGTTCCATTGGCAGGTTAAAAGTTGTGGTACATGGATTTGAAAGCGTGAGTCAGACAAGGAAGTGGTTAATACCCATTTTAATGTTTTATTAGAGCCTTGAGGGTGAAGTCAGCAGGAGGTTAAGGTATAGATGAATTGATATGAGAAATGTAAACTCCCTCTCCTGTCACTGGTGAGTGACCTCAGTGGCATTTAGGGAATCATGGAATCATTAAGTTTGGAGCAGATCTCCAAAACCATCAAGTCCAACCTTTGACTGATTATCACCATTCCCACTAAACCACATCACCAAGTCCCACATCTGCTTGTTTTGGACACTTCCAAGGACGGTGACTCCACTGCTTCCCTGGGAATCCTGTTCCAATGCTTGACCACTCTTCCAGGGAAGAATTTTATCCAAATATCCAACCTGAACTTTCCCTGGTGCAACCTGAAGCCATTTCCTCCCCTCCTGCCCCTTGTTCCCTGGAAGCAGAGCCCAATTCCCACCTGGCTCTCCCTTCCTTTCAGGGAATTTTGGAGAGCCAGAAGGTCCCCCCTGAGCCTCCTTTTCTCCAGGCTGAGCCCCCCAGCTCCCTCAGCTGCTCCTCATTAGATGTGCTCAATCCCCTTCACTGATGGATTTATAAAAATATAAAATTCAGGGCCTCAAATCCTGCTGTCTCCATTGGCTTCATCAGGAATGTATTCACTAAAATAAGTTTTTACACCCATTGTTGGCTCATATCACCCCTGTGAGTTGCTCCACTGATCCATTTCCCTCATATCTTCATTCAGCTCTATTCTGATGTAGAACAAAAATCTTAAAAGCTTTGCCATAGCTTTGTTTCCTTTTTACCCATTTACACACATAATTTTCGTTTTCATGGGCATGTCTTAATTAAGATAAAAGTGGTGATTTTGGGTAGCAATCTTCCTTTGGGACACTGGCAATCTGAAGGGAGGAAATAACACTCTGGGATACTGAAAAGCAAAAACAAACCCATGCTGGAGTTCTAAAATTCTTAATTGTACCAGGATAGGTTATTCCAAAGCCCTGAAGTCATGCCATGAACGTTAACTCCTTCTGTACGCACAGCTACTACTGGTAAATCATTGATGATCTTTATTTCTTCTTAGCTAGAACACTGATGCAATATAAATATGAACTCCTTATCTGATCCTGTTCATTTGGAAATGTATTTACTCATTTTTTACAGATGGTTTGATAACCATTTTGAATCCCAATACGCAGCTTGTTGCTGCATTTTCCAGCGGTTTGCTTGGTTGAGTTGGGTTGTCAGGCACAGCAAGGTGAAAGTCAAGTGTAAAAATGCCTAAAGCAGCTCTGAAAGCCTCGGTGTTCCTGCACTGCTCCACCAACCAGCCAGGCCACGACAAAATGAAAATCCTTCTCACTCCACCTGAGTTAATTTGCCCACACCTGGCTTCATTACCTTGGACACAAACCAAACCACTGCATCCCAGCTCTTTGCTGTTGAGGCTTCGTGCACTTGGCACTCACAACAGGAGAAGAAACAATTGGCTGTGAGTGAGAAAATTAAAAAATCACAGAATGGTTACATTTCAAAAAAAGCCTCTAAGGGCAAATCCAACCTTCAACAGAGCACCACCACCATGCTCACCATCAAACCACATCCTCAAATGCCACATCCACATGGTTTTTGAGCACTTCCAGGCGTGGTGTTTCCACCACCTCCCTGGGCAACGCGTTCCAAAGCTTTGCAACCCTTTCCATGATGATTTTTTTTCCAAATTCCCAATCCCTTGGCACAACTTGGGGTCATTTCCTCTTGTCCTCTCAGAGCCTGACACCCATCCTGCTCCACCCTCCTATCAGGGAGTTTGGTCTCCCCTGAGCCTCCTTTTCTCCAGGCTGAACGTCTTTTCCCATCTCCCTCAGCTGCTCCTGGTGCTCCAAACCCTTCCTCAACTCCATCCCCTTCCCTGGAGCATTCCAGCCCTTCCATATCTTTTTCATGGATGAGGAACTCAAAACTGGACACAAGAACCGAGCTGTATTTAAGTTATTCCTTCAACTGATATTCCTTCAACACTTCTGCCAAGATAAAGTAGCATCTCCCTACCTTTGGATATAGGTATATTAAGGCTGCATTTATTAATATTTATTTTCTCCTAAAATTTTCCTGTCAAAATAAAATGTTTTTTTAAAACAGAGAAAGAATTATTTCTCTTTTCCCCTAGAAAACAAATAGGAAGCAAAACAAATAATTTTCTCCCAATCACCTGCTAATTACTTCTTGAGTTTGTTCAATTTTCTGTTACTCTTGAAGTAACAAGATTTAGATTTTTTAAAAAAGAGCTTATTTTTTGTCTTGTTTTATTCCTTTCCCTGAAAATACAACACATTTCCTGATGTCCTATCCCATCTACAAATCAGGGTTTTAAATAGTGCTGCTGCAGTCTTGACATGATATATTGATAATCCTGACTTATAAGACAAAAACTTAATTGCCTCTATAGAGATGGACATTTCCTCAGGATATATGGATTTTTGCCTGGCTGGGAGGCAGCACCATTGGTATTTAACCCATCTCCACTTTTTTTTCCATTTTTCCTGGGAAAAATGCAGGCAAGAGGCCTTTTCTGGAGGTTGAAGTATGATTTTTTTCCATGCTGTGCACATAAAAAAAAATTTATGTCCTTAACTACTCTGATTATCTTTTCCAGCAATTTCATCTTTCTCTGACATCATTCTCTTGGATCCACACTGTTCTCCAAAATTTCTCACTTATCCCTGGCAAACGGTTGTGGGATCGATGGATGATTCATATTCCAGGCTGTAATTTCCTGTTGATTTTTAGTGACTCATTTGCCTGCTAACTCAGCACCACTTCAAACTGGGCTGAAATGGGCTTATATCTGCTCAATATTGGGTTGCACTTAGTTTTCCATAAAAATCTGAAGAGGATAAATCATCCCATTAGCATTGAATTAATGGGATTTTTGGGAAGAGATGGGGAAAGGTGTAGTGGATGTTTACCTATACTGTTAACAATTCCTGTCCCTTGTCCTCACTCTGTTCCCTGTGAAGCCAACAATTCCCATTCTGCAGCACTTATTTAACAGGAAGAAAGAGAGAAAATTGGAATATTATGAGTTTTTAGTTGTACAAAGATGTAAAAAAGCAGCAATTCACTGAAATTGAATCAAGACAGAACTTGTTAAAAATAAAAGCAAAAGGTCAAAGCACAAAAAATTTGAGTTTATCTATGGCGTTCATTGATTCTCTATCTTTGGGAATTACAGAATTATAGAATGGTGTGGGTTGGAAGGGACCCAAAGATAACCCACTTCCAACCCTTTCCAACACCTTCCATTATCCCAGGTTACTCCAAGCCCTGTCCAAACTGACCTTGAACACTTCCAGGGATGGGGAATCCACAAGATCTCTCTGGACAGAATAATTTACTCAAATCTAAATATTTTACTGGATGTTAAATTGTAGTGCAGAATTGGAAAGAAGGCACTCAGTAATTGTGGTATTTTTGTAAGGAAAATTGTTATTCAAGAGGAGTTGGCCATGAATAAAGTGAGACAGGGCAGATCTAGTTTTACATTATAAAAACTCTATTTCTTAATTATATTTGAGTTTCCCTAATCTGTGAGATTTCCAAACATATTCCTTAGCTCTTGAAAACTAAGACGTATTTTATTAATGGTCACATCCACCAATTATTTTCTCCTCCAAACGGATCTTTCGGGTGCCAAATAAACCATTTGGCTCCTTGCCTCAGTTTCCTTAATATAACATTTAAGGACCTTGTAATATAACAAAACAGGACTTTTCCATCTCATTTTGGATCCTTAGCATTCCACAAGCACATGAGCATCCCTCAGTGTGATATTCTTGGTGGTTTCCATCATCTCACACTGGAATCCCTTTTGGGTTCATCATTGTTGCTCCTCTGTGTGTTGATGTGCTGTCCTTTCAAAAAGCCTCATTAATAACATTTTTGTCCCATCCATCACAGAAATTCCATCAGCTGAGTGGAGCAGAGCTGCTGGTTTTAACTCCCATATCAATATTTTCCATCTATTAAGTTGGAGAAATGACCAAAACCATTTCTACCTCATGAGGTGATCTACACACGGGGAGGCTGTTATTAATTAACACTACAATTAACACAGTTGAGCTGCCCATTACTAATTCTCACCCAGTGACAGCAGAAAGGAGAAAAAGTTGCATAATTTGTGCCATTATCATCACATTTAACCTAAATAGAGCTGTTCACCACCATGTCCAGCCCTGGATGCTGCAGTCCCAGGAATTCTAGAACTCCCCAATTTCCCTCCTCCAGTTTTGCCTCCTTCAAATGTTTTTGCATCTTCTTTAGCACTCAGGCTTTGTTGCTGTGCTGATCCAAGCAGCTCCCACCCACTTCCCCAGAGCTGAATCCAATCCTCCAGGGCCCCCAGAGAAAAGGATTCTACACCACCAAGGATTTACGTCAATGAGATGTGTCCCTGTAAATGAGGGCAAAATTAAAAATTAGGCTTAGCTTGTCTTTGCACACAGCTTATGGAATATCTTCCAAAGGATAAAGTGTATAAAGACCAGCTCCACTTCGTGTTTCTCTCTCTTTCTTTTTTTTTTTTTTTTTGTAAGCAGATGAGAAAAAAAAGATGCAAGAGCAGCAAAACAAAACACTTCATTAATGTCTGGACAGCTTCCCCCCCCCTTTCTTACCCCTTCTGTTTTTCAAAACAGGGATTAATAAATAGAAAAGAAAAGAAAACACCAGTGTAACAACCAAAAGTACAAGGCAAAGGTTCAGTCTGTTTATTTTGCTCTGTGAATTCCTGGGCTTTGTGTAAATCAATTTGTTGTTCCCTTGGTACTTCAGTACATAGTAGAGTAGATTTAAAAAAAAAATATATATAAAATACATAAAAACTGCTCCCTTAGAGCTGGGGGTTTATGTCAGCAAAAGGGCTTGAGAGCTTGAGAAATGAAGAAAATGAATCACAGAATCATAGAATTATTAAGGTTGGATAAGTCCTCCAAGAACATCAAGTCCAACCTTCAACCACGTGCCACCATTCCCACCAAACCATATGGTGAAATGCCAGGTCTACTCAATTTTGAGACACTTCCAAGGATGGTGACTCCACCATTCCCTGGGCAGCCTGTTCCATGCTTAACCACTCTTTTACTGAAGAAATTTTTCCTAATATTTAACCCAAACCTGGAGATCACCACCCAAATGTGCCAAAGGTTGCAATGACCAAGGCAGCAAAGAGGAGAGAAAAGCACAACCTCCATGACTGGGTTGTCTCTCATCATTTATTTGGTTGAACACTGGAGAAATTATTCCCAGCTGACCAGGAATCACCTCCTTGCCTCCCTGAATTTCACAGGGAAAGGATAACCCTTATTTATTTTCCCCCTTTTTGTTGATATTTGATGTATGTGGGCTCCTCTCTGTATCCCTCCAAAAAACCCCAATGGATTCTCACCCAGCCTCCTGCACTTTATCCCTCTCCCTCCTTTCCCATGGGAAAACTCACTAGTTGAACAGTGCTGATTTATTTTCCATGGGAAATCTGCCCATTCAGCAGCCCAGAAAATCCATTTCAGGGTGGAATTATCCATTCCCTGTGTTATTTCCGTCTTCCATCCATGTTGGATGGAAATCAAAGCCTCCTTAAGGGTTAACACTCCTCCTCCTTCTTCCTTTTTGTTGGAGCTGGCTCATTCCTCGAGGTTTCTGCTTTAATGAGCCCTCTGTAACTCTGCACTGAAATTGGGGATCTCAGGTCTCATTAGTCTGGCTAATTAACCATTCTCCTCTCTCGTCTGAGGTTCATCTCAGTACAGAGAACCTTGAGAAAATAACAATTGCATTATCATGCAAAATCTTTGAGAAAAAAAGGGGAGCCAAGGCCCTGATGGAAAATGGGAGAAGCTTTTAAGTGTGTAGGCAGGACTGAATTCCATGATGATTCAGGAATTGCAAAAGCCGCCCCTCTCCGCTTCCTAAAACTGGAGCTTTAAAAAAAGGATAAATCCCAGCGTGCTTGCAACTTGCATCAGCCTGGAGCTGGTGGGGAGAGCTGATCCTGATGGGAGGTTTAGGAAAAAAAAAAATGCAGAAAAGTAAAACTTCCTTCATAGTCCAAGACAGTGCTCAGTTAATCCCTGGATTTTCCTTGTCTGATAAGAACATTTTCACCCAACCAGCCACTCCAGAATTCCTTCATGGTCCTGGGGAACAACGCAATGGAGGCAAAGCAGAACTTCAAAAACAATTGGAGCATCACACCTGGCACGGGGTGGTCTCATCACACTCCAGAGCTGCCTGGAATGAAGTTGTGGTGAGGTGGGATCAGTTTCTTCTCCCAGGGAAGAAGGGATGGGAGAAGTGAAAATGGACTCAAGTTGCACCAGGAAAGGTTTGGACTGGATATCAGGAATTTTTTTCACTGAAAGGTTTGTAAATCATAGGAACAGACCCTCCAGGGCAGGTGTGGAATCGCCTGGAACCTGGAATTGTTCAAAAACCTGTGGATGTGGCACTTGAGGACATGGGTTAGTGGTGGTGACAGTCAAAGGTTGGACTTGATCTTGAAGGTCTTTTCCAATCACAACAATTCCATGATGCTCCTCTATGATTCCATGATCAATCAATCCTTACCTCCTAAAACCCCACAACTTCCATGTTCAGCTGAAAAAAATAGGGATAGAGTTTAATTTAAGGCTCTGGGGTGACCTTATTGTGGCTTTTTGGTACCTGAGGGGACTCCAGGAGAGCTGGAGAGGGACTTTGGACACAGGGAATGGCTTCCCACTGCAGAGGGCAGGGTTTGATGGGATATTGGGAAGGAATTCTTGGCTGTGAGGGTGCTGAGGCCCTGGCCCAGGTTTCCCAAAGAAGCTGTGGCTGCCCCTGGAAGTGTCCAAGGCCAGGCTGGATGGGGCTTGGAATAATAAACATTTGATTTTTCCTTTTTTTTCCCAGGCTTCTTTACATTTGAGGGGTCTTTAAGAAAGCTGCCTTTAAAAATACAAAAATGAGTCTGAATCCTTGTGGCCTCCCATGTGAATGATGCTATTTACATAATTCCAAGATTTTTGAAAGAAATATCATATAGGTTTTTGTCCACAGGGGCTCCTTTTGCTTCATGATGTCCCATGGTTATATAGAATAGGGGTTACATGATCTTTTCAAGCTCTCCCGTGTTCCTTTTTCATGAAGGTTCGCCATAAAAATGGTGAATTAGCTGGATATTACCCATAGTGTGCCAGGATGGGGTTGATTTAAAGGAAAGGACAGGATAATACTATAGAAAAGAGCAAGGTAAACCAGGCAAAAGCAAAATTCCAACCCTGAGATCCCTCTCTTGCCTCTTCTTTAGAGTTGGTGCCTGTTGGGACCTGCTGGTGACTTCTCCCAGTTGCCCCAACATTTTCCATTCCTTGGCTGAAGATCTCAATGCCAAAATCAAGAAAAGAAGTTTCTCCTTCAAAAAAAGCCTGGAATCTGCCTGTATTCCCACTGTGATGCCATCATGGTGGTTAATCCCTGAAAACCAAGCATGTCCAAGGGAGATGAACTGGGAAACCAACACTATCCTGGAGCTCTTCCCCTGTAGCCAGTGAGACTCTCCTGCAGCTTTGGGAAGCACAGGATCAGTTTTGATGGCTGAACATCAGCATTTCCCATTTCCCCTGAGTTATCTCAAATGGATGCTCTGCCCTGGGAGACACATCCCTGCAGGATGCAGCTGTCCCCAGCCACACAGAGCCCCAAATTCTGACTTATCAGAAGGAAAAGGGAACTTTCTACACCACAATAAAATCTCCCAAGGGTTCTAGTAGGAGTTTCACTGCCTGGCATGTTTGTATCAGGATTTGCTCTAAAGGAAACAAAATTCCCAAGTGTTTTCTGGAGGATGTAAAAGATAATCTGAGTTTTGCAGTCCTCCAGGTGTGACTCAGCACTGCTCTTGGGTTAACGTGAGGGCATTGTTCACCTCCACCGCTGCCCCAGGGCAGTTTAATATTTCCCAGTTTACAGCCCTTAAATATTTTGCAGCTGATGTTTGCAGTCAAGGTCACTGTCTTGGAGCTTTTCTTTCTGCTTCAGAAAAATAGATGGGCAGACAGGCTAAAAATCACTGCTGTAAGTGCCAAAGGAAGAGACAGGTTCATAGAGACATTTAATTATCAGAGAATTGAGTATCAGAGAATTGAATTATTTAGATTGAAAAGGACCTTTAAAACCATCAAGGCAAAGGTGTGACTGATCCCCACCTTGTCACCAGCCCAGAACCCTGAGTGCCATGTCCAGGCCTTCCTTGGACACCTCCAGGAATGAGGACTCCAAACCTCTCTGGGCAGCTCCTTCCAATGCTTGACAACCCTTTCCATGAAGAAATTTCTCCTGATGTCCAACCTGAATGCAATTTGAGGCCATTTCCTCTCATCTTGTCCCTTGTTCCCTGCAAGCAGAGCCTGAGACCCACCTGGCTGCATCTTCTTGTCAGGGAGCTGTGGACAGTGAGAAGGTCCTCCCTGAACCTCCTTTTCTCCAGGCTGAGCCCCCCAAGATCCCTCAGCCACTCCTGATGCTCCAGACCCTTCCTCAGCTTTGCTCTCTTGTCTGGACACGCTCCAACCCCTCAATGTCCTTCTTATCACGAGAGGCCAGAACTGGACACAAGACCTGAGCTGTGACCTCACCAGTGCCCAGCACAGAGGGACAATCCCTGCCCTGATCCCCTGGAATTCCCTTTGATTGATTCCTTATGGTTCCCTTAATTTTCACTACACCAGGAACCAGGTACTCTCTGCAGCTTCACTGAATTCTGTCATATTTTTTAAAAAAAACCACAAATTTTTTTAAAATTATTATTTTCCCAACAGAGACCTGCAAGACAAATTTTTAGAAACACAGCAGAAGCCAGGCATGATGCCATATCCTGAATTCTCCTCTCTTTTCCACACACATTTTCAGGGATTGCAGCTTTCCTTGCGCGGCGTGATGCTGTCCCACAATTGCGTCACTGTAATCACATTTTGAGCTAAGAACCCCTCAAGCTGGGATTCACTCCTCCAGGTTTTGCATCAGAATTGCTCCCTCCCAGCTACTGAAATTATCGACACCTCTGTCATTCCTCAGGAGGGTGGATTTGTGCTTCATTTGTACACACTTCACTCTGTGCTGACAGATGTCTTTGGCTCCTTGGAGAATGTCTTTATGAAAAATGTCAGCGATATCAAAATAAGCCACAGGGATTTATTCACATGTTATCACTAGAAAAGATATTCCTCCTCTGTCTTTTATTCCCTGCCTCACAGTAGCAATCATTTTCATATTCGTTTCCACTTAAACATTGGTTTTTGTGACTGGGCTGTGCAGCTGCACAGGACATGGAGAGCAGATAAAAACCTTCAGGTGTGGTGAGAACGTCACAGGTGATCTCTCTGTTAATAATAAAATGGTCAAACCTACTGAGGGTGGAGTCATGGAATGGTTTGGGTTGGAAAGGGACCTTAAAGCCCATTTTATTCCACCCCCTGCCATGGGCAGGGACATCTCCCACTATCCCAGGCTGCTCCAAGCCCTGTCCAACGTGACCTTGAACATTCCCAGGAATGGGGCATCCACAGCTTCTGTGGGCAGCCAACTCCAGTGTTTCACAGCCCTCTTAGTCAAGAATTCCTTCTAAATGGTTCAGATTAAAAAAATAATTGTCGTAAACTGGACACAGCACAAGCCAGGGGCTCTTCCCAGCAGGTGCAAGGAGCAGTGTTCCCTCTTTCAAGGGGATGAGGGGTCACACCCCTGGATATGATCCATGCTGCTTCAGGGGGTTTTGGAGCAAAAAAACCCCTCAAATATATTTTATTTATTCATCCCAATGTAGTGTGTGCATTTTTTTTTAGGGCTGGATTTGCTGCTGTCTCAAATCAGGACAAGTCTTCTCTTTGTTAGTAAAGTTTTAATTTCTGTTCACAATGCTCAAGGCCATGGTGCCCACTTGTTCAAAAATGCAACCCAAAATCATGGAAGTGATGCCTTCCCTCTCTCTTGCAGGAAGGTTTCTCCTTGGAAAAAGAGAGAGGCTCTTTACAGGAGCCTGGAGTGACAGGATAAGGGGGAATGGCTTCAAACTGACAGAAAATAGGTTTAAATTGGGTATTGGGAAGAAATTCTGCCCTGTGAGGGTGCTGAGGCCCTGGCATAGGTTGCCCAGAGAAGCTGTGGCTGCCCCAAGGTCAGGTTGGAAGAGGTTTGGAGCAACCTGAGACAGTGGAAAGTGTCCCAGAAAGCCTCTGCCCATGGCACGGGGTGGAACTCGATGATCCTTGAGGTCCCTTCAACCCAAACCATTCCAGGATTCTCTGAAACATGCCAGAATCATCCCACTTCAGAATTCTAGAGGGACAAGAAAAAAGAAAAAAAACACCAACCTTTAAAGCTTCTTTGAGGAGAAAAATTCTTATTCTGTAATAACAGTGATGGTATTGCACCAAATTCCATAAATAATGTCTTTCAAGGTTTATTGCTCAGACACCTAAAAGGAGAAGATAAAACTGAAATGATCACATTACAGATGTTGCACAAAGAATGACTTTTCCTGTCTAACGTTAATAGGCAAATAAGATATATTTATGTTCATACATCACCGGTTTTGAACAGAATATATTATTATGCTAAAAATGCCATAAAGATAGCACAGCACACTTGGACTAGCAGTCATCTGTACCAAAACTGACATCCTAGAGCTTGGTTCTTAAACACAAAATCTACAAGACTGTGAGAAATGGGAAAGGGTCAGAGTTAAGGTGACTGCACCTGGGTTAATTCCGCAATTTTAATGCAACATCTGGCTTCCAAGACTCCCTGTTTATCTCAGTTTTTCACCCTTCAGAAATTATAAACTCTAAGATGATCTTGAGGAGATGACTCAGTCTGCTGGAAGCTGAAATCAGCGGGTAAAATCCTGCATCCTCTGAAAATAAATGGCAAAACACACATTGCCCTTAAGAAAAGGCAAGGTTTCTGCCTTAAAGTGTTTTAAACTTGTTGAAGACACAGTCTGAACTTGTCTCCTATGGAAATTGTGATGGAAGGTAGATTCCTGAAAGGTCTGGAAACAATTAAGAATTGCAGTAGCAGAGATTAGATTGTGTTGGAAGGGACTTTAAGGATAATTTAGTTCAAATCCCATTTTTTCATTTGTTCCTGTCTAGAGATGAATGATCCAGCCTGGATCTCAAGGACTGCAGATGTTAAATCTGTTTAAAATCCTGTACACAGGCAGGAAGGACCATCCAGTGTCCAATGTCCTTCCCATGACCCCACAAAGCAGGGCAGGGAGTCAGGGGATGAATCTTACAGCAAAGTCAAATCCTACAGCATGGACCAAAATGGATAAGGGGTCAGCCAGCTCCCAGGTGGGCCAACATCAAAAGCCTAATCCCCTTCCAGACCTTGCAGGAAAACTGGAGATAAGAAGAGGATTTGTTTAAAGGAAAAGCTCTCAGAGTTCGACTGAGGCTCCCCCAGCATCTGGACCTTGCTGCCCTCCCTCGCTTTCCAAAAGGCTCCAATTCCACTCCAGTGTTGCAAACTTTGTGAAGGCTGACCTGGAACAGAGACTGGACAGAGCAAGAGAATAAAATAGGATTTTATCAAGAGGCCTCAATGGATATATCTTGGGCAACACAACCCAAAATGGTCACAAAATGGACAACCGGTCACGAGGTCTCTCACTTTTATAAGTTTTGATCCATTAGCATATTGGAGTTAATTGTCCAATCACAGCTTTAAGTTATGAAGTCCCATCCTTCTTGTTTTTCTCTCTTCAGTCCACATTGTTTATGCTCTTGGGGCTGAAATTTGGATTGGCTGTCCTTGGTCCCCAGCTAGAGAAGGAATTGTTTTGTCTCCCTACTCTGTGAAGAGAGCTCACCATCCCCTAATATGAAGCCCAGACCAGCACACTAAAGCAGCACAGAATCTGAAAAATATAAAATCTGAAACCTGAGGCATCACTCTTGTCACTAAAATTCTGTGAGGGCATCCAGAGGAGAAATTCCCTCCTGTGCTGCTGGCACCTGAGGAGGAGCAGAGGCACAGATCCAGCAAAGCCACTGGATGCTGTTTGCAAGCACAGCCGTGTCCTGGGCTTCCCGAGACTCCAGGCACATCTGGGAGGCCCTGGTGTGACAAGGGCTGTCACCAGGCACTCTGCTGCAAGCCTGCGGTCCCAGGAAATGGAACAAAACCTGGATTAACCAAGGCTCACAACAAATAACAAATAACAAGAAGGAAACAAATAACAGAAACCTGGAGACTCTCACCCGGGTGTCGCCTCTTGTTTGAGAACAACGTGGTGATTTTGGGCCAAGGAAGGTGTTAATTAAACACACACTGACTCCTGCTAAAGCCTCAGCAAGGTATAGGGAGGTGACAGCCTGTTCAAGGGCATTTGCTTCTGTCATTATTTACACAATTCATTGTTTTTAAAGTTGCTTTTTTTGGCTCTTTTTTTTTGTTGTTTTTTTTTTGTTTTCGAATTATTTCTGTCAAAAGATAATTTATGGAATGAAGCTTATAAGAAAAAGCCACACGTCCTGCTGAGAAACCTTTTCCGAGGTCGGCTGTAGATAGTATTTTCACCCTCCAAAACTCTGGGATAGCAGTTTGGACAGAGAAGAAAATGTTCTGTATTTGGTGTGTCAGGGGATGGCTTCCAAGTCATGGTTTACAGGAGATACAGGGGGAACTGGGAGAAAATTCCTAATTTTCTGCTCTTAAGCTGCTGCAAAAAGAGAGTCCAGAGGCATAAAAGGATTTAAGAGGAATTTATCTCCATTCTCAGTACAAAAAAAAAGAGGAGAGTGGGAAATAGTCTTGCATTAAAAAATTTGTATTTTGTCTATTTTATCAATATTAATATTGTAATTGTATTAATATTGTGTCTGTATTAAGCTTTTATTAACAAGACCAAGTGTTGGTGCTGCTCCAGGGTCAATCCCAGCGTCAATCCAGGCTGGGGATGAGCAGATGGAGCAGCCCTGGGGAGCAGGATTTGGAAGTGCTGGTGGGTGAGAGGCTGGACATGACCCAGCCATGTGTGCTCCAGTCCCTGAAGCCCAAAAGTGTCCTGGGTTCATCCCACAGTTTGGGCAGCAGGAGAGGGGGGAATTATTTTCCTCTGCCCCATTCAGGTGAGACCCCACCTGCAGAGCTTCCTCCAGCCCTGGATCCCAGCACAGGAAGGATGTGGAGATGTTGCACTGAGCCCAGAGGAGACACCAAGGTGATCAGAGGGATGGAGCAGCTCTGCTGTGAGGAAAGGCTGAGGGAATTGGGAATGTTCAGCCCAGAAAAGTGAATGTGTGTGATGAAGTAATTGTGGCCTTCCAGGATCTGAAAGAGATGATAAGAAAGATGAAGAGGGATTATTTACAAGAGCATGGAGTGCCAGGATGAGGGGGAATGGCTTCAAACTGGCAGAAAATAAGTTTAGATCAGATATTAAGAAAAAACATATCCCTGTGAGGGTGCTAAAGCCCTGGCACAGGTTTCCCGGAGAAGCTGTGGCTGCCCCATCCCTGGAAGTGTTCCAGGCCAGGTTGGACAGGGCTTGGAACAACCTGGGATAGTGGAAGGTGTTGGACATGGATGATTTTAAGATCCCTTCCAAGCCAGGCCATTCTGTGATTCTGTCATAGAGATATAGATAGATGTAGCTATAGATACTGATCTATATGGTATAGATAGAGATGCACACAGAGATCTAAATATATGTACTGTGAAAGGGAGGGAGCAGCTCTTAGTCACACCATCCTGGCACTGAGCTGTTCACACTAGGAGCTGTGGGACTGAAAATTGCCTTCATGCAAGGAAGGGGATTTTGCCCTGCAGGGAATGGCCCAGCCTGCTGTCACACCACAGAGTAATCAAAATAACCCAGGATTTCCACCTTTGTCCCCAAATTCAGCCAAGAATGTCTCAGGATTTCATGTATCTCTGTTGGAGAAATCATGTATATTTCTAGGAGCGATGCCAGAGGAGGACACGGAGATGCTCCAAGGGATGGAGCTCCTCTGCTCTGGAGCCAGGCTGGGAGAGCTGGGAATGTCCAGCCTGGAAAGGAGAAGGCACCAGGGAGACCTCAGAGCTCCTTCCAGTGCCTGAAGGGGCTCCAGGAGAGCTGGAGAGGGACTTGGGACAAGGGATGGAGGGGCAGGACACAGGAGAACAGCTTTAAGCTCACAGAGGATGGGTTTAGATGGGATATTGGGAAGGAATTCTTCTGTGAGAAGGTGGTGAGGCCCTGGCTGGTTGCCCAGAGAAGCTGTGGCTGGTCCAACCCTGGAAGTGTCCAAGGCCAAATTGGATGGGGTTTGGAACAACCTGGGATAGTGGAAGGTGTCCCTGCCCATGGAACGAGGTGATCTTCCAACCCAAACTATTCCATGCTTCTACGAAATTTACAGAAGTGAGAAGGGAAGAAGCGGTGTAGAAATATGAAAATGTTATTGTGCTCCAGCCTTGTTCTCTCTGGAGGAGAAGGAAGTGGTGGAAGGAAGTGTCGGAAGGAAGGAAGGAAGTGTCGGAAGGAAGGAAGGAAGTGTCGGAAGGAAGTGTCGGAAGGAAGTGTCGGAAGGAAGGAAGGAAG
>JAWWMS010000120.1:151933866-151947642 GCA_035048045.1 Chlorospingus semifuscus
GTATGTAAAAATGTGGACGATTCTCTGATCCCTTTTCATTCCATCAGGGCCTGGCAGAGAGGGTATCACAAGGAGGCAGCGAATGAGAAGGTGCATATAGGACTGTGCTTATCCCTATGGTTCCACAAATGGTTGGGGCAAAACCTATGTGCTTGTGCTGTCCTGAGGTTTTGGCAGCTCTTTGGACAGAGCAGTTTGCTGATGAGCCACTCATAGTGGGGACCAGAATAAAGCCAAGTGTCCCATGGCCCTGGCTCTGCCTGTGCAGAGGCAAAGGTTTAATTTCCAGCCATCCAAATATTTGATCAGGTACGGAGAGTTCCACTCCTGCTCCTTATTCCTGCGTCTTACAAGCAGAAGAAATGCAGAATTGAGATTCCAGAATCTCTTCAGACTTTCACTAAAGAGTATGCCTCATCCCAACCTGCCTTGGTTGCACTTACAGCACTGTGGAGATTTGTATTCCTCTTATTTCAGGCTGTTCCTGGTAGGTGCTGGGAGACAGAGACTGAAGTTGGGGCAGTGGGAAAGTGAGATCAGGGCTGTTGATTGCTCTGGAGCTTTGAGCTAAAATCAGCAGCTGCTTATTCTCCATCCTCAAGGCATTCTTCTTGCCTCCTTTGGAGGTTTAGAGTGTAAGTGGATTACAGTCAGCTCACAGCAGTGTGTGTTTGCCCAGAGATCCTCCCAGCTCCCTGGGCTGTGAGGAATGTGTGGCTCCAGCTTTGCTGATATCCATATCAACAGTCCTTGTGGTTTTCTCGAGGAGGTTATTCTGTGACTGTCCCAGTGGTGGGAATCACAGGTTTGTGGAGGCTTTGGGGCAACAGCTCCTGCAGGAAACCAGGGAGTGGCACAAGGTTCTTCCAAAGGCCATGATGCCACGTCCAAGGAGAGGATTAGACTTTAGTCCTAGATATCCAGTTTCTCCTAGTCATCACCTGGAGGAGGCTGAGGTTTTTGAGAGGATCATGAATTACAGAGGAGACAGCAGAAGAATTGTTATTAATTCCTTTTCTTAAAAACAAAAAGTTTGTCTGAGAGCTGTAGTTGGTATCACGCTGGGTCCAGTGTTGGTGTGGCAGCTGAAGGATGCTGAAACAGGAGTAGGCTGGTGTTGAACACTTGGTAGAGCTGATCTTCAGCTGCTTCAGGCACCCTAAATGTTCTTGTCAAACCCCTCTGTGGGGGTTCACAGGGGTCCCAGGACGAGGGAAGAGACGAGAATCTTGACTCCATGTTTCAGAAGGCTGATTTATTATTTTATGATATATTAATTATATATATTATATTTAAAGAAAATGATATATTAAAACTATACTAAAAGAATAGAAAAAAGGATTTCATCAGAAGGCTAGCAAGCAATAAAAAAGGAATGATAATAAAATCTTGTGACTGACCAGAGAGTTTGAGACAGCTGGACTGTGATTGGCCATTAATTAGAAACAACCACATGAGACCAATCAAAGATGCACCTGTTGCATTCCACAGCAGCAGATTATTATTATTATTGTTTTTCTTTTCCTCTGAGGCCTCTCAGCTTCTCAGGAGAAAAATCCTGGCAAAGGCATTTTTCAGAAAATATCATGGCTACACCCTGGCTATTTTACCTGCTTGTAGAGATCCAATTCCACCAAAAGAGGGATACCTGAGCTCTCCCCACCTGGCCATGGTCACGTTCACCACAGTGAGGGCTTGGGGTGGTTGAGAACCCCACGCTGCCCTCAGAGCTCCTCCAGACAAGCCTGGATTTGAGTGGGAGCACAGAAATCAATATCCAGCCAGGAGAGGCGTTCATCTCTCCTGGATCACAGCACTTCGCCCCTGGATGACCCCTTTCCTCCCTCAGTGCCTGCTGAGCTGCCCCATCCCTCCCCTGCCCTGGAAGCTTTGCAGGTTTTTTCTTACAGCAGCGCTTGAAAAGGTCTTTTGTTGGTGCTGCTTTTGAGCCTCAGATGTGAGAAAATTGATGGGAACAGCGTGGGTGTCCGACCTTTCCAGACCTCCTGACATCCCTGGCATGAACACGTGTTTGGGATGCTGGGAGCCAGGATGGGTCAGAAGACAACAACCCTGAAATGTGAGAGGGGAAAAAAACAGCCAGTTTAAGAAACACAGACAGGAGTAAATATAAGTCCCAAAATAAAGGAAATTGTAAAGATCCATAGAGGAGCAGGGAATATTGTTCAGCTGGATGCAGGGAGGTCATGTGTTTCCAAATCAGGATGTCACCACAGAGCAATTTATCCCTCCAGCCCTCCCTGACCCACAGGATGGAGGTGTGGGGAGTGCCAGATTGATGTCTGTGTCTTCAAGCTGATGGATGGGATGTGGAGCATGGATTTTTCGTGTTTAATTAAGCTGAGGGGGTGACAGGCACCACAGGAAACCTCCAGAAAATTGATTTTTCCTCACATATCCACCCACGCTGGAGCTGTGTTGTGTGCAGATGCCTGGAGAGTGTATTTTGGGGAATCTGCCTGTGTTTTCTTTGTCTGCTGAACTTAAAACCAGGCAAGGTTTGTGGAAATACCTAATAGTTCTTCAAAAATTAATGTTGCATCTATATTTAAATTATATTTTGGATCTATTTTAGGTTTTTCAGGGATGTTCCATCCCTCAAAGTGTTCTGGGAGCAACGTGGTCTAGTGGAAGGCTCCCTGTCCATAACAGGGTGGAACAAAATGAACTTTCAGGTCCCTTCCAACCCAAACCATTCTATGATTTCTATGATTTCATAGTAAATTTTATGTTAAATATGAATATTCATACTCCCAACCTTCACTCCCTCTTGAGACCATTCCTAATAATCAATCCCAGTTTGGCCAGCAGGCACTGCTGGAAAAGGCAAAAAATGGGGAGACAAGGGAAATTTCACCTGCCTGGAAAATATCAGCTGCCAGAAGTGCATATTAAATATGAAGATTCATACTCATCCACAGAAAACAGAGTGCTCAGAGACCTCTATTAGTGCTGTGCAAGTCCAGAGTGAATGAATTTAAGGAAAAGTGTGGCTTTTTTGAGGAAATAGGGATGTACCTGGAAAAGGGTCCATCAGATCCTACACCCAAAGGAGATGCTGGAACATCTTTAGGGGCATCCGATCCTACACCCAAAGGAGATGCTGGAATTGAACTGTTGTTAGTGACTGTGGAAAATCAGGGATGAGAATCCAGAGGGGAGTTGGGCAAGTTTTTAATAGTGCAAAGAGGCCACTGCCCATCCTCTCAATGCCCCAGAGCTGCAACTTGGGTACCAGGGCTCAGGTGTTGGTTCTCCAAGGCCATTCCACAATTCCCCCAGTCCAGTATGATCCATAATTCACCAAATCTATCTCCCTGTGGCTTTTTGTGCCTTGCCAGCTCTTCCTTTCTTTCTGTCCTCCCTCCACCTCCATCCCATGGCAGCCTGCTCTGCCTCCCTGCAATGCAGACAAGAGCTCTCCTCTCTCAGGTGTTTCACCAAGCAACTCACACATTAAAGCCTTCAAACTCCTTTTCACAAAATCCCAGAATGGTTTAGGATGGAAAGGACATAAAAAATCGTCTCATTCCACCCCTCTGCCATGGGCAGGGACACCTTGCACTAGACCAGGTTGTTCCTGTCCAGCCTGGCCTTGAACAATTCCAGGGATGGCCCAGCCACAGTTTCTTTGGCCAAAAAATTCCATTTCCTGTTCTGGGTTGGTGAAAAGGATGAAAAGGCACAAGGGGTGAGACAAACACCTCCTAAGGTGTATCCCATATATTCCATTTCCCTGGGAAACCAGTCTGGAAATGCAGCCAGCCATGAGTGATGCTTTGTAATGAACTGAGTGAGCGGTTAAACACATGAATCAGAATAAAACAATTTCAAACAAGCCCCATGAATTGAAATAAAACAATTTCAAACATGCTCCCACCAAGCTGCTTCTTGCAGGCTCAGCTCTCAGGACTGCACATTTCTGGAATTACTGATTTCTGGGCAGCTCCCTGTTCTGTCACTCCTGACATCCAACCTCATCTCCAGTGGCCTGGAGACAAAAAAAAATCTCTCCTGTTGAGTTAAATAGGAGATAATTCAGTGGGCATGTCCTGGGGTGGCCCTTTCCCAGTCACGGGCCAGCTGTGCTGTGAACAAGCCCCTGCAGAAATTCCAGCAGCTGATCTGTGCTCTCACATCCTCCTGCACTCCACTGAGCTCAAACTGCAGCAGTTTAGCAGAGAAACATGGAATGGACTGGAAAGGACCTTAAAGGTCATCAAAAATTCTCATCCATCCTCCACTGGGCAAAACACATCTGCAGTCACCTCCAAGAGTGCCCAAAAGCAGGATTTTGTGAACTCCTTCCAGTTCAGGGCATTCAAACAGAAATATCTCAGATTTATCCTGGAGAATTGGGCAGGGAAGCCCAAAGGAAGATATTTTCTTGCATAAAACCAAAAAAAAAAAAAAAAAAAAAAAAAAATTGAGACAGCTAAATATCAGCTTTCATGGAATGATGGGGAATTTCTAGGCAGGAACTCAACACTCCCTGCTCTTCACTCAGGATTTGGCTTTCCAGGAGCACTTTGATCATGGAGACAGGGAGCAGAGGAAGGGCCTCACCTCTCAGTGTTCACTCAGTTATTAAATCATGGGAATATGGAATGGTTTGGGTTGGGAGGGACCTTAAAGGACGTTTAGTTCCATAACCTATTAAATAAACAAATAAAGCTCATCAGAGTGCCACAGTTCAGGCAAGAAGATCCATGAAAGTCTCAAGCTGATGTCAGGTGGGACAGGAGAAATGAGATGGCAATTATCAGTTGGTGATGGCAATTATCAGTTTCTAAGCCTGAGAATCAATTCTACCCAAAATTGTGGGGCAAAAAAAGAAAAAAAGAAGCTAAATGATGCAATCAATAAAGAACCAGAGGGTCAAAACACAATTAATGTCAGTCAAAGTGCTTTATGGAAGGGAGCCTTGTCAAGCCAGCCTGATTATGTTTCTGAGGAGATAAAAGATTGGTGATACTGGGAACAGCCTCAGTGTGAGACTTTTCTGAAAGGTTTGATTCATTTCCCACAGTCATATTAAAAGCAAAAAAAAGAGAGAAATATAAATATCAAATCAATTAAAAGTTCATCAAATAACAGATCTCAGGAAGAATTTGTCAATGGAAAATCATCACTGATGCAGCTTCTGCAAGAAGTTTTCAGCATCATTGTCAGTGATTTGGGAAGAAGAATAAAATCTCTGCTGACAGCATTTTTAAAAGATGATGATTGCCTCTGAGTAGGGCGGAGGGATTTTACAGAGAGATTTGAATGTTGGGGGAAACGGGACCAAGATGAGTCAAGTCAGTCCACCTGAATGCAAAATTTTGTACTCAGAACCAAGAAATGAGCCTCAATTTATCCAAATTCCTTCCAGTTCCTGAAGGGAGCTGACAAGAAAGATGTGGAGGGACCATTTACTGGAGTGTGGATTGACAGGACAAGGGGGAATGGCTTCAAACTGATGGAGTGTGGATTTAGATTGGATATCGGGAAGAAATACAGGATGGTGAGGCCCTGGCACAGGTTTTCCCAGAGAATCTGTGGCTGCTCCATCCCTGGAAGTGTCCAAAGCCAGGTTGGATGGGGCTTGGAGCAACCTGGGCTAGTGGAAGGTGTCCCTGCCCATGGCAGGGGGTTGGAACAAGATGATCTTGAAGGTCTTTTCCAACCCAAACCATTCCATGATGATCCCAAAACCAAAGCTAATTAGGGAAGTTTTCATGAAGATAAGGCAGTAAAATGCAGAATCTAAATATTACCTGTGGATTTTTCTATGAAAGCTCTGTTTCCTCTGCTTGTTTCTCCTCATGGCACAAAACTCACATTTAAACTTGTGAGGGACCAGATGTCAACTCCCCAAGGACTCTTCATGTCCAAATCTTTGCCATCACTTTCCTCTCTATTTTTTATCCCAAAGCAGATGCTCAGGACACTTTTCTGAGTGGGTTCTTTCACTCCAGGGCACTTTCCTGCCAGGATTCCTCCATTTCATCACAAACAAAAGTTGCTACTTCACAGAAGATCCACGTGTGACTTATCTCCCAAAGTTCAGGGTGAAGAAATAAAGTGCACAGGGCTCGTTTGTGCTCTATTTAACTTCCAGTGAAGTGATGATGATGCCTCAAAGCTGCCTCCCAAGAGTTGTCTGCAGCCCCTGAGCCAAATGCCAGCCAGGAACAGAAATCTCCAGGAAAGGAGCAGACAAACATTGTCTTTTATAGCTTGGAAACAGCTGTTCCTGCCTTCAGACCCACACACTCAGGACTCACTGACCTGGTTTACCCAGCCCTTGGTTTCTGGTTTATATCCCTGTGTCTGCTGATAATTGATGCATTTCGCATTGTTATTTAAACTCAGTTAAAGTGAATATTGGTAATTAATTATCTCTTGCTTTGCTGAAATAATTGTACTGCCTGTAGAAACAGCGAAAGTGGAGGCAAATTATGCAAATTCTTTAGTGAGAGTGATTAGGCAGGGCGGTTGTCTCATTTTTGTTTTGTTCTAGGAGGCTTTTTGAGGGTTTTTTTGAGCTTGTTGCTTTTTTCTTCCCGGCACTGAACTTTCTGAACCTCTAAAACACCAACCTGGCATCTTTTCTTCAAAACAGCTTTACAAAGAGGATAAAGATGGAAATAAAGAGACATATGGTGCACATGAGCCTAATTCATGCAAAGTTGCTCATCCTGGGCAGATGGAAATGGATGTTTGAGTGCCTTGGCTGGAAAGATGCCTTAAAACTCACCTTCTTTTTTATTTTCCCTTTGTCATCAGCCTGGCTAATGAGCAGCTCCAAGGCAAGTTTTCTTGCTGCTCAGACTCTTGTGCAAATTAATTTTGCAGCTGTGTGTCTTCCTTGCCCCTCTTCTCCTGAGTTTGGATGACAGATTTATTTCTTGAGTGACAGCAAATCCAAAGCAGACCCAAATATTCCCAGTCTTAATGAGGAAGTGGGTTTATCTGATCTGGGAGACAAAGGGAAAGGGAAAGGAGAGACAAAAATGTGTTTGGGACTTCCCCACCAGCCAATGGGATCTGCTAAACTCACTTATGCTGCTCTTTTTCCTCTTTGCATGTCTTAATATCCTGTCTGAAAATATAAGCCTGCCCTAGGCACAGCTCATGTCAAATTATTGACTGCCTGGAGCTTGGGGGAATTCGTGAGAGATTCATCACTTCATTCTCTTCTTTTTCCTTTTTTTCTCTCATCCTTCTTCCATTGCATCACTGATCCATCAGACATTGATCTTCACATAAAGGTGCAAAGTGAGTCAACAGGCTCCTGCCACATTTTATTAAGCAGCTTTCCACTGGGAATCAAAAGGCATTGGATAAAAGAGAGTGTGGCCAGTATCCTGAAATGACATCCCCCAAAACCCTTCTCTGAGAGTGTCAGCAAGACTCTGGGTTTTAAGACCCCGAAGCAGTTCCAGACTTGAGAAGGATCAGATGGTGTCTGGTTGTATAAATCTAAATCCCTGACAGCTTTAAAGTGAAAAGGAACAGGTTTAAATTGGATATGAGAGAGGAATTCTTCCCTGAGGGTGGTGAGGCCCTGGCTCAGTTGTCCAGAGAAGCATCCAAGGGCAGACTGTATGGGATTTGGAGCAACCTGGGATAGTGAAGTTATCCCTGCCCATGGCAGGGGGTGGGAATGAGATGAATTTGAAAGTCCATTCAAATCCAAACCATAATTCCATGATCTTTAACTACAGTAGTTCAGATATCTGGATAGGATTTTGAGGAACTAAATCCTTCAAGGAGTAAACACTTTCCTGCTTTATCTGTAGCTCATAATTTTATGTATTTTCCTCTGTTTAGAGGCCTAAAGGTATTTGGTGACCAACTTGTGCTAACAGGATGTCATGGAATCATGGTTGGAAGGGACCCACAAGGATCATCAAGTCCAACTCCTGGCCCTGCATAGACAAGCCCAAGAATCCCAACTTGTGGCTGAAATGTTGCACAAACACTTGTTGAACTCATTTTCCCTTCTGGTGAAAAAGAGGAGGTCAAATTATTAATAAATCAATAAATGTGGTTTTTTTTAGAATATAAGCTATTCAATGTAATATTAAACCAAATACTAAATCCTGATCAGTTCAGTGGGAATGTCCCAACATTTTTTGCAAATCCCAGCACTGTTTTTATGGTTTATCTTGCACAGCAGATGTCCTCATTGCCAAGCTGCTTGGATTTTTCAGGAATGAGATTGTGGGGCTCATTCTTCTCCTGTAGTTTTTGTTTTCCCCCTATCATTTTGAAATTCAGAGGAAAAGCATTTCCTAAATGAGAGCACAGCTGGAATTTCCACTGTAAGGTGGGAAAAACAAAGGAATTTATAGAAAGGTGTTTGTGCACAAGGCAGATCCTCTGGGAATGAGCTGGAGGCGGTGAATTCTTCACCATTAGTGTCATTATTTTCTCAAACTATCAAACCAATGCAAATCCCTTTCCACTGCTGGCAGCACTGGAGTTTGGAAAATGTGGAACACATTTTCTCCTTCAACGTCCTTCAGTATGTGTCTTGTTGCAACCACAGTTGTCATCTACACTTGAGGGAGAAGATGATGGATTTGTTCATCAGCTTCATAATTCTGATGTTATTGAAATTACACCTGCAAAGGAAAAAGGGAGCTGAGTTAGGAGTTTATGCCTTTGACCCACTCACAAGGTCCTTGAGCTGACACAGTTCTGCTGAAATTCCTCCCAGCTCCCATATTTTGCATGGATTTGTCTGTGTCACGTAGAAAAAGATGGAAAAGATGTCCTCAAATGCAATATCCACACTTTTTATGAACACTTCCAGAGGTGGTGAATGCTCATTCCCTGGACATCTTGTTCCAATGCTTGACAATCCTTTCCATGAAGGACTTTTCCCTAATATCCAATTTAAACCTCCCCTGAATAAAATTTGAGCAATTTCCACACCTGAATTTTGAAATGCTGTACCAGCTTCCCCCACAGTTCAAAGGGGAAGGAAGTAGAATTTTTTTTCCCCCACAGGAATTTGAGTTTTGGCCCTGCACCTCAGTCCCTCAAATGATTGATGTGAAAACCATGGCTGTTTGCTAAACAAGGATGCAAAGGGAGAGTAAATGATTCCAGGATAAAGAGTGGAGAATGAGAAGAACTCGTTAGGAAAATGACAGAAGAGAGGGAAAAAAACTCAAAGACAATGGGAGATTTTCAATACAGCTCTTAAAAGATCTCTGCCATCCTCCTTAAATCTGTCTCCTCTTCAGAGTGGTTATTTCAGCACAGAATCATGGAATTATTAAGGGTGGAAAAGACCCCTGGGATCATTGAGTCTAATCCATCACCTTCTTGTCAATACAACAGTAAGTGCCACATGGAGTCATTTATTAAACACCTCCAGGGATGGGGACTCCACCACCTCCCTGGGCAGCCCCTTCCAGCATTTAAGGATGCTTTCCATGAAGAAATTCCTCCTGAGAATTGCATTCTGAACTCCACCAAGAGATCTATGACACCACCAAATATTTGTGGGTTTGAGGAGATCCAGCAATGAAAAATATTTTTTGACTCTTAAAAAATGCTGAAGTTGGGCTTTAAACAGATCAGGACAAGTGGGAAGGTAGTTTGATTTTTCAACCAAAACTTTGAAAATGCCAAATAAAATGGAGACAAGAGGAGAACTTAAGGCACTGGAATTACCCACATGGTTTGGGAACATTCAATTAGTTCCATTGTTTTTCCTAGGAAAATAAATATTTTTTTCCTGTGTTTTCAAGGGTTTAAATAAATGCTGGGACTAACTTGGACTCACATGGAATTATTTAGGGAACATCAGCATTGTGCCTTTGCTCTGGGCTGAGGGGTTGGCTAAGCCCAGGTGATGAACAGCAAGGGCTTGTGTGGAATAACCCCAGCCTGTCCTTGAGCTTTGATCCTCAGGAATGGAAGATTTTCCCAACAAGATGTTACAGGTGCAACTGTCCCAGGAGATTGAGCAGATCAAACCAGCACAAACTCTCTTTATTCCCAGCTCCAAAGCCTTCAGTTTCTCTCCAATCTGCCTTTGGTTTGAGCAAACATACAAGATTTGTCCTTGGAGCTGGAAATATTCCCTCCCTTCCCAGTCATTTGGTGTGAGCTGGTATCCAAAGTTATTTTGACTTTTTTCTTTTTGATGATAAATCAGAAAGAAAGCTGTTGATGGAGAAACCTTTTTGTCCAGGTACAATAAAGGAAGGAGCTCTTGGCTGCCATTTGCCCTCTGGCATTTTTCAGTGGTAAAAAACAAAAAAGAGAAATGAGCACAGCCTTTGGATTGGAGCAAATCCTCATCTTCCAATGGAAGCTCCTTCCCTTTGCTCAACTTTTCAACTTTTGCCAGGGGGTGAATGTGACAGCTTGTTCCTTTTCCTTCCCACCTGAGACTTCCCTGAAGAATGACTGGCTCGTGGCTGCTCCTTGGAGCCCCTGGTGAAAAATAAATGTGGTTTGCAGAGGCAATTTGGATTGTGGCAGCCCTGCTGCAGGGAGAACTCAGTGCCCTCTCCGTGTCTCCAGCTGGTTTTCCCTCTTGGAACATTCCACACTCCACAAGTGGGATAATCCCACATCACACCAGGGCTGCTCCAGCTCGTAATCATAGGGATGCGGGACGTGCAAAGCCAGTGCTCCCCTCTTTGGAGTTGTGTTGGGAAATAATTGCACTAATTCTCCCTCCCAGACAAGGTTAATTAGTGCTGCATCCCCTTCCACACCTCCAATTTTCTTTTTCAGCATCAGGAAAACAAACTAATCCTTATGGGAATTAAAGGTGCTTTGGTCCCCAGTGGAGCAAACAGTTTCCTAGTCCTGCTTTGAGCTGGTGGGATTATTCCTTGGAGAAAGACATTTCAGGGTGAATCCTAGACTTGAGCAGAAGAAATAGCCTTTGGAAATTACACAGTTTTGTACTTCCTGTGAGAATTCCCAGACCTGGAGATCAATCTGGAACATAAGTGATGAAGAGCAGCTGAAGCAGATGCGGATGCAGCCAGGTGGGAGTTGGTCTCTTTTCACAGGGAACAAATGACAGGACAAGAGGAAACAGCACCAAGTTGAGCCTGGGAAGGTTCAGGTTGGATATTAGGGAACATTTCCTCACTGGAAGAGTGGGTAAGCATTGAAACAGGACCCTCAGGACAGTGGTAGAGTCACCACCCCAGAAGTGCTTGGAAAAGGAGTAGACCTGGCACTTTGCCTTGTGGTTTATTGGATATGGTGGCATTTGGTGAAAGGTTGGACTCAATGAACTTGAGGGTCTTTTCCAACCTTAACTATTCCGTGATTTCCCATCCCACAACACCAATTTCTCATTAAACAGAGCACTGCATTACTTCCCCTCACAGTTCCTCTCAGTGTTACTCTTTTTGTCATTCAAACCCATCAAATAGTTTGAGTTCGTCCTGTATTTCCTTTTTATTCGCTTTTTTTTTTTTTTCAATTTTACCCTCCATGTATCTGCCTGGAAGAACAGCTTTCAACCCCAACAGAAGAGAAAGGTGGGGATTCACAGAACTGTCTGAGCACTTTGCTGAAGAGTTTATTATCCCCAAACCCAGTTTTGCTCCTAATGAATTCCTGTGCCACACATCCGAATGCCAGCCATGCTTCCAGGGAATCAGGCTGCCATCCATCACTGCTTAATCTGTCCTTAATGGGCAGCACGTGAGGAGCAGCCACCAGGAGAAGAAGGGACATTAATGGGACAGCAGAGATGAAATGGGGGAGGGAAGCTGAAAAGCCTCATTAGGTGCATGGGCAGCCCAAGGAGAGTTTTCTTTTAATATCTCTGCTTTCTGTCGAGGCTGGATCATTTCTCACAGTGAGGTTTCAAGTCACCCACATATGCTCAGATTTTGTGAGGAAAGGCTTTTGGGGTTTTTTTTGATAGCTGAGGGATATTTGTGCAGCCATAAAAGAATGGAATATTTTATGGCCTTTATTAAAAAAGGGCTGTACTTGAGATAAAAGACAGGACAGCAGACGATGCCAGATGACTTGGCAAGCCCTGAAGCTGTTCCAAGTCTGATCACTGCAAAGCTTTGCTCAATTGAGCAGGGGAAAGTTTCAAATCTGGAGTTTTTCCTGCTGCAGGTAAAGATTTATTGGGTGTTAAATATCTGCTCAGTGCTGGGGCTCACTTTGGCCCAAAGCCATCTGTGCTTTTATAGGCCAAAGGAGGCAAAGGGATGGTTCTGCTTCACTTTTCTTTACTGGATTTCCAGTTCCATCATCTTGTTTCAACCTCTCTCACATGCCCCACATTGCTCCAAGCCCCATCCAACCTGGTCTTGGACAATTCCAGGGATGGGGCAGCCACAGCTTCTCTGGGAAACCTGTGCCAGGACCTCACCACCCTCACAAGGAAGAATTTCTTCCTAATATCCCATCTACCTCCTCTTTTAGTTCCATGCTCAGACTTTTATCCAAGGCATTCCACAGAGGCTGAGGAAAAAGCAGGGTTGTAGGATGATACCTCAACAGTCTGCCTAAAGCCTGACCTTCCCATTTTCCCCTCTCCTCAGGTGATTTTCCTTCCTAGAGGTAGAATTGCATGAACTCTTCTCTTCCTAACTGGTTTTAGATGGTGCAAATGTGCCTTGGGTGGGTTTATTCAGATCTAAGCCTTCCTTTTGGGAGTCTGTGGCCCACAGAGTATTGAGTGGGCAGTATCCATATGCTAAATGTTTTTACGGGAATATTTTTGTATGTTTTGTCAAGATTTTTAATGTTTTTATTTGGATTTGGGGTTGGTTTGTTTGTGTTTTGTTTGTTGTTTTTGTTTGGGTTTGTTTGTTTTATGTAAATTTTGCTGTGTTAGATAAAAGTCAGTGCATACATGAGAACAAAAAATAGAATCAAAAAGAAAAACTGGTTCTGTTGGAGTCATTACCAGGCAACAGTTTCAATCCCACAGATGGTCCCAGTTGTTCCAAGTGTTTAATTCTGATCCCTTAGGAGTTCATCTCTCTGATGAACAGGGATGGAATATCTTTCTGGCCCTCCAGTCCTGGGCTCATTTTAATTCCCCACCTTTGGCTCTCCCTTCACAATTCCTGGTTCTCCGGTGGGACATAAATTCTCCAAAGCCATTTTCTTCCCTTCCTGATACTTTACTTCCATTTCTTTCTGATTTATCCCCACCAAGCAAATTCAAAATCCAGGATCCAGGCCAAAGAATCACATTCTGAAGCCATTTTCTTCCCTTCCTAATATTTTTGCATCCTGTATTATTGAAAATGGTTCAGAATACTGTCTCACTTCCTAATTATTTTCATTTATTTATTTTGAGGTAATATGATTAGCAAAGTGTTTTACTCTCTTTTTTTAATGGATAAAGGTCTTAAATGTCCTGTCTGGAATCACAACCACAGTCAAGGAGAGGAGAAAATGACATTTAATTGCATCTCAGTGGCCAAACTACAGCATCAACCTCCTGAAAAAACGAAAGATTAAACCCATAAACAATGCCATTTGTCCATAGAAAGAGCAAATATTGAAGGGAAATGAATGCAATGGTGTTAATAAAGGGAGTGCTGCAATGTGTTCACTGCTATTTTGGGGAATTTTTTCCACGCAGAGGGTCTGTGGTGTTTTAGAAATTGGGTGAGGCCTCTTGAAGACTGGTGGAAGACATTGGTCTGCATTTATGTTTGTGAATCCCCACACAAAAACTAAAACAAACAAAAAACAAAAACAAAAACAAAAACAAAAAAGACCAAAAACAAAAAAACCCCACAA
>JAWWMS010000120.1:151948532-151971494 GCA_035048045.1 Chlorospingus semifuscus
ACAACAGCAAAAACAAAATCAGAGAATTGTCTGAGCATCCCTCGGGGTCATTGGTAAGAACCTTTCACTAACCAGGGCCAGCTGGCTGCCAGATAAACCCTTCCCATTGCTTTGTGGAGGAGGGAGCAGGGTCATTTGTCACAGATCTTTCCAGAACAGTGGCTCCCTGTGGAACAGGCAGGAAGGTGCTGGATAAATGTGGCTTTGGATGCAGTCTCCCTGTGGATTTCCAGGTGATCCTTTGCTTGCCAAACTCCCAGGAGTTTGGCATCTGGATTAAATTCCTGCTGTGCTGGTTGGGGACAGCTGTGTCAGAGGAATGTGGCCACAGAGAAAGGAAAAGCTGTCACCCATGTGTGTGAGGCTGAAAGAATCCACAGACCCTCAGCTGATGTTGCTCTCATCCATATGCAGACAGAACAGGAGGGGATGCTCCTGCTGTGACAGAATTTGTTTCAGAGTATTTCCAAAATGTTCTTATGGCTGGGCCTTACCGGAGACTCAGTGAAAATCTTCTCCAAATTTGATTTCTGTCTGCACAGTCAGACCTAGATGTAGCCAGGCTGCATTTTAAATGCATTTCTGTCACTTAGGTGGGTTTTTTGTTGTTTTTTCAAGGTTTTTTTTCGGTCTGTTTTGGGTTTTTTTTCCCAGTTCTGCACCTTCTGCCCTAAAATGGAGGGGGAATTCAATCATAGAATCATGGAATGGTTTGGGTTGGAAGTGACCTTCAAGATCATCTTGTTCCAACCCTTCCATGAGCAGGGACACCTTCCCCTGGACCAGGTTGCTCCAAGCCCCATCCAACCTGGCCTTGAACACTTCCAGGGATGGTACAACCCCAATTTCTCAGTCTGAGATGTCTACGATAACACAATCCCTCCCAGCTCAAACCATTTCAGCTTCCTGACTCACTGACAAATAAATACTGACTGAACCTATCTGGGGGATCTTCTTTGTCTAGAAATGCCTCAAAATCACAGGTAAACCTCTCCCCTTCTGAGCCTCTGGGTTTTTCTTCTCCCAGCCTTTTTCATTTTTACCTGGATTTTCCAGTCCCTGGAACAGGGAGCAGGCTGCTTCTGGACCTCAGCCATGGATTTCTGCCTAGACCACAGCCTCAGCAGCACGTTAATGAAATTCCAACATTAAATGCCAACCATTAGGCCTGGGCATAAGGAGCAGGCTGCAAATAAAAGCAAGGGTTTATTGTGCAGAGTGATTTCATCGTGCAGAGCGAGTTATTTAATTAATATTTAAAAAACACCTCAAGATTCCATCAATTAACGGAACGAGGATGTACAAATTACCTATAATTATTATTGCCTCCATAATCAGGGAACAGATTTTCCCTCTCTTTCCGAGACATTTGGGTAAGGAGCTAATGAGGGGATTCCACTTCAGGTGTGCTGAGCTTCAGCACTTAATTTTGCCGGGTGAGTGATAAACGGCTCTGAATTATTCCTCACTCTCTCAGCCATAAACCTTTTAACAGCTTCAATTTTTTACAAACCATAGACCCTGCATTACAGTCACCACTCCACTCAGCTCAACTCCTTGTGCTGCTTAATATCCTATAAAACGGCCCTCCTAAAGAACATTTCCATGGAAACAGTCCATTAAAAATGAATTTTATAGCTTATGTTTTCTATAAATGGACAGCTCATTTAATGGCCTTTTGCTATTACACTTTGCCAGAGCCGCTTCAAATTTAGCTGTATTTAATTATTTTATCATTTGAAACAGCACCTTTTTTTATTATTATTTTACTTTATTGCCATTGCAAAATTTCAGCCTGGTTCAATGGGCTCTGGGGTATTTTGGAGCACAAAGAAGGTGAAAATTAGGAATCGCATCCCACACACAAACTATAATAAAGCAAGGTCTCTCCACTGATTTAAGTATTTCAGGGTATCCAAGTTCTGTGAATTTTATCCCAAAATCTGTCCTCTTTTCACTTAAAAGTGCAAAAATGTGCTGTTCAGTAGAGCAAGAGGACAGATCAGCCTGCAGATACTTTTTTCGTGTCAAGATGACTTCCCAAAGTGGAATTTGGGATTGCCTTTATCTCTTGAAACTCTCCTAAAATAAAGAGGAGATGTATTTTCAATGAAACCCAGAATCTGAAAGAAAGAAAATAAATTGCGTCAGCACCTTGCTTTTATCTGGACTCCTCAGGAACTGAATAAATTCGTGGTGGATTGTACAATTTATCAGTGCTCTCCCAAGGGAGTTCTTGGCCAGGGCTGTGGCTCAATTTCCAGAGCTCAGCAGCCTAAGGAAGTTCCTGCAGTGTCACAGGTTCTTATTCATCAACAAACATCAACATCATCATTTTTCAGCTGGCATTATCATCTCCTTAAGGAAACTCAAGCTGGCTTTCACTGAGATTTTTTCATCAAAATCTCCTGGAATCTGTTGCCCTTTTCCAAATAGATGCCATTTTTTCTGGATTTCAACTCGAAGATTTTGTATTTGTGTTGAGAAGTCTATGATGTCCAAATGGAAACCTTTGGCGTGGCCATTTGTTTGGGGCCTCACGCATTTCTTTATGCCGAGCCCTGGGGATGCCTTCCAGAAGAGCAAGATTGAGGATCTGGGGACACCAAGGAGACCATGGACATAACTCTAGTGCCATGAAATTTAGCTCCAGAAGAATCACGGAGTCACGGAATGGTTCAGGTTGGAGGGGATCTTCAAGATTATCTCATTCCAACTCCTGCCATGAACAGGGACAACTTCCACTGTCCCAGATTGATCCAAGTTTCATCCAACTGGGCTTTGGACATTTCCAGGGATGGGGCAGCCACAGCTTCTCTGGGAAATCTAGTCCAGGGCCTCACCACCTTCATAGGGAAGAATTTCTTCCCAGTATCCCATCTAACCCTGCCCTCTGGCAGTGGGAAGCCATTCCCCGTTTTCCTGCCACTCCATCCCTTGTCCAAAACCCTTTTCCAGCTCTTGGAGCCTCTTTAGGCACTGGAAGGGGCTCTGAGGTCTCCCTGAAACCTTCTTATCTCCAGGTGAACACTCCCATCTCCCTCAGCCTGCCTCCAGAGCAGAGGGGCTCAGTCCTCAGATCTTTGTGGCCTCCTCCGGACTCATTTGAACAGGTCCACACCTTCATCCATTTTCTGTGCTTGTGCTCCAGCTCCCTGAGCAGCTTGGTGACTTCCATGGGACTTTTTCCAGTTTTTCAATGGGTTTTGCTTGCCTGAGAAAAAAAAATAAATCTCCAAGAGAGGAAAAACTGCCGGGTCCCTGAAAACTCCCCAGTGCACACAGCTACTGAATAATCTGCTCTGTGCTCCTGTCTCCTTACCTGTGGCCTTTCACCAGGCTGGGATTTCTACTGGGAAACCCTATCATAAAGCTTTATATGGCTTTATTCCCAGCAGGGCAGCTCCACTCTCCTGCTGTCTGCAGTAATTCTCTGAGGGACAATGATGAATGGGCTGCCACTGATCTAAATCCACAAAAAAATTCCCCAGAAGTCAGGACCTGTTACCAGAAGCATTACTTCTTACTCTTTTTTATTATTTTCTTTTTATTTTTTATTTTCTTTTTTTCTTCTATTTTTCTCTCAGATGGGTCAGCACAGGCCATGATCCTACACTCAGAGTAAGGGAATTCCAGGAGGGAAGCAAGACAATCTCTTCCTTTCCCAGTGAGATGTTCCAAAAAATAAAAAGCTTGGACCCTGCTGAACGTGTGTGGATGACCAACTGCTGGAATGAAAACCCTCTCAGAGATTTAACAGCCAGCCAGTGTGAAATTTTGCTTCCTTTTAACCATGAAAACAGCAACGGAGCCTGACTAACAAGGGACAATTAACTGGAAAACAATCGGAGTTAGAAAAGATGCTGTGAGCAGTTATAGAAATATTCTCCATAATACCTTAAAATAATATTCATCCATGCTTAATAAATACCTAAACATTCCCCTCTGGCCTTCAGCATGCAGATCAAGGGATCTTTATTTTCATCAACTAACATTAAAGTATTATTGCAAACTCTGTATGATTCTATGAGGATTAGAACACCTGGAAGTTTGAGTAGCAAAGTTCAACACCAACCACAATTCCATATTCATAAATCTTCACTGCTGAGCCTTTCAGTCTTGGTTCTAGAAGATCTTCCCAGTTTCCATGTCTGGTGTCTTGCTAAATCAAATCCGTCTCTCAGATATATCACATGTTCCATCCATGGAATGCTCAAGGTCAGGTTAGATGGGGCTTGGAATAACCTGATCTGGTGGAAGATGTCCCTGCCCATGGCAGAGGGGTTGGAATAAGATGATCTTCAAGTCTTTTCCAACCCAAACCATCCTGAGATTCCTTGATTCCTAAAGGAAACTCTTTGCCCCATTTTCCCTCTGGAAATGCAAAATGAGCAGGTGCATTTCAGCTTCTCCAACTGCTCAGGAATCCATCTTTGCTGTGAAATAAACATCAGATTTCCTTGACATCCTGAATTCTCTTCCAGCCTAACTGCCTGGCTGTTTTCACTGTGAGCAGGGGGTAATTCTGAGGGAATATCAGCCTTCTGACAATTGCACTGTTTCAGTCCTCAGGGCCTCAGCTGCCTCAGGAATTTCCATGCAGATAATTTCCACGATGTTCTGCTACCCTGTCATTATTTCTAACTGACACTCAAATGTCAGTGTGGTTTGGTTAATAATTGAAAAGTTTTGAGCATGGATTCTTTGCAACAAGGTTGGGAATTAGGAAGAATTTATTCATGGAAAGGAGTGTCAGGCATTGGAAGGGGCTGCTCAGGGAGGTGGCAGAGTCCCCATCCCTGGAGGTGTCCAAGGATGTGACACTCAGTGCTCTGGGCTGGGTGGCAAGGTGGAGATGAGCCACAGGTTGGATTCAATGATCTTGGAGGTCTTTTCCAACCTAAACAATTCTGGGATTCTGAAGGGAAATGTAAGAGGAATTTAATGTTGTGAGGAAGCTCATGGAGGACCTGCTGCCATCCCTGCTCTCCCATAGAATTCTGGTCTGAGATCATGCAGAGAGATTTGTTTTTGGGTGGTTCAGACTGAATTAATCAAGAAATAGGGATATTTCAACTTGGTCAAGTGGAAGATGTCCCTGCCCATGTCAGGGGCATGGAAACAGATCATCTTTAAGGTCCCTTCCAACCCAAACCCTTCTGTGACTCTATGATACTCAAATAGAATATTATTGATTATCAAGTTCATCTTTTTGCAAAAATCTTGTTTCAACATTTTCTGTCTCTTCTCTAGAAAAGTAGATAAGAACAGAAGCTGAAATTTTTAAAACCTCTTCTTTCTGACGCATTTCTAAGCTGAAATTTTCCTTCCTCTTGTGGTAACTATGTCTGACAGTTAATTATATTACCTGTGAAAAATTTCCACTTTGTTTTTGCTCTTATTTCCACTTTAAACCGCTGTTTCTCGAATCTCTTGCAAAAATTACCTCCTTCATGTCAGTCTGGAACACCTTTTGTTTTTCAGGGCAATTTGGTTGCCTGCTATGGGTTTTCCAGACCTCAGGATGTCCCTCAAACCTTCATCTGCTGGTCCAGATTACCCCATCCAATCCACCCCTGGATAATAATGGCTGAATTGCCATGAAAACAACTTTTTGGACACCCAGATAATGTAGGGAATGCAAATCTGAGCTCAAATCCAGCTTGCCTGAAGGCTTGTTGGTGCCATGTTTACTTGAGACAGATTCTGCAATTGATCTAAAGGACTCATCCCAGAGTTCACTGGAATATTTTTGTTCAAAAAGGTTTGGCACAGCGCAGGGTGAGCACTCAAAATTCAGGGTTTTTATCATTTAGGCAATCCAGCAGCATTTTGAAGAGCTAATGCTGAAGAAGCAGAGAAAGGACTGAAATAATCTTAATTTGGAAATGAAAAAACTCTGTTAGGACTCAAGGCTACAGGGTTGTATCATCCCACCTCCCCAGGTTTCCCTCATCCACATCTCAAACTATTTTTCTTATCACTACAGGGACCAAGTACTTCCCAGAGCAGTTACACTCTCAGGGTAATATAATTTCTGAGATCTGGGTTTGCTCACTCAGAGAAATAAAAAAGAAATGGCAGATTTAAAAAATGAGATATTTTAATATTTGGAGATGTTCAAAACATGTCCAATCCTTCCTCTCATGTTTTATCCCCCGAAATCGTGCCTAGTGAGGCTTCAGTGCCACCAACCCCTATTGTTGCAGGCTTCCAAATCATTTTATTTAGGGAAATAAAGTGTAGAAGGTGATTTGAACGTTAATGATGTGAGATATGAGTTTTTTATGTGTCAAATCCGTCTCTGCCTAATGATCTAATTCACTGCAGGCTCCTGGTTAAAGTAGATAATGTGGCCCCTCTCAGAACACCACAGGACTAAGTGGTACCTCACTTAACAGTTCCCTCAAGTCTGTGTGGTGATGAATAATGAGGAACCGTGAATTAGAGAGAAATCAGAAGAGTTTAGGGCACCTCAACCTTCTTCATTTCAATCCTGCTCCTCATGAAAAAACCTCCCTTGGTGGGAATGATATAATATGGATCACATCATCTCAAGGCTGGATGAATCCTTAAGAGTTCTGGGTTTGCTCATCCACTTTAGGAGGAAGAAAACAATCAGATTTGTCCCCAGTTGCACATTTCTGTTTGGATGTGGATTTTGTATTTTCTCCTGGCTGAACAGTGGCTGTGACTCACAGCTTACAGTGTCCACCGTTGTGAGAAGCAAAGCAGAAGTGGAAGTTTGAAAGTGAAAAACAAAGTCAAAATAAGCAAATAACATATCAGGAGTGAAACAGAACAAGCCCATCTCTCCTCTCTGGTCTGCATGGACTACTATGGTCTGCAATTGCCTTATTTTATATGGTGAAATGGGATATTGGGAAGAAATTCCTCCCTAGGAAGGTGAAACCTCTCAGGTTTCTCAGAGAAGCTGTGGCTGCCCCATTCCTGGAAGTGTCCAAGGCCAGGTTGGATGGAACTTGGATCAACCTGGATTAGTGGAAGATTTCCCATGTCAGGGGGTGGAAGGAAATTATCTTTAAGGTCCTTTCCAACCCAAACCATTCTGGGATCCTATGTGTGGTAAATATATTACAGTGTTTCTCACATATGGAAAAAGAGTTGAGTGGACAATTTCTCTTTAATTCTTCTTCAATTAGCACCGTGCAATCCATACCCACATTCCCTCTCGTTCACAGCTGGCTCAGGCTCAGCCAGGACAATGTGCATCTGCTTCCAAAGTAAAAACCACAGAATTGTGGATTCATTAAGGCTGGAAAAGACCTCCAGGGTCATCCAGTCCACCTTTTGACTTGTTCACTAAGCCATGAAGTGAAGTGCCACATCTACTAATTTTTAGAGCACTTTCAGAGATGGTGACTCCAGCATTTCCCTGTACAGCCTGTTCCAGTTGCTAACCACTCTTTCTATGAAAAAAATTTTCAGGATATCCAACCTGAACTGCCCTTGGAGAAACTTGAGGTTATTCCCCATAGAGAATAGGAACAGGAATAGGAATTATAGGAATTATGTCATTTACTTCCTATCCATTGTTACTGTAGATTTTACACTACGTTTATCTACACAGAGAAATTGTGCCATGAACAGCTCCACAGATACCAGCAGAGGAGTAACAGAATAAGTCCCTAAAAAACCCAGTGAATTGGCATTAATGTAGAAAGAAAAGAAAAAAAAAAGACCTGAAGTATTTTTGTTCTTCAGAACTGTTGGACTGAAACAATTCAGGTCCATTTAACAGCTGAATTCGTCAGTGGAAAAGAAGGATTTCTCTAGGGATGAGGTCCTTTTACTTTGCTCACAGACAATATTTAATTTAGAAATTTAGCCCCAAACAACAAACCATTAAGAGGCAAAAAGCTTTTGATGCTGGTTGAGTAACTGCTCCACTCAACCCAAGCTGAAAGTTTATTTCAACAAAAGGAGTTGATTGTTTTGGGTTCATTTAACCCAAGAGAGTTTTTATCCTGCCTTCATTGCTCCACTTTATCACCTGAACAAGTGCAAAGAAAGAGACGAAAAACAATTGATGCACCTTTTACACAAAACCTGCATTTGTAATACAAGCTGGAAACCACTGAAGTCTGAGCCCTTACTGCCCTAGGTCTTACCTGCAATCAGCAGAAGGGTTTTGGAAAGATTTGTGACTGTTCCTGTTTTTGTTTTGGATGACTTCAGCAGGGTCAGGCACTCTCTGTTCTGTTAAATCCAAGCAGAGACCAATCCCCCAGCAAAACGCTCCTGTTTCCTTCCCCACCTTGCTCAATGGCACGGCCATAAAAAATTCATAGCTACTAATGACCTGCTTGGCCCCAGTTTTATTATCTAATTTGGAAGTCATCTCTTTTATTTTACTTTTTAATGGTCTGGTTTTATCAAAGTGTGCAAAAGGGGGCGGTTGGAGGCAAAGCCACACACCCATAAAACTGAACTTTATTGGAGAAATTATTAAACTGATTTTATCTCAACTCAGGAGTTTTGTCACTTTTATCCTTTCAATTCTCTCCTCCATTCATTGGGGGGATGACTGAGCATCTCTGGGGTTAAAACACAGCAGTTTTACGAAAATTGCATGATAATTTATAAATGCATCAATTTTAGCAGCTACATCTTCTGCAGGATGATGGAGAGAACAAATCCAGATTCCCTTCAATCCATAAGTTTTGTGAGGGAGCTGAAGTGTTCACTCTCAGCAATAATTAAAGAGGGGCGTTTGGATTTCTTAGAGTGTTTGTTAACATTTTTGCATGTCTCATATTACAACATATCTGTTGTCTTGCTGATACCAGTCCTGAATGTGAGGTTCGCCTACTGCCGCTTAATTAACAGATGTTAATAAGCTAATCATAAAATCATAGAATGTTTGGGGTCGGAAGGGACTTTTTACAAGGATGTGCAGTGACAGGATGAGGGGGAATGGTTCTAGATCTGAAAGAGAGCAGATTTAGGTGGGATATTGGAAAGAAATTATTCCCTGTGAGGGTGGTGAGGTCCTGGCACAGGTTACCCAAACAAGCTCTGGCTGCCCCATCCCTGGAAATGTCCCAGACCAGGTTGGATGGGGCTTGGAGCAACCTGGGATAGTGAAAGATGCCCCTGACCATGGCAGAAAGCTGGAATGAGATGATCTTGGAAGTCTTTTCCAACCCAAACCATTGCATGATTCCATGAACAGGGCAGCTCCCTTTTCCAAACCAGCAGGAATTTTATCCCAAACCAACAGGAATAATTGCAAAACTCTGGTTTGGAGTATCCCTGAGCCTGAGGGCAGCACAGCTTCACACAAATGTAGGAAAATCCAAATTCAGTTGGTTTTGTGAGTTTTTTTTGACAAGTGTTTAATCATGGATTCATCCATCATTGATGGATTCATCCATCCATGGGATTCTTCCGTCTGTGGCATGGGATGGGATGGGATGGGATGGGATGGGATGGGATGGGATGGGATGGGATGGGATGGGATGGGTGATTTCTGTGGGCTTGTAAGTCCTTAAGCAGGTTGCTCTGGTGGCTACAGAGGGCTGAGAAGTTCTGACAAAGCAGCAGAAACAGGATCAATGAATCAGGACCATGTCAAGGCATCTCTTCCCAGTGAGACCTTCAGGTACAAGAGATTCTGCTCCAATTTCAAAGTTGCTCTCTAGACCTCATCCATTTTCCAACTTTCTCTGTCTTCCAGCTCTTCCCCTCCAGCAGCACTGACAGCATCCACAGGTTATGCTTCACTGAGATGTCATTTTCCTATTTTGGTTTCTACATCAGCCCCTGGGCACTGAGGGTCTGCAGGGTGACAACTGTGACCCCTGGTGCTCTTCTAGGAGCCATTGTCCTACCTTGGAGTAGCCATAAAACCTGGGATTGACAGCGAGTTTGGCAAACAAAAGTGGCATAAGAAAAGCCCACGGGGTCTTGATGTCTCCTGACTTTTCAGGAGCTGCCTCTGCAGTTTATCCAGAAGGAAAAATTATAAAAAACAAAGGAGATATGCAGAGGGGAAAAATCCCTGTGAAAACAGAGCCAGGCTCCTCAGATCTGTTGCAGCTCCCTTCTCCAAGCATCCATGGGGAACATTTGTTTCCCTTTTAACATCATCGTTGACATTTCATTGTCACAAACCTCCCAAATGCCTCGCTCTTTCAGAGAAACATTAATGGAGGCTGAGAGATTATTTCATCCCTGGAGTTTTTAGACTGGGAAAGAGGCTTTTGGGCAAGTCTGATGTGATTTTTCTGCCCTATTCTCTCCAACCTGTGGAAGGATGTTTTCTTTTTCTCATGGCAGCTAAAAGTTCCCTCATAAGTGATCACTTAGAACTTACTTAGGCTAAATCCTGACTAAATCCCAAATTTTGCAGACACTAATATTTGGAATCAAATTGCATTTTCCCTCACAGCTACCGCTCCTAACCTATCTTTGCAATGAAGAATGGGCCCTCTGTACTGATCCAGGACACTGAGATTCATTTAGGAGTTATGCCTTTTTCCATATTCCTAAAAGGAATGTGCAAACAGAAATAAAAATTAAAGTCTCAGACTCTCATGGGCTTTCCTGACACTTTGTGGTCCCTTTATTTTCCAGCCTGGACACGAGACCTTGTCATCTTTTCATCACATTTCATACAATGGTCACATGCCTTTGATATGACATCTCCAGTCATTCAGTTGGATTGGGGGCAGTTAAAACCAGTTCTATATCTTATGAAATCTTTTATCTTCTTTTTTAATAGATTTTTATTTTAAAAACCCCATAATTTTCAAGTGGACGAAGTAGAAAGCAACTCTACAATAAGGAACTAAGAGAAAAGAGAACATTTTAGGTTCCATGAAAGAGAGAAATCTCTCTTGGGCTTCACAAACCTATTTGTAGACATCTGCCAAGAGAAAAAGCTCTTTAGGACAGACAGAAGTTTAACTGCAACTGAGACAGGCCTTGTTCCCTTCCCACATCTTAATTCAGAAGTCTGGAAACTCCATGTCCTTCTTTTAGCATTTCCAGAGATAAGAAGCTAAGACCTCGTTTCTCACTGGAGAATTTTGTTGGCCATGGAATTGGTTGCACCTTGGTTCTGAATAATATTGGAGCTCCCGCTCCCAGGAATATTCAGCAGGAAATACCTGGAGAATGAATGGAGAATTGGCAGATGTGGCAGCAGAAACAAGACTTTTGGAGAGGCATCTTTGTCCTTCTGGGATCCAGAGCCCAAAATGTGTGAGACAGAGGCAACTTTGATGTCACAAAGACAAAAGAAAGGAGACCTGAGTGAGAATCCTCTTCAGGAACAAGGAGAAACAAAAAATAATCCAGTGCCCAGATCGTGGGAGGTGCAAATTCTTCACCCTTGGTCCAATTAACCCAATGAAAGTGGGTCTGTAATGCTTGAGGAAAAGTTTTTCAGGAGCCACTGTGGAGACTGGATTTGCTTGTGGTAATTCACATTTGTCAAAGGGGAAAGAAGGAAAGGGCTCCAACTCATAACGCCCCAAAATCCAGATTTAAAAATACAGCCATAAATCCTGGATGCTTCAGCCAGGGCAGCCTCCCACTCCTGAGAAAAACAGAGAAGAAAAAACCCTCAATAATTCCTCAAACTTCTGAAACAGGGAAATATTTTCATTTTCTCATTGATTGCTACCATTAACTTCAGAAAAGAGCGAAGAGACAAACAACAGAGAAGAAAAAACCCTCAATAATTCCACAAACTTCTGAAACAGGGAAATATTTTCATTTTCTCATTGATTGCTACCATTAACTTCAGAAAAGAGCAACTGCTCTTCTATTAATAAACAACAACAGCAACAACAACAACAAAATGATAAATAAGTTTATCTTTATTTTCAGCGCTAAAAATTGAGACTGAAAACCATCACATTACTCCAGGCAGGGAAATGAAGCCCAGCAAAGTTCTGTGGTGACAATGTCCTGGGATGGAGGTTAAAATATCCATCTTTCCCCACAAAATATTCGAACTCTGTGTTTAGAGCTCTGCAGGTTGTGAAACGGATTCTCCAAGCCCACATTTTCATGGCTACACCATTAATAAGACCCACAGTAAGTGGTTTTATTCCAGTTTGGTTCTTTCCAAAATTATTCTGCAGTGAGTCTAAAAAAACCAGAATGTGGTTTGGTTCCTGCCACAGCATCCTGCAAAATAAATTTCCATGGACACGTGGAAAGCCCGGATACAAAGGTGTTAATCTGCAGCTTCGAGAAAGAACAATTTCCTTAGGAAAACTAATGGAGTTGTTTAGTAATTGTGAACAATTCCTGCAGCAATGGAAATGTCAGCTATTATGTATTCCTGTTATTTCCCACAGGCATTTCCCTTGACTGATATTCCCATGGCTGAATAAAATGTTCCAACCCATTATCCAGGGGATTTTACCTAAGTATTTTTCCCAAACAATCCCGTCTAACCTTTGTGAACAAGTGACTTCTCACGCTCATGTTGTGACTAATGAGTAAAAAAATAGATTAAAACCCACCTAAAACACAGATTTCAGGTAGCTGCCCATGGAAAATAGAAATTGTTGGAAAAGGCAAAAAATATCCCAAGAGGTTCTTCAGGGATTGCTCCCAAATCTGAGGTTATTTTCTGCAGGTCACTCAAGGCAAATATTACACATCTCCTTCTTCCCAGAATCACAGATTCAAAAGGAAAAGTACAAAAATGACATGCACAAAGTCACCATTTCCCAGAACATCTCTCCCAGCAGCCAGAGAGATTCAGATTCCTCCACTCAATATCCTACAAAATACAACAGAGATTTTCTGCAGACACCAAGAGCTGAAAAAGGAGCAACAGATTCTTTTAAGTTCCTAAAATATTGAAATATTCTTCCAGAAATTTTAAGGTTTTTCTTTTTTATTGATCCAAGGATGATTGTGAGCTTGGAAAATTGTGTTTAATTTTATCCCAAACCAGATTGTTGTAAATCCATGGGCTGAAGCAGAAGGATGGCCACAGGTACAAACCTGACCATCGCTGGCATGAGAGGTGGCAGGAGATGGTTTTGTTTAACCCTGAAATCCTCTAATTTGAATCAACATATTTTGATGGCAACACAGCTGAAAAACAGGGTGTGATTTCACGGGGGAATTCTTCACACAGAATTAAATGGAGATTATGTGGGGCTTTTCTTGGCTCCTCTTTTCCCCCTTTCTAAAGGAAACGACAGTTCCCAGACAGGGATTTTGTTGAAAGTCCTAATTCCTTTCCCAGAGATTTCGGGTGCTGACCCAAACCAAGGTCACGCCCAGTGCTGCCTCCTGGCTCCACAAATCATGGAATGGAATCCAGAGTGGTTTTGGTTGGAAGGGACCTTAAAGATCATGGAATTCCACCCCCTGTCATGGGCAGGGACACCTTCCACTATCCCAGGTTGCTCCAAGCTCCATGCAGCCTGGACTTGGACACTCCCAGGGATGGGGACTCCACAACCTCTCTGGGAAAACCTGTGCCAGGGCCTCACCACCTTCACAGGGAAGAATTCTTCCAAAATCCCATCTAAACCTTCTCTCTTCCATCTTAAAGCCATTCCCTGTGTCCTGTCCCTCCATTCCTTATCCAAATTCCCTCTCCAGCTCTCCTGGAGCCCCTTCAGGCACTGGAAGAGGCTTTAAGGCCTCCCTGGAACCTTCTCCAGGCTGAACACCCCCAGCTCCCAAACTGAGGGGCTCCAGGAGAGTTTAGCTCCATTTGCTAAACCCATAAATCAATTAATTGCTGTCCAAATTAATTTCTATGTGTTTTTCAACTCACCCATGGAAGCACAAAGCAGATGTTTCAGTAAGAAAGGAGTCAACACTGATTATTACCCTAAAATGTGAAGGGAAAGTGTGAGGAGATGTCAGAATTTCACTGCGTGTTTTTTCAGGTGGAAAATCATTACTGAGAATCTCACAACAACTTTCTTCCCTTCCAACCTAAACTTTATAAAATTTAAATTATATATTGGGGGGGAAAAAAGTAGAAGTTAAACATGATAATGATATTGTTTCTGACTTGTCATTCTTTATCAGGCAATTAAGTGCAATGTGACATTTTCCTGACAAAGTAGCTCTGTACAGCTGTGTCTTCCTCCAGACAAAACATAAAGCAAATTAGAATGTGTGCATCCATAAATCTCCATGGCTGCAGCTGTAGCAGGGGAGGGAAGAGGGGGAGGAGGGAATGATGATGCATGGAGTTATTTCCTGCAGATCAGTATCATCTCTAGTTTCATTTTCCTTTTGTTTTCTTTTCTTTGGATTGCGATCCTTGATTAAAAAATTTGGAGCATTGCGTTATCCCCTAATAGTTCTTCTTGGTTTAAGATTTCAGTCCATGGAAGTTTCTAGGAATCTCAGAATTCTCTGGATTTGGGAGCAGCTCCTGTTCCTTGATGTGAAACTGATGGGCAAACCGAGACCCTCAGGAGCAAAACAATTTCTAGGAATCTCAGAATTCCCTGGGTTTGGAAGCAGCCCCTTTTCCTTGATGTGAAACTGATGGGCAAACTGAGACAGTCAGGGACAAAACAATTTGCTTAAAATCAGAATTGTGGCACCAAAACCCACACGGAGACACCTCAGGTACATCCCTCAGCCCCAAGGAGAGATGAGCTAAATATTAATCCCTCTCTAGATACAACCCAGGCTTGTGCATCCAAGTCCAGTCCATTAATCCCAAATCCATCCTCCCATCTGCTCCAGATGGATGTGTTGGCTGCTCCCCATTCACCAGCCACGCTCTGTCCTTGGCAAGCCCAGACTTTCTAAGTTGGGTTTTTCCTGGTACAGGAGTCGCCACACTCTGGCCAGAATTGTTTGCAAACCTTAAAGCTGGAAGTGAGGAGATTCCAGGCCTCCCCTGGGTCTGTTTTCCTGGAGCAAAGCTGATGAGCCGTTTCCCTGTGTGGCTGGCAAAGCCTCTGCCTGCTGTGTTTACATAAATCACAATAAATCTCATTCAGGCAATGAGCCATGCACAAAGAGAAATCACCGCCAGATGCTCCTGCAGACAAGGATGGTGAAGAAAACCTAATTCAGCCACCAGCTCCCACAGTCCCAGATTTTGTGCTGGAAAACTCGGGATAATGGAGCCCAGGAGATGTGGGAGGGACAAGGTTTGGAGATTTGTAGCCACAATTGCAGGTCAGAGAGCGCTTGGAGCTGGAATGTTTGGTGTTTCTCACTTACAAGATTCTGAATTTTATCCTATCAAGGGTCCAAAATAAACTATTTTTTTCCAAGAGTCTACCAGTTAAAGGACTGAAAAGTGCCTTAAAATTAGGATTAGTAGATGATTGTGGAAACAATGAGTCTGAAGGAAGCAAGCCCAGATTCACCAGAGCAGCCTGAAGTCTCTCCCTGGAGTTGGAATAGGGGCTGAAGACATGTGACAGAATTTAATCTTCACTGTGACACTTCTACTTAAAAAAAACCCCAAAACCATATCCTTTTACTTTAAAAAACAGCCCAAAACCATATCTTGGGATATCAAGCCCAAACCAGATCTTGGGATAAATCACAAGATCTTGAGATTGATCCTAAGAAATCCTGAGCTCTTCTCATGGGATCCAGTGACGGGATGGGAAGGGAAGAATAAATAAATACAGGAAAAATAAAAAGGAGCTTAGTCCAAAGCAGTAATAAACCTTTTCAGAAAGTATCCCAGTGATTTTTGGTTTTCCACAGAAAAATAAAGATTCAGACATAATAATCCCAAAACTTCAGGGTTTATATCAATTTTTAGACATTGCTGAGCCTATTTCATCTCTGTATGGCAAATTTAATTCCACTGCTTACAGCAATGTGCTTTCCCTCAGTTTAAAGCAGTGCTGGGGAAGGAAAAACATGCTGTGAATTAATCTCAGGCATAAACTGATGGCAGGTTGAGAGAGAGGGGAGGGTGGTCCCAGAGAGTAAAGGACTCAATTTCTCCAGATGTAGCTCTAAATAATTAATATCTTGTTCCAGGTCCCTGCTAATCCAGCACTGCTGCAGGACTCGTGCTTTCTATTGCTGTTAAATGTGTTACAAATGCTCTGCATGAGTAAGCCTGGCTCACCAAGGGCCTGATCTAAGCTCAGCTCATCTCTTGGCTGTGTTTGCATCCTCATGACGAGACTAAGAGAGGCACCCTCTTGCTTTCCATCAGCTTTGGGAGAAAAAATAGAAAATGATGCTGTTTTGCTGTTTGTTTTTGAAAAATGTGTTATTTCCAGCACAGAAAAACAGTGTAAAATACAAGTGCTGCTTTCCAGTGACAATCCAAATTAATAGGACACAACAAATTTCACGGGGTTTGGACAGTGGGACATGAAAAACAGGAATTCACTCGAGCTAAAGAAAATAAGATTGAAGGGATGACAAAGGTTGGAGTGAGTACTGCTGAAAACAGAAATTAACAGCAATTGGAGTTCTCAGCCTGGATGTTGCCTTGTCCCCTCTTGATTTTTTCAAATACACGCCCAACATTATTAAATGTTTAAAATTCATGGAATATCTTGAGTTGGAAGGGACCCACAAGGATCATCAAGCCCAGCTCCTGGTCCTGCACCTCAAGGATCCCACCACAAACCCTTCATGCTGAAAACTGAGTCAATAAATTGTCCAGTTTTATTTTATTTTATTTTATTTTATTTTATTTTATTTTATTTTATTTTATTATTTTATTTTATTTTATTTTATTTTATTTTATTTTATTTTGCTGATTCCATTTTTCTTTCTGCCTCTTGGACAGAAATGGAAGCATCGAGCACAACACCAAACACCAGGCTGTCCATCGCACAAGGAACCCAGGCCACTTGGGCTGGGTGTTCAGCAGCCATCCCAGAGCTCTTCCCATTTTATAACTTCAGTCCTTTCTGGGCTTTAACAAAATTTAATCAGAAAGAATCCTTTCTCCCAGCTCCAGCTCCTGGGAATGTGGCATTCCTTATAATTCTTATAGAGGCCTGTGATGACTGAGGTGAGAAATGTGGTTTTTGGGGTTTTTGGACCTTCCTGGTCTGAATGTCATTGCAGAGAACATTGCACTGTTACAAATAATGTGGATTTTATAATAATAAATTACATTTTTGTTTTGCAGAACAAAGATAAGCAAAGATAATGCAAATTCAGAGGAGTTGTGAGGGAGAGGAGAAATTTCTGTTCAGGTCAAGTAGCTCAAGAAGGAATTTTTGGGTTTGTCCTATGCAGGGCAAGGAGCTGCACTTGATGATCCTTGTGGGTCTCTTCCAAGTCAGGATATTTTATGATTCTATGATTCCATTTAGAGCTCTTAGTGATATCCCAGGAGGATTCCCAGCATCCCAATACCATTCCAGAGGGGTGTGGGTCTCCCTGAGCCCTGTACAGATGTTTCAGACACCCTCAGGCACCTTTCAGACACCCTCACCTGAGGGAGAACCCCACTTATCCAGCATCCGGATGTTACAGATCCTAATCCTTCAGCAGAGACTAACACAGCTATGAAACACAAGATAAGACACTCTTATCTCTGTGCTCTCCTTCCCCTCACAAACCAGAGAGATCTCCATGCCTTCCCATAACCCCTCCTTTGCCTTCTTCCCTGAAATCCATGAGGGCTTTATGAAGAATACAGAATTTCTCCACAGGAGCTCAGAGATCTTTAATCTCTTCTGAACATTTTAATCTCTAATTTTTTCATTGATGGAAATCGATCTCTGCGGGGACTCAGTTTTCTCGTTTTTATTAAAGTGAAGTAAATGTTGAAATTCAAATTATTTCTCACTTACAGATGAGAAGAGAGTGGTTCTCAGTGCACAAAAGACAGCTTTGAGGTTTCACTTCTACCCCACAGACCAAGTCACAGCAGTGAACCTAATCCTTCATGCCTCAGTTTCCCTCTTTGGGGTCACATCCATGTATCCCAAGAGCCTGGAGTGATAGGATGGGGAAATGGCTTCAAATTGAAAGAGAGAAAGGTTAGATTGGATATTATGAAGAAATTATTCCCTGTGAGGGTAGTGAGGTCCTGGTAGAATTTGCCCAGAGATGCTGTGGCTGTTCCATCCCTGGAAATGTCTAAGGCCAGGTTGGATGGGGCTTGGAGAAACCTGGGATGGTGGAAGATTTCCCTGGGGTTGTAACTGGATGATCTTTAAGGTTTCATTCCACAAAAACCATTCCATTCACAAAATTGCAGCATTTCTGGACCCTTTTCCCAGAGAAGTCTTTGGCAGAGATAAGGGATGATGTCTGATGACAACATCCTGTCTGATGATGATGTGAGGAGTGACATCAATGATCCACAGGATGGGGATTTCTTTCCACCAAGCCCATCCAAAATAAGACTTATTTGGAAAGGTGGAAATTTTTCATCTCGAGCAGAAAGTACAGAGAATTCCATCTCATTTCTCCTTTCTGGAGTTCCACCAGCAGCAACCACCAGTTACTCAGTGACAAAGCACAGCTGGATTTTGCCCATTGCTCTCCAACCTTATGTTGTGTCGACTCCAAATTTCATGGTTAAAAACATCTGTTAAACCTGCTAATTAACCACAAGCTTAAAAATCCTCCAGAAATATTTCTACAGAATAGTTTTAAACTAAAAAAGGGTAAATCTAAATTAGATACAAGGAAGAAATCCTTCCTTGAGAGAGTGGTGAGGCCCTGGCACAGGTTGCCCAGAAAAGCTGTGGCTGCCCCATTTCTGGAATTGTCCAAGGCCAGCTTGGACAGGGCTTGGAGCAACCTGGGACAGTGGGAGATGTCCCTGTCCATGGCAAGGGGTGGAATAGGATCATCCTTAAGGTTTCTTCCAACCAAAACCATTCCATGACTCCATGTTATTCAAGGTGTGTAAATCTGTGTTTTCTCAGGAATGATCAACAGTGCCTGAACCAAGGATTTCACCCTAAAAATAACTAAAGTTTATCTCACCCCATTGAAGATCTTCACTCCCCATTGCCTCCAGCCAGTTTGACCACTCTCCTATAAAAATTCCCAGCACTCTTCCAAAGTGCAAAGCACTAGGTCTCTTCCATATATCAATATTCCATAAATCAATTTTCCTCGCTCTTCAATCATTTTTGTTTCAGATGCATCTTTGTCCAGTTTGACATGGGAATCAATGTAGATATAAAAGTGATAAATCATCTGTTTTGTTGGAAATGGTAACTTCAGCACAGGGAACAGCCCTGCCAAGGAATACTTGGAAAAAACAGAGGTACAGAGAGGAAATGTTTGCAGTCATGAGGGAAGAACTGGCATTACTTTATCCTTGACAAGTTCTTTTCACATGTTAATGACATTAGAGAGTGCCTTTTACACAGCACCTTCCGTGCTTCCTTTCCATCATTTATTTGAAAGGATAAAAAAAAGAAAAAGGAAAAGAAAACATCTTTCATGTGACCCTGCAGTGATAAATTGGAATGCATAAAGCTCATGGAAGAGAAAACAAACAAGCGAACAAACCAGTCTTGAGCTTACACAAAGATGTGAGGTTTTTTCCATAGATTTTATGGAAAAACAAATAAATTTCCATCTCAAAGTTTTGGAGTTTCTGTTGGAAAAGAGACAAGCTGGGTTTTTTGGGGTGACTTAATTATAAACAATAGGAGGAAAAAATAAAATCAACAATAAAAATCAACAAAAAATCAAAGAATGATATTGGGTGTTTTTAAAAATACAAATATTGAATTCAAGGCCACTTTTTCCTCAGCAACACATTTCCAAAATCACACAGAGGGAAATCCCAAACTCCACAATTATTTCCGGAACATGTTACAAACATTTATCATATTTTGAGGGCAATGAGTGCATGCTGAGGGCTCCACTCAGTTGCTCACAAAAGATGTTTTGTGGCATTTGGGATGCTCTGGGATATTAAACACATCCACACAGGACTGGAAACCTGGAGTTACTCACATCCTTCCAGAGCTAGAGACGTGTTTGGAAATACCAGAATATCTGAGAAGTCTTGGATGTTAATAGAAGAAAGGGAGATAAAGAGGAAAGGGAGTTAAATAACAGTAAGGGGGATAGTGGGATTTAAAGCCCCATCCAAACAAACATCTACTGTGGGATAAGATACTTGGAACAACCTCATCCTTCTCCCACAGTGGGTCAGAGCCAGTTCCTATGGAAAGGTGCCCACCTTTTCCAGGAGTTGAGGTGGACACATCCCTGTGGAGCAAAATCTGGGTTTCACTCTTCCCCACACTTTGTGATTTTGTGGTGTCGTAGTTGAGACTGAGACAATACAAAGCAAGACACTCCATTTTCAGAAAGCTTCAAACTGTTTTTGTTATAGCATGCCTGGTTTTTATTCTTACAAAAGAATAAAAAGCATGCATTTTACATTCTTACAAAACTCATAAGTTCACACTTTACTCATTGGACTAGAGACAAACAAGGTGCTTATTGGAATAGGCAGTTGCACGTTTCTCTTATTTATCCTTCTTTCTTACTTGGTTTCTACGTCAATGACCTTGGTAGAAAATTCTTTCAGGGGTAAACTTGATCCCCTTATCAAACTTCTCTCTGGCTCACAGAAGTTGCTGTAAAACCTCTTTCCACATTGTGGTGTCTAAGGGTATCCATGAGACATAGAGCTCACCTGTGTCCTTCTGGATCCAAGGCTAAAAGTCATCTGCAATTCCCCAGAGCACCTCCAAAGCTTCCAAATGGATTTGTGAGGCCATAGAGTCCATGATTTTATTCATATCAACCCCTCCTAGCTTGGTAGCTTTGACTGCAATTTGACTGGAAGTCTTCCCTTCAGACAGCTAAATCTGGGTGAGCTGAATCTTAATTATCCTGGCCTTGTTCCTGCTTTAATTTTGACATCTCCATCATTATGTAATAATAACCTTTCCAGAGTGCTTTTGGCTATGGGAAATATTCTCCAGCCCAACTGCTACAGTTTCATTTTGGGAACAGCTCCCTTCACGTTCAATCAGCTGCTGCATTTTTTTTAAATGTGAAAATATTCATCTCTTCAGCACTTGTATGAAAAAGAATTGGAGGCATCTAAGTAGAGGAGATTTCAGTTTTTCAGAGCTCGTGGCATTAAATACAATCAGGAAAGTTTGTCCAGCCAAAATCTGTGTGAAGTGTGAACATTTCACTGTTATCAGACAGGTTGTTAAATGACCTTTAAGTTCTTCTTTCTCCCTTTTCCCCAGCAAAGCACTTTTAACTTTTCATAGGCTCCTGAATCAAAATCTCTCCGATAATTACATTTTCCAGCCCCTGTGCACTTGTCCCCAGATGACTCCTAAGTAAATCCTCCTAACTGCAGGGAGCTTGGGTGGTTGCAGCCACTCAGACTGAGAGAAAAGATTGCTCAGGAGGTGAGGAATGACCTGAGGGCACTGGTTCTGCACAGAGCCGGGGATAAGAGCTGACTTTTCACACAATAAAATTATTGTCCTTTCCTCTTTGGCTCCAGCTCTTGCTGTTCCCATAACCCCAACCTTTTCCTTCATTTTCCATGACAATAGCTTCCAAATCTATGGGGGGTTTCTCCAGTTGAGGGAATTTTCACAGCCCCCTTTCCCAGAGAAAGCTGCCTCTGTAAGACATAAAATAGGTCCTAAAAGTCCTAAAGTTGGTGTGAGGAACAATTCTCATAATTTCCCAGCTCCACTCCTCATGACACCTGGGGTTACCAGCTTCCAACAGCTTCATGGCATCCATGGAATAAACCAAAGAGCAGAAATAAACTAAAACAGAAAACAAATAAACTAAAACCAACCTTTTCCTTCATTTTCCATGACAATCCCTTCCAAATCTATAGGGGGTTTCTCCAGTTGAGTAACTCAGGGAATTTCCACAACCCCCTTGCCAAGACAAAGCTGCCTCTGTAAGACATAAAATAGGTCCTAGAAGTCCTAAAGTTGGTGTGAGGAAAAGTTCTCAGCATTTCCCGGCTCTGCCCCTCATGACACCTGGGGTTACCAGCTTCCACCAGCTTCATGACATCCATGGAATAAACAAAAAAACTGAAATAAACTAAAATTCTAAGTTTATTCCCTGCTATCACTGTGGCTTCTTCTCTTTTTTCCTTTTTCTCTTGATCTGCTCATCCCAAGTGGATTTTGAGAGGAGGGAAGTGACACCACAGGGATGTGTGAGGTCAAGGAATATTTCAGAATAAAAAAGAGCTGGATCTTCTATTTTTTCAAGACATGAGGCATTAACCCTTCATCACCATCAGCACAAAGGCTTCAGGAAGGTCAAGGGACTGAAAATAGATGGAGAATTATCACCTCAAAGGGAACTGAACTGGTTAATCCTCAGGAGAACAACAAAACCATCATCCCAAATAGGGAACCCAGTGAGTTGTAGGCTAATAAGGCATAAAATCAACAGCATTCATTATGGGATGCAGAAAAAAAATAATTGGGGACTTCATAAACTTATTCTGAAGTGGTTTTAATGGCAGTGTGTGAACATATCGGGGTTGTTGAGAAAAAGGTTTTGGAACCCTGGATGTTGAGAATTTACAACTTTCTGTGCTTAAAGGCACAGACCCGCAAGAGAACATTGCAATTGACTTGAGGCTGTGGAGAAGGCTTCAAAAACTGATTGATAGCACTGAGATTGGTTACAAGTGTATAATATCCACGGTGGAAAACTTATTTGGAATATAGAAATAAATATGAAGCAAGATAGAGGTTCAAAAGGGTAGAGGTAGGTTGTTCTTCTTTCCTTCTTCTTTTTTTTTCTCCTTCTTCATGGGTTTGGGTGATGTTTTCTAATTAGACAGAAAAGTCGGCATTGCGGGCTTCGAGGTATCAATTATTGCGTTAAAAGGGAAAATAATCTAGGTGTAATTTCTTAATTGGATATTTTAGTCTTAAAAGACCTTGTAACAAGAGATAGTTAGCCATTTTGTGCCTTACTAATGAAAGGCTGCAAAACTCATGGTTGTGAGGCTGTTTCACTGATAAGAAATAATAAACACCTGAGTCTGAACATGAACTACTG
>JAWWMS010000120.1:151976375-151988879 GCA_035048045.1 Chlorospingus semifuscus
ACAATAAACAACCTTGAGACCGAGAAATGAAGAGCTCTGACTCCTTCTTCAAGCGCCGGGCTGGGAAAAGAGACTTTCCAACTTATCTCAGGGTCACTCTGACCAGCTGGAGACCCCGAGAGGTGCTGCCCATCCCACCCCTCCCTGTGCTCTGCAGGGCTCACAGGGACATTTCACAGCACAGCTTGAAGCTGCTCTACCCAGACAGAGCCGATTTGTAAAGCACGGACCCCCCCTCCTGGCTACTAAGCCGAGTCAAAAAATCCTGGATATCCATAATCATGAGGCTGTTTCCGAGCAAGCAGCCATGCATGGGGTGATCAGGGCAAAGCAGCTCTCGGGAGCACAGCAGAACGTCCTGAGAATTCAGGAGAGGTTCTGGCAGAGCAGAAATTCCCCAATGCAGAGTGGAAATCATCCAGTCACAAAGACAGTTTGTACTTTTGATTTTTCACCTTTTTTTTTGTTTTTTTTTTTTTTAATTGCTGCCTGAAAGAGAAAAAGGATGAGGAAGAGGGAAAACAGTAATGATTGTGACAGTGTTCACAGGGGTTTTTAGATGAGGGAAGAGATGAGGATTTGACTCCATATTTCAGAAGACTTGATTTATTATTTTATGACATATATTACACTTAAACTATACTAAAAAAATAGAAGAAAAGGTTTCATCTCAGAAGGCTAGCTAAGCTAAGAATAGAAAGGAATGAATAACAAAGGTTTGTGTCTTGGACAGAGAGAGAGCCAGCTGTGCCACGACTGGCCATTAATTACAAACAAGCACATGAGACCAATCACAGATGCACCTGTTGCATCCCACAGCAGCAGATAACCATTATTACATTTTGTCCCTGAGGCCTCACAGCTTCTCAGGAGGAAAAAAAATCCCAAGGAAAGGATTTTCATGAAAAGATGTCTGCAACAAATGATGGCATTTCATAAAAGAGCAACTGATCACAACAGGTTGATCCATCCAGGATGGCAAAAGACAGGATGACAGCAATGTGGAGACAAGGAAATCTGTGTTTAGCATTTTTGATCATAATAGGAAGATGTCACCCTGCTAATGAGACATCTGAAGTGAAATTAAGAATTAAAATCTACACTCAGAGCGAAGCAAACAAAACTCTGCTTTAAGGTCCAGGCCTGGGAAGTTTCATTATTTGAAATAAATTGTAGAATCATGGAATGGTTTGGTTTGGAAGGGACCTAAAAATCATTGAATTCCAACCCCTGCCATGGACAGGGACACCTTCCCCTAGACCAGGTTGATCAGAGCCTCCTCCCTCTGGTCTTAATATACTAATTATATATTGAATATCTGATAAATTAAATATTGCTTGATGATCCTTGTGGATCCCTTCCAACTCAGGGTCTTCTGTAATTCTGTGATATTCATCAGGATGTTCTTCCCACTTCCAGTGATCTCTGTGTGAAGAGATCCTGAGCAAGGGGCCTTATCTTCAAACTATAAAAATCAAAATTATTTTCCTTCCATGGATTTGCCCCATTGCTTTGCAAACTCTGCAGCCAAGACCTCCACAGCTTCATAAGGCTTTGGGAAGAGCCGAACTCTTTTTGTTCTAAATTTGCCACCTTTGAACCCACAAGTTTTAAACTTGGTGATGATTTTTCCTTATCTGCTCTCTCCAGGCAAATAAATAGTTTTTAAAAACTTCATTAATATCCTTTCTTACTTCTCCTTTTTCTGGGCTGAATTAACTGTAGCCCCCTGCCCTGAGAGAAGTCCTCTGCCCATTGCTTCTGCTCAAAAAAAAAAAAAAGTTAATTTTTAATTTTTTCCTGGCTGGCAATGGCAGGTGATGGAAACAGCTATCCCACTGCTGAAAAGATGGAGAGAGGGACAAAAGCAAATTTGAAGCTATGAAAAATTTAGGATCAGTGTTCATTCTTCCCTGTTAAAATCAGCAAGCAGAGCACGTTTCCATCTCCTGGATTTTTAGCAGCAAACATTCCCACTGGTCCCAGCAAACAGGCTGGCATTGGGCTGCCACATATTCTCACACATGTTTTAGGTGATCTGAAACAGGTCCCAGCTTCTCACTGTGGCTGCTTGGGATAAAATTTGGCTTGATGGGGTCCTGGTACAAAGGATTTTTTTTATTTTTTGCCTTCAGTGCAGAAAACATTCGCCCCAAACAACACAAAGCAGAGCCTCACTGCTGTTTCAGCATGAAAATCACTCCATGAGGGACTCCCTGTGCACACAGCTCCCCAGCCTGAGAGATGCGAGGTTTCCTGGTGGTAAGAGTTGCACAAAAAATCAGAAAACTTGTGCTCTGACCCTTGCTTTGCACAGCATGAGGCACTGGAGCCATTTCTGTAACATCATGACGGTCTCTGGATCGAAAACAAAAAAAGAGACAGCAGCAGATGTTATCTTTCCTCTTCTCTTGCTGTGTATCTGTAAAATCTGTCCAAGTTCAGGGTTTGCCTGGCAGGTGCCTTCACACCTTGTAACGCCTCTGTCCCCTCACTCTGTTCATCACCTTCTCTCCACGAGCTGTGCATGGCCTTTACACTGAGCTTTTTATACCAGATTTTTATCTTTAATCACTACAATGGTGCCACCTGCTCATCTTAAACCAGCCCTGGGCTGTGGCCTCCTTGTTCTTCATGATCTCAACCATTTCATGATCTCCTCCCCAGTTCCATCCTCGCTGGTGTCTTTGGCTCTGGTGAGGAAGTTTTCAAATAATTATGGAGTAGTTTTGGTTGGAATGGACCTGCCAGGCCATCTCATCCCTGCTTCCTGCCATGGGCAGGGACACCTTCCACTATCCCAGATGGCTCCAACCTCATCCAGTATGGCCTTGGACACTTCCAGGGAAGCCAGAGCTTCTCTGGGCAACCTGTGCCAGGACCTCACCATCCTCACAGGGAAGAATTCCTTCCTAATTTCTAATGAAAACTTATCTTTTATCAGTTTAAAACCATTTCCCTTTTCCTGCTACCACAAACTCTTTTGAAAATCTCTCTCCATTTTTTTATCCAGCTCCTCCAGGTACTGGAAGGCCACAATTAGGTCACCCCAAAGTTTCTCTTCTCCAGGCTGAACAATCCCAATTTTCTCAGCCTTTCCTCACAACAGGGCTGCTCCATCCCTCCTTGGTGCCTCCTCTGGACTTGTTCCAGCAGCTCCATGTCCTTCCTGTGCTGGGAGCCCAGAGCTGAATCCAGTTGGGATGTAAGCCAGGCACTGGTTTCCTCACCAGACCTAAGTGGATGTTGGCTCCTCCAACCTCACGTGAGCCCTGAACTCCTATCTCAGCCTCATGTTCTCATTAGCCCAACTCCTATCCTGAAATTATTCCACTCCACAAAGCCAAAATTCTTCCTATAAATTCAGCAGTTGCAAACCCAGGCCCTGACCCTTGGACCAGAGCAGCTGTGCCATTCTGAGGTATTTAAAAGGAATTTCTCTGTGCTCCAGAGGTTTTTGCTCCAGGATTTAGTGCCTCCAGCTGGCACTCAGCCTGTCCCAAGCTCAGCTGTGCCAGAGTCACCCACACACCTGTGGCATCCCTCACTGCTATTCTCTAAAAAACACGGAGCTGGGATGCACCATCTCCCCCGTCATGGCGTGGAACTGCTGCTTCCACCATAACATTTTGACACTTTTTTCCTAACTCTGATTCCCATTATAGTAATGGTGCAAATTACCTTGGAACAGACAATTCCTTCAGCCTAAGCTCATTCAGATTTTATATTTAAACCCTGTGCTATTCCCTGTGAGGATTCCTGAGGTGGATCACGGCAGGTACTTCACAGGAACCTACACCTTCAAAAAGTTGTTGAGGACGAGAAGAGACAATCACTGCCAAAGGCAATTTGAGGAATTCTAACAAAACACGCTGGGAAATGTGGATTTTTTTTAAAGCAGGTGCAATTAATCACTGCAGGAAAGATGACACCTCGGAAAAGAGGGGTTATTTTGGATGCATAAATGAAAAATGTGGGCACCTTGGAAAAATGTGACAAGAGGTTATTGTTGTACGTGTAGGAGTTACAGGCATGAGGTTCTGGTGTGGGATTTACACACAGTGTGTCATGCTAGGACATTCCAGCTCCTCCTGGCTCCTCACTGCCAAGGAGGGAGAAAAAAAATAAAGGACTGTGGTGGTGTTCACAGGGACAAGGGAAGAGATGAGAATCTTGACTCCATGTTTCAGAAGGCTGATTTATTATTTTATGACATATATTATATTAAAAGAAATTGATATATTAAAACTATACTAAAAGAATAGAAGAATGGTTTTCATCAGAAGACTAGCAAGGAATAGAAAATAATGGAATGATAATAAAATCCTGTGACTGACCAGAGAGTCTGAGACAGCTGGACTGTGATCGGCCATTAATTAAAAAGAACCACATGAGACCAATCAAAGATGCACCTGTTGCATTCCACAGCAGCAGATAATCTTTGTTTACATTTCTTTTCTGAGGCCTCTCAACTTCTCAGGAGAAAAAAATCCTAGCAAAAGGATTTTTCATTGAATATGTCTGTGACAAAGGATCATAGAATCATTAAGTTGGGAAAAGATCTCCAGGATCATCAAGTCCAAATTTTGACCAAACACCATCATCCTACGAAATCACAAAATGAAATGCCAGGTCCACTCAATTTTTGAGCTTTTTCAGGTGACTTCATCACTTCCCTTGGAAACCTCTTCCATGCTTAACCTCTCTTTCAGTGAAGATATTTTTCCAAACTCGAACCTGAAACTCCCCCCATGCAAGCTGAGGTTGATTCCTCTTGTTGCCTGGGAAAAAGACACCAACACCCACCTTGCCACGACCTCATTTCAGCTGGGAGCTGGGGAGGGCAATAAGGTTTTCCCTGAGCCTGTTTTTATCCAGACTGAGCAATCTGAGTATCCTCAGCTGCTCCTTGTAGGATTTGTGTTCCAGACCCTCCACCAGCTTTGCTGTCCTTCTCTGAATACAAATTATGGTCACTTTAGGGCTTTGAGTTGAATATTCAGGGATGTCTTAAAAAATGCATCAACTCTCGTGGAGCTGCTCCAATTTGGAGTCTTCAGGCTTTAAGGGCTCCCTATCAGTGGCAGTGCCAACAAAACCAGAAAAATATCTTCCAAACAGTGACCCAGTCAGACACAATCCATTTTTACCTTGACTGCCCAGTTTTATTTCCTCTCTTTGGGAACTCCTGAGCGAAACACTGGGATTTTCCAGGGTGGTGAATGGCTCAGATATTTAAACCTACATTTGTGTTTGGGATCATAAGCCGCAGGGAACGTGGGATCAGGAGCTTGTTCACAGGCCAGTGTTTCTTTTAAGTAGTCCAACCAGGCTGAACGACTGGAGCTCTTCATCAGCAGTAACTTTGGCATTGCTTTCTATTAAAGTGTCACCACAGCCACAGCCAGGGTTGAAAAGGCATTTACATATCAATCCACATCCTCCTTTTCTCAAGGTTAGCAGAGAAAATAAAGCAACCCAATCAGTCCTGGTGCTGCTGTTTGTTTTATTAGAATACATGGCCGACCTTATAATTTTTATTACCCAAAAAGGCTGTGTTAAAACTGACAGTTCTATCAAAGGCAGATAAAATTCAGAGTACAAGAGTTTTAATCTGTATTTCCTTTTTTTTCCTCCACTAAACTGATTGAAAAGTGACATAGATCTTGTTTTCCTCCCTTCCTTCTATTTTACAAATATTTTATCTTCACAAAAGCTCACTGACTTTAGGAGAAGAGAATTCAGTGTTCTCAACTTGTCTGACCACCTGCCTCATCCAGGACACAGAAATCCACCAGCACCTCCCTGCAAGAAAAGAGCCACAATGAAGAACTAAAATCTTGTTCCAGATGCATTTAAGTCTATGTTGGATGGGGTTTTCAGCAACATGGCCGAGGGAAAAATGTCCCTGCCCATTGCAGGGGTTTGGAATGAGATGACCTTGAAGGTCCCTTCCAACCCAGGCCATTCCATGATTCTGTGGTCCTATGATGTGTTTTTTTCTTGCTCATTTGGATATTTCAGGTTGTTTTAAGTCCAAACCAATCTGGCCTTGAGCACTTCCTGTGATGAGGAAGCCAAAATTTCTCAGAGCAGCCTGTTTCAATGCCTGGCCACCCTCACATAAAGGATTTATTCCTAATATCTAATCTGCCCTCTGTCAGATTGAAGTCACTGCCCCCTGTCCTGTCACTCCAGGCCCTTTGAAATCATCTCTCCCCCATCTTTCTTGGTTCCCTTCAGATTCCAGAAGGCCACAATTAGGTCATCCCAAAAATTCTCTTCTGCAGGGTGAACAATCCCAATTCTCCTGGTCTTTCCTCATGGTAATCACTTTATCCCTCTGATCACCTTGGTGGCCTTCTCTGGACTCACTCCAACATCTCCATGTCCTTCCTGTGCTGGGGACCCCAGAGCTAGAGGCAGCTCTGCAGGTGGGTTCCTCTCAAGGCCATGTCACCATCAGTCACCCCAGAGATCACTGAATCACAGAATCAATGAGGCTGGAAAAGACATTTGAGGTCATCAAGTCCAAACTATGACCCAACCCCACGTTGTGCACCAGGCCATGGCACTAAGTGCCGCATCTGCTCTTTTCTCAAACACCTCCAGGGACAGAAGTCAAAATATTGGTCAAAATGATGGTCACAGATTGGATCCACCTGCTGGTGGGGGAAGTCTCAAAGAAATGGTGGGAAGAAATCCCCAGGAAAACCCCAGAACACATCTTCTATTGGGTGTGTATTCACTCAGGTTTAGGTAGGAATGCCCAGATACCTCCCCTGGGGTGAGGAGTTTTGACTGAATGATGGAATCACAGGATACACGGATGATATAAAGTTGTGGATCATGGAAGACTTGGAGAATTTTGGACACCTTTTAAGATACAGCTGCCATTCAATCAGCCCAGTTGAGCCCATTATTGCTCATTATGATCCATTAGCAGAGAAGAGCTCCTTGAGGCCATTGAGGCCACATAAGAATGTCCTGGTGCTTCCCAGGCAGGGGATTTATCCCAGCTGAGTATCCTAATTAAAGACAAATCCTGATTATCCTAAAATCTCAATTATCCTGAAATCCTAATTATCCTAAAATCCTGAATCCTGCATATCCTAATGAAGGACAAAGTGCCAGTTCCCTCCTCACGCGATTTGCCTCCTACCTTGTTCAGCACCCAGGTGTAACCTGAGGTGGGTTCTGCTCACCCTCTGCTCCTGGGTGGGTATTTTTCTTGATCTCTGAACCATTAACCAGTTCAATCACCCACATCCTCTCAGGCCAGTGACATTCCTGTTGAATGCAGAAGGACTTCAGAGGTCTCCAGCACATTCCTTGATCTCCAGCCCACATGTGCAGTGCCTGCACAAGCACCACCAAGATGTTTCCAGCTGTCCTTATCTTCAGTGGGGAAGCTGCTGCCCTGCTCCTGTTGGTTCATGATTTATTAAGAGCTATTTATGCCACGGCCAATATTTCCTTCTGTTATCCCATCTATTTGTGATGTCCTCTGCAGCTCCACTACGTTGCTTTGATTTATGATTCATGTTATTTTATTTTCTTCGGGGTTCTGCTGTATTTATTTATGTTGCCCTGAAGAGCTGATTTTCAAATGTACCAGTCCCAGACACTTCATCGAGGCTCCCCCGCTCCCTGCCTGCACACAAATCATCTTCATCTTTTGAATAAGTCATTGCTTTTTTAGAGAGGAATAAATTTTCATAAGAATTTTTCATATCAGACCCAGTGTGGGGGTCATCAATAAACATCTCTCACCTGTTAATGGGAATGATTTGGGTTTCTGTGGTGCTCTTATTAATAGGTAAAGGTCTAATTAAGATTTGATAAAAAATATGTTGTTGCAATTAATGTCCTTTAGTGGGGGAAGGGAATATGTTGCTATGTAATTTTATTAGACTAAAATACATTTGTAGAATTTGAAAAAAAAATCCTATTGCTGTTGTCTCACAGAATATGAAAAAAATCCCTGCCATCTGAGCTGGAAGGAAATTCTAGGACACCGAGACCTGAGAGGCAGCAAAGTCTCATTCCCTGGAGCCATTTCCAAGTTTATCTGGACTATTTTAAATATTCTAAACCACAGCACCCCTTCCCCTCCCTTTCCTTCAGCCTTGGGGGCATTTCTACTCTGACTCCATCTGTCTCCTTTCCTTTTACGCCACTTAAGAGCTGCTCCCCGGTTCCATCATCCTCTCAAGTGGCTTTGGCTCTGATGAGTAACTCATAGAAGCCTAGAATGGTTTGGGTTGGAAGGAACCTTCAAAACCATCCAATTCCAAACCCTGTGGCAGGGGCAGGGAGCAATCCTTGTTATCCTAAGCCATCCAAGAAAACCAGAACATTGAACTCCTGATGGATACAATCACTGCTTGCCTTGTATTCCCATGACTCTCCCTGGTTAAAACACAGTTTTGGTACAACAAAAAGGAGCCAGAAAAGGCTTTAAACTGAAAGACCAGGTTCAGATTTAATATTAGGCAAAATTCTTCCCTGGGAGGGTAGTGAGGCGCTGGAGCAGGCTGCCCAGAAATGCTGTGGATACCTCATCCCTGGAAATGTTCAAGGCCAGGTTGGATGGGGTTGGATCAACCTGGGATAGTGGAAGGTGTCCCTGCCCATAGCAGGGGGCTGGAATGAGACGATCTGGATGGTCCATTCCAATCCAAACCATTCTGGGATTCTATAGTCTTGATCCTGATGCCTTGTGAAGGCTGGCCTAGAACAGAGACTGGACAGAGATAAAGTGGAGATTTATTAGAAAGCCTCAATGGATACGCCTTGAGCAGCACAAGAGCCCAACCAGGGCTACATCCAAGATGAACCCAAAATGGTCACAAAATGGATGACTGGTCACAGGGTCTCTCACTTTTATAATTTCTGCTCCATTTGCATATTGGAGTTAATTGTTCAATTACAGCTTTAGGTTATGAAGTCCCATCCTCCTTGTTTTTCTTTCTTCAGTCCACATTGTTTATCCTCTTGGGCCTGAGATCTGGATCAGTTGTCCTTGGTTCCCAGCTAGAGAACGAATTGTTTTGTCTCCCTACTCTGTGAAGAGAGCTTGCCATCCCCTAATATGAAGCTCAGAACTACACACTAAAGCAGTGCAGAATCTGAAAAACATAAAAGCTAAAACCTGAGGCATCAGCCCCACAAATCAGTCCCACACCTGAAATTGATTTTCCCTTTTTACCAACCACTGAAAACATCCCCTGACTCACTTGGACCACAAGTTCCCACTGCTTTGCCCCACTTTTCCCACTCCCACCACTACAAAAACAGTTTTATTTTAGTATGCTGTCCCACTGTTTGATCTTCTTATGGCTTGGACTGACTTTGCCTCCTGAGCAGCTCGGCCATGCTCCAAATTTCGGGCCATCTCCCTGAAAATCCTTGTTCATTCCCCTCACCTCCACAATGACAAATGATTGTGTCATCCTTCCACTCCAGGGTCCTGCTCCCAGTGACAACGAGTTTCTAGTCTCACCCCATTGTTCATCTCTTTCTCCCCTTAATCTCCATCAGCTCCGTGCGTCGACAGCACTTGCTCAAAATCACTTATCACACACGAAATTTATTTAGAATTAATCAGAGACAATTTGAGGTGTTTATTAAAGCAGCAACAATCTCAGCTTGACCTTGCAATAGGATTTGTGTTTCAAAGAAACAACTTTTTGCTTTTTTTTTTTTTATTTCTGCTTGATACTGAGTTGAAAAACTTTCATTAAGGAACTAACGAAGGTGAAATCTGCTGCCTGAGACAAATTCTGCTTAACAGACTTGACATTTTCTCTGGAGTTTTTTTTGGTTGTTTGAGGAAAAAAAGCAAACAAATTAGGCAGGAATTACCTTCCCTGGCTCTGTCAGAGCTGAGAAAGGATCTTATTGTTCTGGTTCCCTCCTCAAACCTCATCTCCTCAGACAGGTGGGAGAAGAGGCAAGACACAGGTCATGCAAAAATGCTGTTGCTTCTCCTTCCTTGTTAAATCATTTTCAACTGAGAGCAAAAGATGGTTCTGAGGAGATTTTCTGGTACTGAACAGAGTGTCTCTGGTATTAACTAATTAAACTGGGATGCTTTTACCAGAAGAAACATTCAGTTCTCCTGAGAGCAGAGACCCAGACTTTGCACATCTTCATTTGACTTTTAACCACTCAAATTAAAAAAAAAATAATTAAACAATTTAAAAGGGATTTCATAGGACAGTTCAGTATTTAGGGAATAGCTCCAGCTGTTGAGAAAGCCTTGCACCTGGCTCTGGATGCAATTCCTTCTGGAATTACAGCTGGATGCCTCAACTCGGTAGTCACAGTCAGTAGTTTTACAGTTCATGTTTATTTTTTCCTCTTTTATTTGCCTAATCCTAAGCAATTCATAGCTGTTACAGATTTAAATACCACCCCATATATTCTGATCAATTCTGATCCAATAATTTGTTGTCTGTACATATGGGGCAGATTTTGTGCCACACTCCAAACTGAAAATCCCCATTGACTCTGCCTGGAATGACTGACTGCTCCTATCCCAACCTCAGCATCTGCACAGATGTGATGTCTTTCCAGGAGTGCAGGAAGGCTTTCCAAGCATCTTGGCAGCTCCCTGTCAGCCAGAGAGGATTAAGCATCTCCTGTTAACAGCTCTGCTGCTGCGAGAGCCTCAGAGCAGCCCCTCTCCAAATGAAGCAGCAGCTTGGGCAGAGCTGCTGACCTCGTGGCTTCCGAGGCCATTTCTCTGTTAATCAGCCTTGTCAAAGCCTGGGTCCCCCAGGGAGAAATCTCTCACTCCCTATCTCCCCACCTCCTCCATCCAAGGGTTCATTCCTCCTTGTATTCCAGGTCATGTTCATCAGTCAAGAGGAGGAGGTGGATGCGAGCTCCTGATTACTCGGGAGGCAGAAAATTAAGTCCCACCGAATCAGTTCCCCAGAGAATGATGAATCAAATCCTACAGGAACTCTTTTTGACCTCCTAGCAGAGGGTTTTCCAAACTCAGGGATTTCTCCAGAGATACCAGATCCTTGGTTTAACTCAGAGCCTTGTAATAAAATGGAATTCTTCCAACTGAGAATTTTTCGTTTCCTGTCTGACTGCCTGGCTTAATGCTGAGTCTGTACAGCACCAGCTGTGGAGAGCAAAGTTAGGGCATTTGTTCCCTTGTGTTAGAAATCTATCCCCAAAATACTCTCTTCTCAAAATTCTCAAGAGGTTTCAGGATAAATGAGCATATTTGAGACAAGTGAATAATTTTCTAGGGGAAAATTCTTATGGTAATTCTTGGGGTTGTCCTAAACAGGCCCAGGAGTTTGGGCTCAATGATCCTTGTAGGACCCTTCTAATTCAGGATATTTAATGATTCTACAGAATAATTCCCTCTTTTTTTTTTTTTTTTTGTCCATATTCAGCCTTTGCATCCATCTTTTTATTTTAAACTGGCCAAAAATTGCATATTAAGATTACATTCAAGGAGAGAAAAAGCTGCATGGTGTAAGGAGATGACAAAGAAGGGAAAAAAAATACCAACACTCACTTGAAAGTTTAAATGTTTTTGGAACAAAAATATCCAGGACAGTTAGTAAAATCCATGAGCATGGTCATCTGTCTTCACAACACTATAAACATCTTAATTAAAGCCGGCAGAATATGAGGAGGGCGACGTGAAAACGTGTTCCATGCTGCAGCAGCTGCAAAATGAGCACAGAGATGTGTGAACCAGTGGATTCCTCATGTTCCCCATCCAATGATGTGCCAAAAAATCCCTGGAAGCTCTGGGACCAGCTTCCTCACAAGCTCCCTGCTCCCTGAAAACTGATTATGCAACAGAGTTTATAAATTAACCCATTAACATCGTTTATTTGCCCACAAATGCTCAGCTGGACCATGCAATTTAAAAGTTTATGTGTGTGTGGAGTTATCTCAGTAAGAATTATACTTGAACGATCTCATTTGCATAAGTCAGAGATTGTAATGACTTACTCAACTAAGCATACCCATGCAGTTAATTACTTTTTTCCAAATGAAATGCCGAAATTATTTCCCAGCAGAGAAAGGCAATTGCTCACCCAAAGCAGCACAGGATGCTGTCTGTTTTAAAACAATTAATAAGAAATTAATTTTAGCAGGCCACTGAGCCATAGTTAGGGAGCAATGCAAAGTAAAATGTGACCCAGACCAGCAGCTCCATCGGCAAGTCCAGGTTCACTCAGGAATTCTGGAATGGGGAAACACATGGAGCACCTCAGTCTTGAGGAGGTGGCAGTCCTGGGCTATTGCAGTGACTTGCGAGGGTTCCTCATGGTGAGAGAGATGGACGAGAATCTTGTTTCATGCTCAGAAGGCTGGATTTATTAATATATTATATATAGTACATTATGACTATGTTAATAGGAATAGAGAGAAAAGTTGCAGAAGCCTGCTAAGCTAAGAATAGAATAGAATCTAAAAACAAGGTTCTGTGTCCAGGCAGAAAGCAAGGACAAACTCTCCTGT
>JAWWMS010000120.1:152007133-152017439 GCA_035048045.1 Chlorospingus semifuscus
AAGCTGAGGCCTCAGAAACAAAATGTAAACAATGGTTATCTGCTGCTGTGGAATGCAACAGGTGGATTTTTGATTGGGCCATCTTGAATGTTTACAATTAATGGCCAACCACAGACCAGATAGCTTGGGCTCTCTGTCCAGGCCACAGATCTTTGTTACTCATTCTTTTCTATTCTTAGCGAGCCTTCTGAGGAAACCTTTCCTTCTATTCTTTTCTGTATAGTTATAATGTAATATATACACATCATAAAATAATAAATCAAGCCTTCTGAACATGGAGTGAACATTCTCATCTCTCCCCTCATCCAAGGACCCCTGTGAACACTGTCACAGAGCCAATGTCAGAGCAGGGTGCAAATTCCAGAAATTAAACGCTTCTTTTTCTGTTTGTAAAAGCCTGGGGAGGTGATTTGACCTTGAGGTTGACTCCTCACAATATCAATATTCTCTTCCCTAACTTGATATTCCCATGGCAATGGGAATGAGATGATCAATAATCCTTCCAAGCCATTCCATGATTTTGTGATTTTATACCCAGTCCACTTGTTGCTACTTTTGCTGATTTGATGAGTTGTGAGTGTGTAAGTGTGTGTTAAGAGTTGAACTTTGAGAGTTACAAAGGTTAAAATCCTCCATTCACTCCATAAAATGCTAATATGGATTTTTCTGATGATTTCCTTAAAATTCTGCTTGTCCTATGGAAAGAAAAAGTTCAGGAATTAAACTGACAGCCACAAACATGTTTAAACCAAAATAAATGAAGAGTAAAGTCAGTAGGTTTAATTTAACCTCCTTGGTTACCCTTTGCAGCTAAAAGGGTGGAAAAGGCCATAAAAACCCTCCAAAATCTGCTCAGAACTCAAGTGAAGAGCTTTAATGGAGTTGGTGCAGGTGGATTTCGCTGCTGGACATGGAGCATCTGCTTATTTCAGTCCATCAGGAGCATCCATGGGAGTAACTACATCCTCAGGATGTTAAAAATAATATTTCAGGATTTTTCCAGGCTGTTTGTGTCCTTTTCCAGGGCTGCCCAATCTCATAACAGCGGAGACAACAGGATGACCCCACATCCCTTTCTAACCCAGATCTTTCCTGTTCTTGAAGCTCCTGAGGTGCCCCAGCTCCCTCATCCCTGTGGCTAATTGAGATTCCCAGCCTCTCCTATCCCTGCTCATTCCACATTCCTCTGGAGTTTCTTCTTTTCAAAACTCATTAGTGGCATTTATCCTCATTTAAATGAGGAGAAGCCACACAGGTAAGATCTACAGATGGCTGATTGTCTGTGGAGGGTCATTAAAACTCGGAGAAGATGACAAAAAATAAAAAAGGGAGAGAGAAGAAGAAGATTATGCTGAGAAGATAAAAACTCCCTCAGCAAATTATCTGTGGGAGAAAGGAAGACAAAGGTCTGCTGGAAGGCAGGGCTGGCTCTTGGGAAGGACTCAGGCAACCTCTGAACGAGCAGAGGGGAATGTGCAGAGAGAATTTAATCCCTCAAAGTGACAAGAAAAGGAAAAAGCAGAACAAAGTGATTAAAGAGGTAGGAAAGAGTGAGCTGATGAGCTGGGGAGCAGAAGATATGTGGGGAGAAAAAAAAGTGGTGCTCAAACAGCAAAATTATTTCTGGATGAGGGACATAAAATGGTTCCTCAGAGCTCAAATCCTGCAGTTTTGGTCACATCCTGCCTTGATGTCCAATCAAGGAGGTGCACAAATACACTTGGAATCCTGGCCATTCTCCAAGGGGTCATGGAACCATGGAATGTTTTGGGATGGAAGGGATGTTCAAGATCACCCAGTTCCCACCCCTACCACGGGCAGAGACACTCCCACTAGACCAGGCTGCTCCAAAATCCAGCAATTTCACCTTGAACACTTCCAAAGGGGGGTGCTTTAAGTTGGATAGAAGGAAGAAAATCTTCACTAGGAGGGAGATGAGGCACTAGAAGAGAATTCCCAAAGAAGTTGTGGATATCCTATCCCTGGAATGCTTTAGCAGCCAGATAACTCAGAGACATCAAATCTTTCCCACCACTGGGTGAAGATATTTTCCTTTGTCAAGCAGAAATTCTCAGTTTGGCAGCAGAGCTGAGTCTCTGCTCACTGTCTCCTCTTTTCTCAAAGTCTTAAAACATACAGAGGCATAAAGAGCATCCTGAAACAAAACACTAAATTCCTACTCAGTTTTATGGGCTCCCCTAGGCACGAAATATCAACAAAAGCATCTTGCAGTTAAAAGGGTTTTGTACAATGAGCTCTTGACCCCCAGGCCACTGCTGGCATCTACCAGGAGCTGATAAATCCCTTCTTCCATCGCCTCAGCCATCCTGAGGGCTTGGGGGCAAAGGGGTTTGGTTCTTTTTGACTCCACTCTGATCCTGCTCCTGTTTAAAACACTTTTTTTTTTCCTGCAGGTTTCTTGTTTGTTCACTGGGATTTAGATGCTGATGGTACAGCTGATTTATCCCTGTTTATCTCCTAAATTGTTTTCAAACCCACTTTTAATATCATGTGCAGAATAAGCAGAAGATCGACCTGCACTGTAGAGGAACCATTTTAACTGGGGATCATTCCAGGCTGGATGGGGCTCAGAGTGACCTGGGTTCATGGAAGGAGTCCCTGTCCATGGGTTGGAACCAGATGATCTTTAAGGTTCCTTCCATCTCAAATCATCTCATAATTCCATTATTCTAAGATTAGACTGGCCAGACACATCACCAGGAGCTGCCTGATGAAGCAAGGGAAGAGGAGCTGCCTTCTTACCCTAATTTTTTTTTAAAAATGGAATATTTGTGTGCTAATGGACGTTATTTTCATTGTTTTCCTGGTGGCAGATGAGCATTTTTAGGAACACTCAGCTGGACCAGCAGGAATTTCAGACTCAAGAACTGCTTCTTCCTTCTTCCTTATTTATTGTCCAAGGAACATTGCTAGGAATTTCCCAAATTTCTGCTTCTGTGAGTTACTGTTCATTCTCCCACATTTTTAAATATGTAAAAAAGATGAGGCAGAGGGTGATTTTAAAAAAGGCTTAAAAAGGTACACACGGAAGAATAAGAGACAAAAAAATGTGTTTTTCTGACTCCTTCCTGCTATAGGATAAAGGCTATTTTTCTGTTTGGTTCTGAGGGTTTACAGGTTCCTTAACTTTTTTTGTCCTGACTCTTCTACCAGGTTTTCCAGCTTTTCCAGGTCTGGAATCTTTGGTTGTAGAAGCTTTTACCTCAGTCCTTTGAAACCCAAGGGATGCAGCTGCTGCTGCTGCTCAGACAAAAACACTGAGCACCCTCTTTAACTGATTCTGCTCACTTTGCCTCCACTTTTCCAGTTTTTTTCTCCAGACACACTGATGAAAACCATCCTTTCAAAATCTCCACCCTGGATTTTTGAGTAATTCTACATCTCCAACAAATAGAGTTTAAAAGACATCCATAGGAATGCCCTGGGGCTGGAATAAACAAGTATACACCCCATCTAGACCTGATCAAAAAGACATCAAAGCACATTTGGTAGCAGAGAAAGGATGTGTTCTGCCCAGGAAAGCCCAGTTAGCAGGGAAATTTTTAGGGAAAATGAATGCCATGAAGAAAGGCACAATAAAAATATTAGATCTTGCCATGGATTTTGACAAGAGGTCATTTTCTGCAGCAGAATTCTGAGAACTCAAGAGATTTTCCCTCTTTTCAATCTAATAATCAACTAAGCAGCTTTGTCATCCTCTTGTCATCCCCTCTGCCCTCATCCAGCTGGAACAATTAACTCCATCTTCCAACTCCTTTAGAAGTACAGAAAGGTAAAATTCAGTCATAAAGGATGGGAAAAAAAAACTCTAGAAGAGATTTTATAGTTAGGGAGGAAAAATACTCAGTTTTAATAGCAGGATGCACCTTTCAAATATGTTCAGGTTAAAATGTTATTAATTTATTAAATGTGTGTTCCCATGCAGGAAAACTGTTTACAAAACCAGGTCTTTGCAACTGGGGCAGCCACAAAGATTCAAAAATCATGAGATGAGCTTAAAAATTATAGGAATTGGAAAAAAACCAACACAATAATAATTCATTAAATAATTACTTTCTTGATTGTAGAACTTGACGGTTTTGTGACATTTTGTGCCTGCAGCACACCAAGGACAGACCAGTCAAAGAAATCCTTTTTTCATTCCCAAAATATTTCTGTTTGGGGTAGTCATTGATGTGGCAGAAGGTCTGGAACCTCACATCCCATGGCAAAATCCAGCAGTCCTGGGATACCAGAACTTGGAATTAGATCCCAAGCATGGAATGACCTCAAATATAAAATATCTCACAGAAGCCATTTTAATGAAAAATCTGTAACCAGTTCAACTTTTCCAGAAAGTTCCTTGACCTTTTACAGCACCCAAGACAACCTGACAAGTTATTCCAGTGGAGATTCAAACAATGAGGAAATATTTTCCCTCCTCAAGGGTTCAGTGCTTGTCTCAGACCTCAGAACCTTTATTTATAAGGAAGAACTTATTTATTTATTAGCAAGAATTGTATTTATTTTATTAAAGGCTAAAACTAGAGTTATAGAATGGTTTGGAAGGGACCTTAGGGATGATCTCATTCCAACCCTCAGCTATGGGCAGGGACAATTTCCACTATTCCAGGTTGTCACAGCCCCATCCAGCTCCAACATGGAGCAGCAGTTGTGTTTCCTGCCTTGCCCTCTGCAGAGACAAAGCGAGTTTAATCAAAGATTGTGGTCACTTTTATTGAAAATTGGTTTGGGCCGTTTCCACTCCATTCCATCTGTAATTAGCGAGATAAGGGAGATGGGATTTGGCAAGGAGACACAAAGTCTCAGTCCAATAACTCTGTCACTCCGGGTAAGGAGCTGCTGTCACCTCCCTGGCTAAGAACAGCATTTTTTGTGGCCATTTTTAGCATTAAGGATTCCTGGGCTGCTCCAAAGCCACAGGGAGAGACTGAAAGGCAGAATGTTCATCCCACATCTCAAACCCTGCACAGCTCTGTAAGATTTTGATAAAGTTTCCTTCCAAAAAATGTCCCGTTTTGCGTTTTCCCATTTCCTGCATTCTGGTGGCACAACGTGACTTACAAACTATGAGAAAGCGCTGCCAGAATTCCAACAAAACCTTTCCACTGCTGTGCACACTGTGATGGACAAGTGCTGTTTCCTCACTGTCCAAAGGTTTTTACACATATTTTTAGGGAAACAAAATTAAACTGAGGGTTGGTCAGGTAGTTTGAGTTATTAAATGTAGTTGGCACATTAAATGTGTGACAAACGTGGTGACAAGGTTGGCATTGGAAGCAAAGGGTGCTGATAAGTAGAACTGTGTCCTGGGAATTGGGATTTTCCAAGCTCATCCCACACATGCTGAGAATCTGCCTGGTCCTGACACCCCAAAGGCAGCAAAAGACAACAGATGGCACCAATGATTCCTTGTGGGCTCCCACCTGGAGCACTGCATCCTGCTCTAGAGTCCCCAGAATAAGGATGTGGAGCTGCTGGAGTGAATCCAAAGAGGTCACAGAGATGCTCCAAGGGCTGGAGGCCCTCCGCTCTGGAGCCAGGCTAGGAGAGCTGGGAATGTCCAGCCTGGAGAAGAAAAAGCTCCAGGGAGACCTCAGAGCCCCTTCCAGGGCCTGAAGGAGCTCCAGGAGAGCTGGAGAGGGACTGGGGACAAGGGATGGAGGGACAGGACACAGGGAATGGCTTCCCGCTGCCAGAGGGCAGGGATGGATGGGATACTGGGAAGGAATTTTTGGCTGTGGTGGTGGTGAGGCCCTGGCACAGGTTACCCAGAGAAGCTGTGGCTGTCCCATCCCTGGAAATGTCCAAGGCCAGGTTGGACAGGGCTTTGGAGCAAGCTGGGATAGTGGAAGGTGTCCCTGCCCATGGCAGGGGTGGAACAAGCTCATCATTGAGGTCCCTTCCAACTCAAATCCTTCCATGATTCCATAACTCCTTGGTGGGGCCCATCCCTGCACACTGTCCTCTACAGAATAAAAATAATGTTCATATCAAACCCACAGCCCCAGAAAACCTTCCATGGGTGAAGGTGGAAACAATCCCATCAGGCACATGGGGTGAAAAGAGTCACCCAGGCCTGAAGAACATTGGGTGCTCTCTGCAGGCAAACAACAAACCCAGAGATGACCTAGGCCATGTCCACAACAAAATAATTTCCACCTTGGAAAAATAAAAGTATGCAGAATTTTGTGGGGGGTTTTTAGGCAGTCTTTGAGAAATTCCTGGCCCTGCTCAGCTCCTCTGCCCTATCAGGGCCTCACCCTTTGATGTTTATCCTGTGTTTGCACAAAATCTCAGCAGCACCTGAGTCAGAGCATTAACAGAGAGGATTTCTTGAGCACACAACATCCCCCCCTTGCTCTGCTCTCCCTGAGCCATGCCTGAGCTGGAAACTTTGCAATATTGCTGCTGGATCCTCTCATTTTATGAATTTTTGCAGAGACACCTTCCATCTGAAAAATCTTGGCAGAGTTCCTACACCCAGGTTTCCTTGGGAGCCATCAAATTATTGACTAAGCGTGGAAGTTGTTAAACCTTTCAGACTCAGTTTGGTTGTTGACTTTATGTTCTCCCATGATTCAGCTTTTATGGGCAAATACACTGACAGCACAAACTCCTTGTGATATTCCCAAGTGGAAAACCAGAAGCAGCTGTGACCGCCTTGGAACATTTCATAAAGGGAGTGTGAGGCAGTGGAACATCATTTTCTGGCTGCATAAGTAAGTAAATACACAGAAAAGATCTGACTCTTTCCAACGCTGATCACAACTATCCATTTTTCCTCCCGGGGTTTAATGAGTGTTTGTGCTAAAAGCCTGTTTGGAGTTTTAACTGGAGTGCTGCGAGTGACATCCAGATAATGAAATGCAGAGATTTCATATCCTTGAAGCTCCCGTTCCCACAATGATCCCAAAGTGCTCTGTGGTTTTTACAGCTCAGAATGATGGAATCCAAAAGATTCAGTTTCCCTTTTTTGTGTATTCTCTTTATTTTCACAACTCTGCCAGAGTGAACTCTGGAGTCAGGATCAGGCTCAGACAGGAAGGCAAATATTCATTTTGGAATATCAAAACAAATTCCTTGTCTCTTGGAAGGACCTGCCTTATGAAACTTTGCCCTCTCAAATAAGATCTTTAATTTTGTTTGTGAGGTCTTGGTGCTCAAAGGAGAGCTGGGAAGGCCTTCAGAGGAGGATTCATCCCTGTTCTTTTTGTGCCAAGTTAATATGAGGTAAATCACCAGCTGGAAGTGTCTGTTTCTGTCTGCCAGCCACAGAAGGAGCCTAAACACTTCTCTAGGATGAGTCATTTAATTGATAGCTGTTAATTTAACCAAGGTGGACTCAGGTCTCAGAGTTTATGACTGAGTATTTTACAAGATAAGGACTGTGTATTTTATAGGATAAAGGACTGTCACCCAATTCAGCAGCATCAGTCCAGTTTGGGGAGTTTATCACAGGATCCCAGCATGGTTTATGTTGGCAGGGACCTTGAGGATCATGGAATTCCACCCCTCCTGCCATGGGCAGGGACATCTTCCACGATCCCAGGGTGCTCCAACCCCTGTCCAACCTGGCCTTGGACCCTTCCAGGGCTGAGTTTGACTGAAAGCATCTCCCTTGATTTAAAAGCATGAAAAAAAAAATCCTGTTTCTTCTGAGAATCTTTTCTTTCTACCAACTCAGCCATCTCTCCCTATATTTTAAATGTTTGTCCTGTTTGATATTGGATTTTTTCTAACTTGGTTCCAACCCTGGGCTGTTGTCACACGTCTCTGCTGGATTAAAGAGCTGTTAGCAATTGTGGTGGGGATATTTTTTCTCCTTCTGAAAGGCTTTATTCACCTAATCAAATCACTCTCCCTTATTTTGTTCAAATAAATAGATGGAACATGCTCCACATAAAATCAGAAATAAGCAGGAAAGGCAACCTTAAAACCAGGTAGATTTTTCCCGGCTTTGGGAGTTCACTTGTAGATAAAATAAACTGTCCTGCTTGTTCTCTGTGAACCCAGTGAAGAAATACATGAGATGCTGGAAGGACCTGAGTTATGGTGGGATGAATTTCCAGTTGTTTGCCAGAGGGCAGGATTAGATGGGATATTGGGAAGGAATTCTTGCCTGGGAGTGGAGTGAGGCCCTGGCATGGGTTTCCCAGAGAAGCTGTGGCTGCCCCATCCCTGGAATTGCTCAAGGCCAATCTGGATGGGGATGGATTTCTCCTTGTTTGCTTAGAGGAAGTTGTAATCCCTGAAAATTGATTGTAAAGAGGAATAGGGAAAAATATCAGCATAAAAAATTCCCAGTCCAGATTTTCACTATCCCAGCCTTGCAATTCCTATCATGGGCTTGAAAATAAGCCAGTAACAATCAGCTGGAGAGGTTGGTTCATGTGGGAGGAGGGCAATGGCTGGAGGAGAGTCCCAGGGTGAGATTTCCATGCTTGAAGGAACTCAGGAGGGAAGAGGAAAACAAACACCCTCCCACTGATTTGTACAACTTCCCAAAGACATTTTAGGAACTGCCTGATTTCCATGTTTTTTCTTCCCAAACTGCATCTTCACAGCTCCAACTCCAGCAGCTACAATAACTCTGGATCTCTTAATATTCCTTAAAAGATTTGGTGGAGCTGTTTAAGGAAATAGAAGGTTCTTTTGGTTGTTTTCAGTTAAAATTTCAACATTGAAAAGTCAGTGTTCAGAAAGAAATATTACCTCTTTGAAAACACCACTAGAATGAAACACATATTTATTTTATTGGAAAATATAGACAGTTCCAGAATAAAACTGAAATTAGAGTTTTCACTATTATTAATCATAATTTCATTATTTTTCTACCTTGGCCCTTGCCAAGGTGGGGAGAAAGTAATCACAAGTTCCTGTGAGGGTTTGGAACACATATTGGGAGTTGGTTTGGGTTTTTTCCCCCTGGAGGGGTTGTAAAGCATTGAGAACAACCAGAGAATGGTGGAATCACCATCCCTGGAAGTGCTCAACAAATGGGGATGTGGTTTTGGGGACATGGTGTAATGGTGACCTTGGTAGTGGTGCTAAACTGATGGTTGGACTTGATTCTCTTAAAGGTCTTTTCCAACCTTAATGCTCCTGTGATTCTGTGATAAAAAGGATCTTTTTCCAGGCTTTGAAATCCATCTTCACATCTGCAGCACCGCTGGTCAATCCAGATGTTCAGCAGCAGCCCTGAAGCCAACTGGCTCATCCCCAATTTGTGGGCTTGTCCACATGGACTCCTCTCTCATCCTGCCTGCAGAATTCCCACATAGAAAGATCCAGAAAGGGTTTGGGGGACTTCTGGCACCTGGGACACAGCCCTGTGCTCCCACATTTGCTCTGCCCAATTCCTGGGAGTGCAGATCCTTGAAAAGGAGCCAGAAGGGCCATGCTCAGTGGTTTAAATCTGTCCCTGATTATCCAGGTATATTCTGTGGATTACAGAGGTCTCAGTCACATATTCTGAAGTTTATTAAGGGAACTGAGTGTAATAAGAGAGTCTGAATATTTCAGCTACAATAACCTTCACCTTTCTCTCTCTCCCTGCAGCATCTCACCATTGCATTTCACGGTGCTCCTGGGGAGGCTTAGGCTGCTTGTTACAGCTGGATAATTCCTTTATCACTCCAAGAGTGTCTGTTAGATCTCCCTGTCTCTCTCAGTCTTCCCACCTAATTGTTCTCACAGAGTTTCTGGGGTTTATAACTGGCTTTGAGCTGGAGGTTCACCCACCAAGCCCTGGAAATTCCAAGCAAAGCCCTCACTCCCTGTCAATTGTTCTCCCTCAGAGAGCTGTGGGTGAGGATCAGAGAATCAGGGAATAGTTCAGGTTGGAAAAGCCCTCTGAGATCATGGGCTCCAGCCATTCTTTCAGCACTCCCAAGACAACCACTGACCCATGTCCCCAAATGCCACATCCACACAGCTTTTAAATTCCCCTGGGGATGGGGACTCCACCACTGCCCTGGGCCTATTCCTGTCACCATGATATTTTATGAAAAATCCCTTTGCCAGGATTTTTCTCCTGAGAAGCTGAGAAGCTTCTCCATGTTTTGTTCTTCTGGAATGTGGCCTGGAGATTGTTTATCCAACCATGTGAATTGTTTTTAAGTAATGACCAATCACAGCCAGTGTGTCGGACTCTCTGAGTCTGTCATGGGTTTTTATTATTCATTCCTTTCTAGCCTTCTGATGTCTCTCTTTCTTTAGTATAGATTTAGTATATAATTTCTTTCAATATTATATCATATCATAAAATAATAAATCAGCCTTC
>JAWWMS010000120.1:152023392-152038934 GCA_035048045.1 Chlorospingus semifuscus
CTTGCCTCCCCCACACACCTCCCCCGGGCTGGGGGTTTCAGTCCCAGTCCTTGGAAGGAGGAGAGGGGCCTTTTCACATGGGGGTTTCATGTCTCAGTCCTTGATGGAGAGGCTTCTTGCATCTCAGTTTGTTTGTCACGGTGGTTGTAAAACAGGTGAGGGTCTTCTGTGGGAGACCACCCAGAACTCAGGAGAAGTCCAGCCAGGCCGAGAGGTGGGACAGCTTCTAAGGCTGTTGTTGCAAAAAGGGCACGGTGTCCCCTTCTTTGGGCTCAGTGTGGCATACAGCAAACAACACCTGTGGAAACAATAACTTAGCACTGTGCTCTCAGGTCTCGGGGCCTTGTTGGCATGTGATTTTCTCCTTCAGAGCCAGAGATTCTAGACAGGGGGGTCTTCTCTTCAGTGGTCCCCCAATGACAATCGTGAGGCAGATGAGGGAAAATTCAGACAGACTCTCACACCCTCCAAACTAGACAAGCCCAAAATCCCCAGTCATTCCTCACAGGACACGACTCCCAGCCCTTCCACCAGCTTTGTTGTCCTGTCCTGGACACATCCAAGGACATTTGCATCCTTCCTAAATTGTGGGGCCCAGAACTGCATTCAGTGGTCAAGGTGAGATCTTTCCAACTCTGGATACAGTGGGATCATCCTCTCTTTTGCCCAGCTGGTTCCACTGAATTTGATGCATCCCAGGCTGGGCTTTGCCTTCTTGGCTGCCAGGACAAAAAAGAGGCATGTTTGAAATTTTGAAGATTCTTTAGCTGTTTTTTCACCCTGAAGCCAAAAAGAGAAAAAAGAAAACAAAGAAAATTTTATCTAATTGGAGAATTCAGAAGTTATTTGGATATTGCCAGGGAAGATGTGAAAGGAAGAGCTGCTAAAGAACAAAAGTTGAAATGGACCTTGATAGGACCTGCCCTGAAGATCTGAAGGCAGGAATCTGAAACCATTCCAGAGGTTTAAATAGCTACACATGGCAAGAGTCTCTCAGAACCTGCAGCAGGACATTCTCTCTTTAATACTGCTTTGCTTTCTTTCAGTGGTCTCCAGGTCATCCAGGAATTGTTTGATCCGCTGGATAAAATCCTCTATCTTCTTTTATTCTGGGGATCAGAAGAGAAAAGTCTGAAAAAATGATGCCATGGATCCTGTCCTACACTTCCAGGACACAGAATAAGCTCTCCACAAGAGTAGCCAGAGTTCAGTGTGTTTCAGCACATATTTTTTACTGCCAGCACAACATTCAGAAGATTTATTTAAGTCAACACTTGGTTTGTATTATCACAGAGTTTTAAGAGGCTTTCTGTCCTGATTTACACATTGGCAGTGATTAATTATACTCAAAAACCATTACAAAAGTTCTACCCATTGATTGTATTTAATATTAAAAAGGAGCTTGACTCAGATTGCTTCTTTGAATTTATCCAGCTTCACTTTCCAAGGGATGCTGCTGGACTTTTTTTTTGGCGGAGCTAAACTGATGTAAATTTTTACAGACTGTGATCAAAGAATTTCTTGACCTTCCCTCTGCTAAGCAGGCTCTGCTCATTCCATTTTAAGACAAATCCAGTGCTTTAATGACTCTGCTCTGAACCATCTCCAATTTATCAACTTCTTCCCACTGTAACACAACCATAATCTCACCAGTGACAGAATTAACACAATCTTGGCCAAATGGAGGATCCGTGTTTATGCCTCAAGGAATCCCATTACTCCTCCTTGGCTCCTGCATGGAAGCAGGAGCTCATATTTGCCTGATTATCTGCCATGAGCCTTTCCCAGAGTTACTGCTTTGTATAAGCCCTATGAAAAAATCAATCCACTCTATATGGTAATTTGTAGGACAGAGTCAACCCCTGATGGATGACTGAGCTGCTTTATTTGCTCTGCAGAATTTTGGCCTCCTTGAAATACACACTATTTGTCTGAGCACTGTTTGCTAAACGATCCCTGTGTCACCACACAGACAATTCCATCCTTCTCACTTAGCCCCCCACAAGCTCAGTGACATCTATAAAATTTGATTGTTATATTTTATTCCCGGCATCTGAACAAGGAGGAAAACGCTTGATACTGAAGGGCCAAAATTGATCTTTCCAGAAGTCCATTATAAATAATTATTTAGGACTGTCCTGACAGGGCCTATATTAAATTGGAGAACATTTGTGCAGGAGATTTGTTATTTCTTGATCAACAGAGGAAGCAAGAAATTCTTCCTGATGTCCATCCTGAATCTCTCCTGGCACAGCTTTAGGCTATTTCTTCTTCTCCTTGTTCCCTGGGAGCAGATCCTGATTTCCCCTGCCTCCACCCTCCTGTCAGGGATTTTGGGGAGAGCCTCCTTTTCTCCAGGGAATGATGATGCTTTTGGAAACAAGAATATCAATCAGAACCCCCCCTTTTATCAACATCTGCAGTTAGATGAGACAAATCCCACCTCAAGTGATCCCAAGCCAGTCTTCCTTTAAAAACCGAGTCCTGCAGTGGGTGAGGAACACACCAAGGACAGGAAGCAGCAGGAAATTGTCCCACTTCTCACAGTTTTCCATTAATTGTGGCATCTTTTGGATGACCTGAGGCTACAACCCCATAGTCTCTTCATAACTTTTATTTATTCCAGATGAGCTGTGAATCAGTGCCCTTATTGTTCTGCGTGTATAATAAGGGTTTATAAATGAGTTTATATGATGAGTTAATAAAAAGATAGACCCTGCCTTGAAAAAAAATGAACATCTGCTTTAATTAAAAGTATTATTAATACAGATGGGCAATATTTAATGCTCTGTGCAAGCTGCAAGAAAATATTCATTAGTTTTTTAAACACTTGTTCTGATTTTTTCCTTGTTTTTCAGGCATGGATATAAGGATATAAGGAACTGTATGGATATAAGGAACTCTACAGAGGTAAAACCATATCCACAGGAAAAGTGCTATTCCTTCATCCCAGTGTGCTCACAAAAACATTTTCAGTGGAGAAGAATTGAGGTAACCCCATTGCTATGGGATTTTTTACAACCTGGTGGGAAATGCATCTTTTTACATCAGTAAACACAGAAAAGTTCATCCCGAGCATTCTGAGTGTGCACATCAAAGTTAATTTATGTAGAATTAGGATGTCAATTTAAAGCACGAAAACCACTGTTAATTAACACTTGGTGGCTGCTGTTGTTCCATGGTAAACAAGGCATATGACAAAGGGGAATCTGAAATGGATTTAAGCTCCCTCGGAACAACTACTTCTGGAATTTGAATACTGAGAGGAGAAATTGATGAAGATAATGAACCTTGCGGCCTTCTAGGATGGAGTTGTTGCATCAGTGGATGAGGGAAGGGCTGCAGATGTCACTTAGAAGGGCTAAGTGACACAGCTGAAGGACAAGGCCATCCAGAGGGACCTGGACAAGTTGGAAAAGTCATCCATGGAAACCTCATAAGGTTTCGGAAGAGCAAGTGCTGGTGCTGCACTTTAGATGGGTCAAATCCCAGGATCAATCCAGGCTGGGGATGAGCAGATGGACCAGCCCTGGGGAGAAGGACCTGGGGGGTGGTGAGTGAGAGGCTGGACATGACCCAGCCATGTGTGTTCCAACCCCAGAAATCCAAAAGTGTCCTGGGTTCATCCAAAGCAGGGTGGGCAGCAGCTGAGGGGGAATTCTGCCCCTCTCAGGTGAGACCCCACCTGCAGAGCTGCATCCAACCCTGGATCCCAGCACAGGAAGGACCTGGAACTGCTGGAGCCAGTCCAGAGGAGGCACCGGGATGATCAGAGCAACTCTCCTATGAGGAAAGGTTGAGAGAATTGGGAGAATTTGAGAGATTTTGAGAGAATTTGGGACATTTTGAGAGACTGAGAGAATTTTCACCCTGGAGAAGAAAAGTCTCCAGGGTGACCTAATTGTGGTCTCCCAGTACCTGAAGAGGCCGACAAGAAAAGATGGAGAGAGATTATTTGGAATGGCTTCCAGCTTTCAGAGAGTAGGTTTAGTTTGGATAATGGGAAGGAATTCTTCCCCGTGAGGGTGGTGAGGCCCTGGCAGAGGTTGCCCAGAGAAGCTGTGGCTGCCCCATCCCTGGAAAAATTCAAGACCAGGTTGGATGGTGCTTGGAGCAACCTGAGATAGTGGAAGGTGTCCCTGCCCATGGCAGGAGTTGAAAGAAAATAACCTTCAAGGCCTCTTCCAATCCAAACCATTCCATGATTTAATGATGCAGTCTGGATTTGCTTTCCAGACACAGAAGCAATTTTAAAGGGAGAAGTATTTAAATTTTTAAACTGCCACTCTTGACAGACTCAAGGTTAAGGAACATGTCAGACTCATCAGGCTCAGTTAAAAGTCCTCTCCAAATTTTCTTGTGGGTCTTTTGGAGTGGCTTTTTTTCCCCTTCTCAAACTGGAAATAATTGTCTGTGATATCCAAATTAGTCTGAGCAAATTTTATCAGGAACATTTGTAATTTAAATTGGATCTACAAAAGGAGGGGATAAAAAAATCTGTTCATTTCATGCTCATTATGTATCTCAGCGAGACTGATGACATTTTAATATTAACATTGTTATGGGTTCCATATAAAAAAATTAAGTCTACTTAATATTCCAGATTCTGCTGATTGGAATGTAGTTATTCTTGGCAATGAAAAATCAATTGCTATTCTAATTAAAAAGAATGGCAGAGAAATAAACAGAACAATAAAGGAATAAATATATTCCATATATTAGTGAGGAGCTTGTGTTTTGTCTTGGAACTTCATCTTCTTTTGGAGTGATTTTTCCCCGTTGCCTGGTTTGAACTTTGAACTTGAGCTGGAAGAGCAAAGATGTTTCTAAAAGTGAAGGAAGCACAAACAAAAAGCAGTGCCTGAAGGAATATTAAAAATTTCAAGGAGAGGGTGCAACTGGAAATGGGAGCTGATCTCCCCAGTGCAGACACCTTGACTTTTTTAATCCCAGTGGTTTTCCTGAGAAAGTTCTAAAACAATTCTTGTTTGCATTGTCTTGTAAAGCAAAGGTCAAACAGAATTCCCTTTTCCCAACTCCAGGTAAAAATAGATTTTCAAGTTAATTTCTTTCTGCTTTTCCCCCTTTATTTTCTTTTTTTACATCCTTTTGGCTGGGAATGAAATGAAGGGAAATTGGTGAAAAAGAGAAAGGAAGGGAAAAAATTTAAAATACATAGTAACAATATATAATATATGTTACAAATTTATTTATATCTTTATGTCTGGGAAGCTTCCCATTGGAAAAGGATGTGGAAGTTCCAATCAGCCTTAGTGGAGCCAGTGTTGCGTTAATGGTTGGACTCAATGATCCTAAAGGTCTTCTCCAACTTAAATAATGTGATGATTCCATGATTTTAGCTGCCTGAATTCTCCAGGTTTTTTTTCCCAAGCAATCTAAGGTGGTGTAAACAAGTATCCTTACCAAGAAAAGAAGATCCTCCATTTGGATCCTCTTTCCCATATTTTCCTAGGAGATCAAGACAATTCCAAGTAGTGGAAAAGGTATGAGGGAAAGAAAGAACAAAAGAATAAAGGGTGAAAAAGGTTTATAAGTGGACTCACACAGAAATCATTCCTGAGATTGGTTCTACTTTATTTTTTCATGAATCATTATGTTGCAAAAAACAGGGGGATTTTTAGGTTCATACACAATTTTCCATGGAATTTTCCCAAGGAAGGACAATCCAGTTCTCACAAATGGAGAAACAAATGACCTTGGAGATAACAGCATAGAGAAAGAGGTGAAATTTAAGAACACGAGCTACCAGGAACAGCAGGAAGAGCAAGGGATGGAGAGGGGAGGAAAGGCAGAAGAAAATGATGGAAAAGAAAGTTCGACGGATGGGAATGAAATTCTGAGGGGAGAGATCTGTCCCATTTAACATTCCCTGTCTGCAACACAAGTAATCACAGGCTAATCACCCCCAAATCACCGTGCAGTCAATAAAGATTGACTTCCTGTATCAACAGAGTCAATCCCATGAATTATCCCACAAAATTCTGGTGTCTTCATCCGGCTAAGAAGAATAATTAACGCCTTAAACAACCCAGAACTATTGACTCACTTGGGTCGGGGGAGTCTGGTGGAGCTCCTGCCAAGATGCCTCCTCTCCACTTACTCACGATTTGCCACACTCATGTGATTAATGCAGCCCTGCCAAGTGTTCATTAATATTTTGGAAGGAAATAAAGAGGGAATTATATCATTCACGTTTCAAGTACAACTTTATGGGGAACATCAAGTGCAGCTCCAACCCCAAAGAAAAAATCCCACCAGGAACTCGTGCAACACGTTGAGGGTTTTGGGGGGCAGCAGAACCTGCAGAGGTGACTGTGGGTGCTCAGTTCATGCAGCTGGACAAAGCAATTGCTGGTCATGGATTGTCTGCTGTCTGTAAATAAACCCAGGAGGGAAATGCCAAGGAATTGGGACTGTTTGGACTAAAGGACATCACTGTCAAAAGAACAAAGAAGCCTAAACCAGCTGTGCATAAATACAGGAGAGAAAATAGGAGGAGCTGATTGGAACAACCTCCCATCTGGACAGAGAAAAAACTTTTTGTCACAGAGGACATTTTAAAAAAAAGGGATTTGGAGCCATGGTAGCCATTGGCAGCAGGGCACCAGCTGTAATGTGCCAGGTTTATTTCTGGGTTCTCATCTGCTTTCATGGGACATCTTCTGTGCCACAACAATCATCAGAGGGCTCCTCTTCAGTGGGGACAGATTGAGAGAGTTGGGTTTGTCTAGTCTGGAGAAGAGAAGGCTCCAGGGACACCTTAGAGCCCCCTTCAGTACCTAAAGGGTCTCCAAGAGAGCTGGAGAGGGACTTTGGATAAGGGACAGTGTGATAGGGAAAGGTGTGATGGTTTTAAACTTAAAGAACACAGGTTATGGATATTAGGGAGATTGGATTGGATATTAGGGAGAAATTCTTCCCTGTGAGAGTAGAAGGCCTTGGCACAAGTTTTTTAGAGAAGCTGTGGCTGCCTCATCTCTGGAAGTGTACAAGGCCAGGCTGGACAGGGCTTGGAGTAACCTGGGATAGTGGGAAGTGTCCCTGCCCATGGCAGGGGTTTGGAACTAGGCGATCCTTAAGTTCCCTCCCAAACCCCACCATTCCATGGTTCTGCGATCCTCAACAAATCCCTTTTCCCTCTCACACCTCTTTATCAGTGGTTTCCTAAACTTTCCACAACGCTGTCAAGTGAAGGAAAAAATTAACTCCACCAATATGGACAAATTTAACCACCTGACTTCACTGTGATGCTGAATTTTCTGTAGGTTCTTTGCCCAGCCTTCAGTTTGGCTGCCACTCAACCAAGGGGCCAAAAGACTTGAAAACCATGAGTTGATGGGAGGATAAATCCCCTTGGAAACCATCAGTGTCTCTTGCTAATTGTTCCTGGCTCATTCTGACCAGCAATTATTTCTAATATCCCAACTAATTTAGCTCTGATGATGTGAAATCATCATCAATCACTTTAATGACCCATCTGGCAAAGCATTACCAAGACCAGCTTCAGCCCATGTTGTGACTGTCACCATGCAGTCCTGCTGTCGTTTCTGAGTTCAAGAGCAGTTGATTCATGTCTGAATTTTATTTTTAACCAAGCAGAAGTTGACAGGCATCCTGACCAAATCTGGGCTTTTACCAGCAGCATTTAACCGGGTTGTGCTGAAATTAATAATGAGAAACCTCCAGATGGAAAATCAGGCCCCTGAGGAGCTGAATTGTCCCTGGAAGGAACTCAAAATTCATGGATGGAAATCCAGTAACCCCAAAATGTAGATATTTTATTCCAGTGCTTGAAACCAGGTGGGTTAAATCTGAGCCTTTGTGCATTGGGAGCATGACAAGAGCTAAATGCAACACCACTCTCTTAGAAAAGTCTGACTGCCTTAAATGTTTTTCTGGCCCCATCACTGAAAACACACCACAGTTTTTATTTATTAGGACATTTATTTAATTATTTATTGGAATATTTATTCTCATGCCTCACATTAGAGCCAAGTAAGTGTTATCAGACTGGTCTGAAGCATCACAATTCTGTTTGGTGGGAAGTTTCGATTGTCAAATGTTTTAAAACAAATTTTGTAACAGTTACAACAGAAATAGATACCAAAATATGAGTCTACAAAACAAGATTTCGTAGGAAGACTCAGAATTCTGTTTTTCATTATAAGTTCTGCTTATTGCAGGTGCATAATGTGAATTTTATTTCATGGGAGCAAGAGAATAATGGAATTACAGGATGGAAGGGACATTCGAGACCATCCCATTCCAACACCCTTCCATGGGCAAGGCCACTCTCCACTAGACCAGGTTGCTCCAAGTCTCATCCATTCTGTCCTTGATTATTAATTAGAGTGCAGTCAGGATTTTTAATCAGATTATCCATCTCCATGTCCCAAAACTTTTTAAAAGCTGGTACAATTATGCTGTTTTGCAGGCAGGGAAAACAAGGCATAAATGATTTAGTAACTCAGAATTTGGTGATAAATCCTCAGCAAATTCCTCCCCTGCTCCAAAGCATTTGGGTCCCTTTTTCATTCTCCTTTTCCTCCTAGGCTACCTTTTCCCACAGGTAATGGGATGATAGTCCCTCACCCCATTGAGAAATGTAACAAAAATCATGGAATCATGAAAATTTAGGTTGGAAAAGACCATCAAGTCCAACCATTCACCCAGCACTGCCAAGGCCTCCACTAAACCATGTCCCCATGTGCCACAGCCACATGGCTTTTAAATCCCTTCCAGAATGGTGATTCCACAACTTCCCTGGGAAGTCTGTTCCAATGATTTCTGTCACTGCATCAGGTTTGATTTGCATCAAAAAAAGTAAGAAAGACAAGTCTGGAAATAAAAAAAAACCAGGTCTAGGATGGAAAAAAAATACCACAGATGAGCTTGAAAATTATCAAATCCCTGTGCAAATGGCTCCAGGTTTGTGATGTGACATAGATCAGAAATACAGCTGTGGAGAGGAAAATTTATGCCAAGATATTTTATCCTCAGCTGGGTTGTTTCCACTTTCCTCCAAATCAGTGAATTAGGTAGACTGGAGAGATTTTCTGCCAAAAAAGAATTACAGGTTACAGACTTGCTTGGAATGAAAAGGATCAAGGAATTAGAGGACCCCTCCCAAGGAGGTGCCAATCAAAGATCCGTGGAGCAAACAGGACACCGTTATTATGAGGAAAACTATCAGGAGGGGTGGAGGATTAGAGGTGTTTGAGGTGTTTCAGCAGTGTTAGGAGTTAATGAATTCCCTACAAAAACAGGCAAAAGCCTCTCTGATCCTGCTTTATTGATTTCTTCCCATTAAACATGAGCAGGTCATGGCCAAGTCAGGACCAACCAAAATAGGATTGGAGTCAGAGTGGGAGTGTGGAATTCCTGCTGTTGAATTAAAACTGAGTCTTTGACACACAGGCAGCAGAAAATGATTCAGTTTGGCTCAGCTTTCCACCAGCAGCTTCATTCAGCCTCCTTTCTCAAGTTTTTAAAGGAATGGGGCTCTCATTTCCCACATGCTCACACACCTTGGAGGTTCCTCTCCCTGAATAATGAGGTTAAAATTGAGCAGGAGGAAGAGAGAAAATAGAGACAACTCTTGCTCTTTCCTGAGTGGGGTCAAATCCCATCATGAAAAAGGGTTAAATACTGGTCATATATGTTTATCAATAAATTAAACAGTCCTGTGAAGAGTTTCAGATGCTCATTTCAATGCCATTGTTCTGTTAGAAAAGCTCAAGCCAAAAAACTCATCCCCCTGTGCTCTTATCAATCGTGGGTCAGGAGTGAGTATGGGTCAGAGATCATTCCTAGCAATCAGTATTTTCCTCATTTGGGAAAGCAGGAGAGTTAAATAATGGGAAATAATATCACTCTGTGCCAGCTGACAGAGGCCCCAAGGAATGCTCCTCAAGCAATTTTAATTTTCTGACGTGGATTGGGTCCTTCATGCCAGTGCCCTCCTGGGACTGGCTGGAAACTTTCAGATCCCTCTGCTTTTCCACTCTGGCTCCACAATGCCTGTGTTATCCCTATTCCATTGAGAAAAAATCCTTTTACTGAATTTCCTGAAAGAATTTTCCTACCCTAAACACCACTGATGAAAAAGAGAGCAGGAACTCCAGCTGGGTTGACTTGCCTGAGGGACAGAAACCTGAATTTCAGACAGGGAAATTTATTAATTCATAATCAATCATTACTCTTGGATGGTGAGATGCATTTCTTCTCTCTGACTGAGACAATCATGGAATCAGGGAATGGTTTGGGTGGGAAGGGACCTTAAATATCCTTGAGTTCCAACCTCCAATGGCATCTGGCTTGTGTCACCAATGTGTGGCCACAGAACCAGGGCAGGGATTGTCCCTCTGTGCTGGGCACTGCTGAGGTCGCAGCTCAGGTCTTGTGTCCGGCTCTGGGCCCCTCATGACCAGAAGGACATTGAGGGGTTGGAGCGTGTCCAGGGAATGGAATGGAGTTGGGAAAGGGTCTGGAGCATCAGGAGCAGCTGAGGAAGCTGGGGGAGATCAGCCTGGAGAAAAGGAGGCTCAGGAGGGACCTTCCGGCTCTGCACAACTCCCTGACAGGAGGCGGATCCAGGTGGGAATCAGGCTCTGCTCCCAGGGAACAAGGAACAGGAGAAGAGGAAACAGCCTCAAGTTGCATGGGGGGAGATTCAGGTTGGATATAAGGAGGAATTTCTTCATTAAAAGGGTGGTCAGGGACTGGAAGGGGCTGCCCAGAGAGGTTTGGAGTCCCCATCTCTGGAGGTGTCCAAGGAACACCTGGATGTGGGGGGTGACAACGTGAGGATCAGTCACAGGTTGAATTCAGTCTAGGAGGTCTTTTCTGTCGGAACTCAAGAAATTCCTCTGGCTGCCCTGGAGGACTTGAGCCCCTGCCCAGGGGGATCAGAGACCTTGGCACAGAGCCCAAGACCTCTGTGCCTTTAATTTACCCCTTGGAAAAAATTACCAACCTTTGATGAAGAAATACAAGCCACCAAAGTTTAAGTAGAATGATAGTGAATTTATCATAGGGTGAAAAATAGATTTTTTGGCGGTTTTTAGAATGGGAGTTCAGGGAGCAAGATGGAGGAATCTGGGCCTGTTCAGCCTTTCTCCTTCTTCTTGGTCTCCATCTTCTGCTGTGATGCTGGCACTTTTAGATTGGTTTAGAGTAGAAGCTCACTGTCTAACATAGGTGATGTGTATTGGAAAGTAATTGTAAATATTGTACACGTAGTTTTTAGTATATAAAGATAACACCGCCCTGGGGGTGGGCAGAGTGCCTTGGACTGTCTCACTGAGCAGACCTCAGCAGGCCAAGAGAAAGAATTTTATAGATAAGATAAAATAAACAACCTTGAGACCGAGAAATGAAGAGCTCTGACTCCTTCTTCGACCGCCAAGCTGGGAAAAGAAACTTTGTGACATATCTCAGGGTCACTCTGACCAGCTGGAGTCCCGAGACTTTTCCAACCTCAACCATTCCATGATATCCTGGGTGACTCTGAAACAGCATCTGAATGTTTTACAGGAGCTCAGTCTATTTAGTGGGAAGAAAATCCACTCTCTCTTCTTGAGCCTTTTATGGCAAAGGTGCCAAGGAGCCAAATTCAAGATGCATCAGGATATTCTGCCCACATATTCTGCTCATCTCGTTCAAGGTATTTTAAATCCCATTTGTTATCCTGGTATCTGAGCTGAGTATCTGGAGCTGGCTGCAAAGCCCCAACCAAGCATTAATTCCTGGCTTTAATTCATTTTCCTGGGAGTTGCAACATTAAAATGAGCTTGAAACACTTTTCTTAGCTGATGCAATTTTTGGACACTGATCAGAGAAGAATTTTATCTTTTTAGGGATATTCTTACTTCTTTAAAGTGCATCAGCTTGGGTTGAAAGTCACTATGTGTGTGTCATTTTTTAAACAGAATCATTATAAACCAGGAATTTTCATATTGATCCAAAGAAACTTCCCATTCCAATGGGTTTGACTCTTCATTGCTAGAGATTTCCTATTGTTGACCCATTTGAGATCACAGAAATACGGGATGGCTTGGGTTGGAATGATGAAGCCCAGGCTGAGGCAGCTGTGCCCCTGCAGCCCCTGGGGAAAAGAGATTTCCCCTATAACCTGTGAGGATCCTACACCAGAGCAGGTGGATGCACAAAGGATGCTGTGATCCCATGGGAATCCAGAGCTGGAGCATGGTCCTGGCAGGAGAGAGTGAAGCCCAAACTGGAGCAGGTTTTCTGGCAGGACTTGTGAACCCATGGGGAACCCAGGCTGAACAAGCTGGAGCAGCCTGTTCCCAAAGGACTGACCCCATTGGAGAGATCAGATGGGAACAGCCTTTTCTGAAGGGAATCCATGGAAAGGATCCACACTGCATCAGTTTGTGCAGAACTGTGGGAAAGAACCACGTTGGACACATTTGTAGAGGACCTTCTCCTGTGGGAAGGATCCCATGATGGAGCAGGGGAAGAACGTGAGGAGTCCAAGTGCTGGGAGGAAGGAGCAGCAGAGACACCATGAATTGACCACAATTCCCATTCCTTGTCCCCTTGCAATACTCCATGGGAGGAGGTAGAAAAATCAGGATTGAAATTGAGCCCAGGAAGATGAGAGGGCTGGGGGGAAGGTGCTTTAGGATTTGGTTTTATTTGTTCATTAACCTACCCTGATTTTCACAGAATTACAGAATATCCTGAGTGGGGAGGGACCAACAAGGATCATCAAAGTCCAACTCTTGGCCTACGGAGAAGAGCTCTAAGAATCCCATCGTGTGCCTGAGAGCATTGTCCCAATGTTTTTGTTTGATAACAAATTAAATTAATTTTTCAGAGCAGAGTCTGGCAGTGATAGGAGCTCATGAGTGATCTCTCCCTGTCCTTATCTCAACTCACAATCTTTTAATTATATTTTATTATATTATTGATTATATTTTATTATATATAATTTATTATATTTTACTATATTTCTATATACCTATAATTAATTATATTTTATTCTATTTTCTCTTCCTTGTACAGTTAAGGAGAACATTGATGAAGCACCTTGGTGGGCACCTCGCGTCCATCCAGGATAAACCCACCACAAATATTTAAAAGATCTAAGTGAGCAATGAGAGGCCAAAAGTTGGGAAAAAATGTGGGTTTGGGTTTGTTTTTTTTTTTCAAACCTTTTCCACTCTCCAGGGTGCTCTGAAGCAGGAAAAAAATTTTCTCCTTAGCCAAGAATTTTCAGCTATGAACTTCTACCTACAAAAATCATCAGGTAGATGATTTTTGTGGTTACTTCCTATTCAGGATATTTTATGATTCTGTGATATCTGAGGAATTTTCACATACCACCAATGGGATCAGAGCAGGTTTTATGGACTCTGTGGGACACCTCCTTTCCCAAAATGCCCCAGTTTGGGGTAGGATGAGTCTGTTTTGTTAACAACCGGTTACTTTCATCACAGATCAAGAGCTGAGTGTGAGGTTCAGAGAACCACAGAATATTCTCAGTTGGAAGGGACCCACATGGATCATGGAATCCAGCTCCTGGCCCTGCACAGGACAACCCCAAGAATCCCACCAGGATGAACATCTGAGTTTATAAAATATCTTGGAATTGAAAAGATCAGTGACATCAAAGATCAGTGGCTCCAAATATCACCTGGAGACAAAAACCAAGGCCAAAGACAGGTGTGATTTCCCTCAGAAGGTGGTTTTTGAGCTTAAAATGGAATTCCTCAAGGAATGTTCTGCTGGAATATGGAGATGAGCATTTGTCACTGTCCCTGGCAGAGCTGTCACCATATTATGTTTAATGTGATTATGTTTTATTCCAAAGGAATTCTATCCTAGAACTGCCCAAGCCTTTCCATGATCTCTCTATAAAGAAATCCTTGAAAAAAGCCAGAATTCCACAACTGCTGATCCCAACTTATACTCAAATTTGGTGCTGTGACTCTCCTTTAGAAGGGTTTGGAACTACTGAGGACTTTTGTAGCAGAGCAGGGAAGAGATCCTATATTTCCTGGATATTATTTGGATATTCCCTGGATCCCAGGAAATTATCCAAACCACTGGACCATGCTTCCCTTGCTTCAGGAAGGAAAGCCAAAGTCATTTCCTGGTGAGTAACTGGGAAAATCCCCAGCACACAACATCAAAAAGCAAATTTAACAAAAAATAAAAAGGGATAATGTGAAGAGCAGCCTGAACTCAGCTGCCAGAGCTTGAGATGCATCCCTTCATTCCTGTCTTCCTTCCAAGGAAAGCAGAATTAGTGGGAGCCAATGAGGCTTGGAGGCATCTCTGGATTTCTGTGTGATCTGAATTTCCATTTCTGTGAATTTTTTGCTGTTCTTCCCAGAGGTCAGGATTCTGCCAAGAAAAGAGAAGCAGCAGAAAAAGGGAAAATCCTCCCTGTGTTACCAAGAAGATCCAATCACTTTGTTTTGGGAAGGACCTTGAGAACAGTTTCTGGAACAAATCTGCTGATATTCACTCCACCAGTTTGGGATACTTTTGCTGGGAATGGGAGTCACCATTCCAGTCAGCCCTTGGCCGGATTTCCAATATGGAGAGTGACTGAAAGAGGTTTTTCTGGAACTCTAGTGCATTTCTCCTATTTCAGATTCTCTTTCTGGCACTTTCAGGATTTGCTGAGTTAATTACTGTGTGTAATTGAGCAACCTGGGAGAATGCAGCAAACCCACAGAGAAGCAGGAAAAGTTCAAAGTTTATCTTTAGTTCCACCAGGTTTCTCATGTATCCAGACTTGTTTTGCTCCACCAGTCCGTTGCTAAATGGAAGGATAAGGCTCTTTATTCCAACCTCGCACTTCCCTAACCCCCTGGCAGCTCCAACCCCCTCCTTTTAATTATCGCTCCAAAAGCAGAGAGCCCACGGTTCCATGAGTCACAAATTATATCTCCCAGCAGTGCATAATGCTCCTTTTCACACCTACAAAAGGATGAATCACGACAAAATAGGAGGAAAACAAAAAAAAAAAAAAAAAAAAGGAAATTCAAAATTCACTTATCGATAGAAGCAGAAGGAAAAAAAAAAGAGGATTTACTGGTGGACAGAGCATCTGGAAATAGTTGCTGGTTTTCACTGGGATAATGTTCTTTGTCGTAGCTGAATTTTGGAGTTCTCCTGGAAGCAGTGTTAATAAACAGGAGTGTTTTAGTTGTTGTCCATGAGTTTAGTTACAAACCCACCAAATGTTCCCACTTTTACCCTTCCAACTCTCCCCTCATCCCACTAGGGCTGGGCAATGTGTGGGACTGAGTTTCTGGTTGGGGTTAAACCACAAAAAATGGGCAAAACCTGAAGTTTGGTTTTGGGTGAGTTTTGTCTCTGAAAGTGTCACAGCAAAGAAACAGAGTTTGAAATTCCCATTCCAGCTCTTCCCAGCTGTTCTTTAATTGAGAACAGCAGGAAAAGCGGAAGGGAAGGGAAGGGAAGGGAAGGGAAGGGAAGGGAAGGGAAGGGAAGGGAAGGGAAGGGAAGGGAAGGGAAGG